>CATQJL010000112.1:41912927-42308562 GCA_958299035.1 Cylicocyclus nassatus | reverse complement strand
AAGCAGTGGTATCAACGCAGAGTACTCCATTAAGGACGCGAAAGATTTTGATCAGCGTGTTGTACAAGCGCTCACGGTGGAATTTCGACGAGATTTGCGATCTTTACAATTTGGGCAAAATTCATGAGAACGTGTTTTCATAGGCTCGTAACTCGGTGATTTTTACAGACTAGAGCCTGATTCATGCACCATTCGGTAGCGCAGTTCCTAGTAACTTTGGCTGAGAAAAGCAAGCAGGCAAGGTTGCTGACAGATACACGAGAAGTGCGGGCCAATTTACGCACTTTCGTGATGCAGTTACAGTCACCTCACCGTATCTCACCAAAAAGACCCTGCAATCCTCAAAGACCACGATTTTCGTAAAGAGCGTGTTCGAAAACCTCTATAAGCGAAGTTTCCTTACAATCCAGGAGCATCAACATTTTGACCAAAATCCATCGGCGAGCTTCCAGAGCGTAAAACGAGAAAAAATGAAATGACCCGAAAATCTCGGAAAACTTGCTCATAGTGGTTATCCGACCTGCTGGTTACGAAAATCACATCTGCTTAGCAAGAGAGCTTCATATTTTAGAGTTACGTTGAGAAAAATTTAGAAGGACATGATTTTTCCAGAATTCACCAGCCCTTCTAACTCCTTTGAAAAGGAGTGTGCGGCTACTTTCTAGCGCTCCATAATCTACAAAAGAAGTACTATTGAAAATTTCTTTCTGAATGTACTGGGGGCAATACGCGCTGCTTCACACCTTTGCGAAGAGACGTCCGCAGAAAGTTTTGAGAATACTGAAATCGAGATATCAAGGACATTCTGCATACCGAAAGATTTGCCTTGATGAGCTGAGCACAATGCATTTTTCGGATTCAGAAAATATCCACTCCAAAGAAAGTTACGGCAAGTAGAATCTGGAAACGAGTGATTTTTCCAGAATTTACCAACGCTTTTTTCTCTTTTGAAAAGAAGTCTGCGGCAGCTTACTAGCGCACTATAATGCACAAGAAGAGCACTATCGAATGGTGCTTACTGGAAGCTTTCAAGTTGGATAGGCGCTGCGTTACATACTTGCAAAGGGACCTCCTCAGAACAATTTGAGAAAACTGAAAACAAGATATTGATGACATGATGTACGTAGAAAGATTCGCCTTCACGAGATGAACACAGTGCTGCTTTCGAATTAGAATATATTAATTCCGAAGGAAGTTATGGCGCTGCATAATTTGCGATAATCCGGAATCGCGAAACTTCTGGAATTTCGCGCAATTCCCGTTCTGTGAGTGGTATTGTACATTGCACAGCACGCGCGGCATTCCGCGATATGTGCTTCTCATGCGATTTCCAACCATTTCCCTTTGTCTTCCTGCATTTTGGGACCCGTCATACTTCGCCGAGAAAAGCCCACTTTCACACATATCCATGCAGAATGAGCTGCCCAGTTTCACATATATCCATGCAGAATGAGCTCTTAAACTATACCTGCCCTATTTCTGCTGTGCTCAATAGAATGTGTACGTAGCCTCTGGAATAAGCACACTGAATGGTCCATTTACATTTAAATTCCAGGAAAGAAACTTATATCCCACAACTAGGCACATCCGTATATTGGAAGATGCGCCTCGCCGAGCTGAGTTGAATGGTACTCTTATATATAGAATTCATGAATTTTGAATCAAGATAAGGTCTTTTTTTATAAAAAGTTAGGCGTTGCGCGACAAAGTTAGGTGACTTTGGCCGCTTTTCCGCCGACTTTTGCCGCGCGACGCGGCAAAAGTCACCTAACTTCGGCGGCGCCGCGTAAGTTAAGTGCCGCCGCCATTTTTTTTCACAAATTACGGGTGGTATTGTAGGACAGCTAGCCATAGTCTATAGTTAAGAATCATAAGAACACGTTGTTAGAATGCTCGTTGGTGTCTTCAGCTCTTCGCCATTGGCTAAACCTCTGACTTGAAATTCGCTGCTTTTGCGGGAATCTTCACTAGCACTTGTTGTCGAATTGGCTTGAGCTGGAGCAGAGCAGCGACATAGATTAAAGCATTTGAAAATGCCATAGCGATATGCGGCTAACAATTTGTGTCTTCAGAGGCTTTCCGTTTCTTTTCCTGCATCGGTTGATCATTTTCAACATCTTCGACGTATGTGTACCGCATAGCTGAAAGTAAAACGGATAACAACGAATAGATCATGAAAAATTCTTTTATTATGTCTTGAGTTTTGTTACACTTTCTTCGTCATTATTTGGAATTGTAAAATACCGCCAAAGTCTCATATTTGGCATATATGGGGAAGGGATCAAGAGCTATCTAAAGTACCGCCTTTATGGACATGAGTTACGGTATATACAGGGTGTCCAAATAAATGTGGACACTGTTTGATCGCTAATAACTCCCTTGCTTTCATGTCTTTCGCCAAGCTTGAGGCACCACTCTGTAAAGCGGGGTTCAACTTAGATGTACGGTATGAAGCGAATCATCAATCGCTCCTCGTTACTGTATGATTACGGTAAAAACTTTCACCATGTGGAACCATTGTGAAATATGCCATAAGACACAATTTGTTTCAAAGAATCTGAAAAATCGTGTACTAGGAATTTCGCGCATGCTGATTCCACTGCACAACTTTTTACGAATGTTTTCAGCTTTTTTGACGGCGTAATCATATTTTTGACGAATGCTGGGAATTCACTTATTATGTTTACCTTGGATAACTTTGGAAAGAAGCATCATAGTAAAGTGGAAGTCTCATATTCGAATCAGCAGCTTCATTACCATAGTATAAGAGTTTTTTTTGTTTGATTTTGTTCGAGGATATGGCCTCCAGTGGCCTAAAATCCTTGTCGAAGTTCCTACCGTAATCCTACACTAACGAAGAGCGACCGGTGATTCGCTCCAAACTGAAGATTTAAGTTGAACCTCGCTCTACAAAATGGTGCCTCAAGCTCGGCGAAAGACATGAAAGCAAGGGAGTTATCAACGAGGCATTTCTTAACAGCACTCCAACCTTCATTTTTTAGATTTCGTTGAAATTCTCTTGTTCTTCTCAACATTTTTGGAATTTTCATGGTCTTTCGGGAGCCACTAGTGAAAGCGGTTCTGAAGCTTGCTCCAATAATGCAAGTTCCAAAATAGCCAAAATGAACCAGAAAATTTCAAAAAAAAAAACAAAAAATGATTTTCATATGCAATATGTACGTGTGCAGAAACCTCTCGAGAAAATTCTAGAAAATTTTAATGTCAAATGTAGCAGATTTTACGAAAGGACCTAATAGCTGTAGCAACTGTTATAGTGCGCTTGAGGTGTCAACAACACTTGCGCGGGAAAACTTGCAGTTAAGTGCATATTTTGTTTGAGCCTCATAGTCATTTTTTATGTTGTCGACATTGCGAGGACACTATATAACTCAATAATTGTCATCAGATCTACTGAAGGATAGTTTGATCGCTGAAATTGCGCCAAAAATTCGCTATAAACTGACCCAGCACTATAAATATTCCCATGGTGAGTATCATAAGCAGAGCATAGAAAAAGAATTCCATTGCCGGTTCTGGAATTATGTGGGTTCCACTGATGCCCATATCTATCACATTGCCCATAAACACCGTTAGCAGCCATAACGCCTAGAAAAAAAAACTTCATGCGAAGTTCGTTCATGCAATTTTTTTCAAAATTACCTGCAAAACACTTTTCATGTTAGGAGCGGACTGCGAATAGGCAAACTCGAGACCGGTAACTGATAACAGGACCTCGCCAATGGTGATGACGAAGTACTGTGGTAAAACCCACAGGATTGATACAGTGTTTGGACGTACCTATAGAGAGATAAGCTAGCCTATACGTTGGAAACGAATGATGATTCTTACCAGCTCTTGATAGTCTGCTTCGCTGGAATTTTCATGGATGTGTAGCACTCTCACAGATCCCATGGCAGCCTGAGTATTTTATTAGGTTGAACACTAAGTTTTGCAACTTGTTTCATAACTTCACTCTCATTCAACATGGCGCACTCAAACTTTGGCATCATGTAGAATGCAATGTGTGCTACAAGAGAGCACAAATTGTCTGAATTTTGAACACAAAATAGAAAAGTTTCAGGCATTTTTCGAAAACTAATAAAATTTGAGAATTTTTGAGTTTCAAGCTAAAATGAAGCCTTTGACAGCCTAGACCATGCGCAGTAATCCGGATTCGTCTACAAATTATTGCAAGAGGTTGACTCCTTTGGCCTAGCAAGAAAGAAACAAAATTTATGGGCATGTCGAGATTTGGCGTCCTCATAAAGTCGAACGAGTCGATGTACGCAAGAGCTGCTGAGGACGACCGTCAATGACTAAAGAGTCCGAAGCTCAAATTCCGCCGAGACTTCAAATAGTAAGGTTATTTGACCTGCCTAATGCGAATATCATATTCATTTGTTGAATCAACGCCTTTTTCCTTGTTTAGGGTGAGACCTCATATCGTACACCTACAGTATTCCTACAAAAAAGCCCTTATCAAATTAATTTCACTATCGTTTTCGCGATCAGCATGTCGGATAACACACCTATGCCAAGTTTCAGCCAAATCCGTCAAACTATTTTTCCCCTTCGTACCATACACCTACCGTAATCCTCACTGCGACGTCAGAATTTGGTATAACAGCAGCTGCGCTTGTAGTATACATAATAACCAAAACAGTGGCAAAATTTGAGTGCACCATGTTGAGTGAGACGGAAGTTATGAGAAAAGATGCAAAACTTAGTGTTCAACCTAATAGATAGAATGAACGTTGTAGATCGTAGGGTAAAGATTTTTCTGAGGGTAGGGAGAGGTGCCAGAAATTTTTCGAAAATGAGTGGTTGAGGCCACGTGTTCTAAATTCCCTTTTCGCATGGTTTGCGGACTGCGCAAACTCATAATTTACAACTAGTTGCTTTCTGCAAAAATTCTAGAAGGAATGTTTAATCATGTATTCCGTTTTTGTTTTTTCGGTCACGAGTTTTATATACTTCTCTTTTCAATGCAAATGTATCTGCAAAACACAAATGTAGCGAGCTTGAACTCCTATAAATGCCACTTTTTCAAGGAGATGAGTCTTTGCTCCGACTCAGCCATAGTTCAGATCCTATTATATTCTCTTCAAACAAAGTCAAAATCACTAAACTATACAAAAAAGTGTGAATTTTATTCCTTTGACAAAAGAATAGATGTTTGTGGATTCATTCATAGAATTACTGCTGTGGAGTACTTTGTTACTCTTATTTTTCATTTCGATGGCCTTGTGTATATTGTTAAGCGTTCATATGACGGTTCAGTTGAATGCTATGTAATTTCTAAGCCCGCTCCTTGATGAGAAAATCTATTTCAGTTGGTGCGATTCAAAAATTACCGTAAACGGAATCTTCTTTGGACAAGACGTCCCTTCACAATCCTTGCCGTAATAAAGCATGTATTTTCCACTATCGAAGAATCCAGGTCGTATGTCTAGGAAGTTCCCAGAGGACAAGTTCTGCTGTGCAATCACTTTGTCTCTGAAGCAAGTACATTAGCGACAACAAGTGAGCGGTTGTGTCTTCGCAAAGAAAAAGTAGAGTCGAAAAGAAAAAACTCACTTGTAGTTGACAACGAACACCCGACCAGCGTCACCTTCCGGTACCATGAAATAGACTCGCGACGCACCATTGTCAGTCTTTTCCGTCGCATACATGAATGTGTAGACCTTGGAGCTAAAAAACGTTTAGATATGCATTGCTAGAATCGCATTCAAAATTTTTTCGGTTATCGTCAAAACTGACCTTGTGCTGTTGTAATTGAATAAGCCAACAACGTAGCCTTTCTCGGGAACGCTAAGATCTACAGTATGCGTCTGAAATCATTTTCAGCGTTGTCCTAGCGGTATCTAAACAGCCAATGGGCGCATTCTTACCTGACCTCCAGCCTGGATACTGTACATACCAGCGTCAATTTCAGTTCTGCCTCTGGGTAGATCTCCTAGAAAACGATGAGAATAAAACGGCGTTTTAGACAACTAACTTGAACACAATGTAATGAAATATATGTAGGCTCTTCTCATGTAGAAACTGTTCAAGAGACCTCGAGTTCATATAATTATTCATATTTCGAAATCGTCTTTAGCTTTTGCCCATTACCCCACTCTCCGAATGAGGGATCGGTGTCATCGGGTACGGTACCGGACAGCAGTTTAAAATTGAATATTTCGACTACAGGTAACGCAGCTGTCACGAACAGTGGCCCACTTAAGGCTCTAAACTTTACCATGTAAGAGTCCCAAGCATTCTAATCTGTCCGGAAGCTGTAGAAGCTAGTACCCACCTATGACAGTGGCAACATCGCCCAAACGCTGGAACGAGTGCACATTGCTAGCGTTTCCAATGCGTTGCAGATATACTCGACCGGGAGCGGGTGGAGATTCCATCGTTTTATTAACTTCCAGCTAAAGAAATATTTTCGGAGAGAGCAGGTAAAAGAATTTTTTTGGCTAAATCAAGTCCAGAACTACGAGTCTCTTAAGTAGCGGTCACAAATATCAACCCCCTGCGGTGACCGCAACATTCGCGCGTGAAAAGTGGGCCCATGGCGCGAAATTCAAAAATGTGTTTGTCATTTTCGAGCGCAAACGCCTTGACATTGCAAGCAGCAGGCAATTTTCGGCGCAAATGTTGTTAGCACCGCACAGGCATTATTAGTCGTAAGGCCTAAGGCATACCTCGCGCGATTGCTGTCGCTGCGCGATTTGGCACAACAGCGACTCTCTGTAACTCGTCATTAATGCGTTTCCTTTGGTCAGAACTTAACCCGATTGCAACAATTCACACAAGCTACCCGTCTATGCATTCGAGAAGCGCGCATTATAAATTTGTAGAAATCTGGCAAATCGCCAAGTTGCGTGAAAGTGGCGATTTGGCCAAATCGCGTGAGGTATGCCTTAGGCCTTAGACCTATGTGTCTGGGAGACTCAAACAAAATCAAATTTGTCAGATGAAATGACATTTATGAATGATCAAGAGCCTACCTGTAGAAGACCAGCCATGATGAATGCTGCGGCGGTTAAAAGACCTCCGACGGCCATCTTTCTAAGTGGAGTGACGCGCAAAACCTAGATTTTCCTTGTATAGAAAACAGCATTGTACCCGTCTTCAATCAACCTTTCTTGCAGCTGGGTAAATAAATGCTTCGAAAATGGGAACCATGATAATAACGATGAGCGGGTTGAGGATATTAATCTGCTCAGGTAATACACTAATCCATCCGATGCGGCCATCCAATCGGCGAGCTTGAAGAACCCAAGTGGAACCCTTAATTGCTACCCTATATTACCTGTAGCCTAGCCCACTGAAGAACCTCGTACCTGTTGGTCAAAAAGAGCCCAGAAGAACACCAAAGGACCGAATATGACAGCTACGTTCACAAACGATTTCACTGCTTGGATTATCTCTTGGCTGTGGTCGGGAGCAGCCCGATCCAGCCAATGCGCCACTGGTTTATTTGAACGTCTAAAGCGACTAGTGAGTTCATTACCAGCTGCTGGTCTCTACCTACCCAAAAATGGATCGTAATCCTGCTGTCCAGATGCATCGCACCACAGCAGAAGCCACGTTCTCTCTGCTTGGCGGGTATTTCTTGTACCATTTCCATCCTGTAAGGAAGAACAGCAGGGCCACCACCATCAGCACTCCGGGTACTCCTGCAAAGAAATCGAATCTGATGGTCTTTTTTGTTAAGGCAGCGTCAATACAATAAAATGGATGATATCCTTCAGAGCGAAAAAATGAGCGTAGGGCACAGAATTCGGAATTATGCCAGGCAATTATTTACGCGCAAACTTTGCCGGCACCGCAAGATCACTACAGCGCATCAATTTCACTAAACAGTCTGTGTCAACGATGTGCTCCCTTTCCGATCAGCTCAGGCGCAACGCCAGAGCCCAGCCGGGTCGATGCGCAATGGCCGCGCGCTGCGAATGCGTAATTGTTACGAAAAAGGAGGACGTGGTTGACATAGATTGCATCATGAGCGAGTATCCTGTGACTTTTTAGTAATCGTCAAACCACAGTCTTTTTATGATTTCTTCAAGACTTTCCAAGTGAGACCAACTCACCAAATGCTAGTGGAAAACAGTACTGCGAATCAAAGCAGCTCACTCGGCCTCGAAGGATCGGTGTGAGAATGATCGCAAGCAATGAGCCACCGTTGATGGCGAAGTAGAAGAACGAGAAGAATTGCGCCCGTAGATTCTGCTGCTCTTCGGAGAACTGTAACAGGTTACTTCATTCTCGTAACAAAAATGTAAAGCTGTTACAACGCAGACAAACCTGATCAGCAGCAAAAGCCGAAACACATGGTTTGATGGTACCAGTGGCTATAGCTATCACGAACAAACCACCGAAGTCGAAGATAGATCTCATCGCTGGAAGATTATTTATTATTGATGCATCAAAGTAACGATGCCATAGAGCATTCGGAAACGATGGCGCGACCGCGCGCGACACGCACGCATACCCGGCAATCGCTATTTTCTTGGTTTTCATATCCACTAAGGTGGTTTTTCTGGTTACATATAATAGGATTTAAACAGTGGAAGTGTCTGAACTGAAAGGTTAGCTGATGCCTTTTTGTAGGAGTGTTTTCTGCTTCTGTGGGCGCAAAGACCGCAGTCAAATCCGTCGTCACGATTTTATAAATGACCTATATGTCGAATTGCGTTCAAAACATGCGAATATGCTCCGCAGTCTTCTGTCCCTTACTCATTCACTTTGTTTGGCAAAGAGCCATAAGTACAAGATCTCTAATTGGCAGTGATCAAAGAGAATGAATAGAGGACAGACATGGTCCTGCCACGAAGTGTCGTAATAGCTTGCGCTGACGCAAAAGGCTAACGACGCAATAGCGCATGATCCCTGTGGGGAAAGATTACCGTATTCGGCTATTACTTACGAAAAAAGATTCCTTACCTAATCCCATAGTCGGTACAGCACCAAAGGATAACAACACATGACCAAGAACGTATATACTTGAACCATAGAGGATAACCTAAAAGAGAGTTGTTGACTGTTGATCTTCTCCATCTCTAACGAGGAGCTTTCAGCCTTAGCGGTCTTGGTACTGACCTTGAATCGTCCGAGGTATGAATCAGCAAGAACGGATCCGGCTAAGGGTGACAAGTAGGCTAGGCAGGTGAAGGCATGGTAGATCAATGTGGCGAAGCTAAATTATCAATTTAGTTGCTAAATTTGGAAGAGTTTGGATAACGATAAAAGAAACTGCCATTTTCGAACTGCATCCCAAGGTTGCGCGTACAAGTACCATAACCAGTAGAATAAAAACGGATTTGTTGAGTACAACTTTCACAGGACTTCAACCTCATTTGTGTTTCTACTTGAGGAATTACTACTACTTATATAGGGTGTCCCAAAAGTAAGTACACACTTCTTGATCATCAATAAAACTCTTCCCTCTAAGTCTTTTCCAGCATTCATTAAAGAAGGCTTTAACTTAGATTTACAGTATGAAACGAATCACTTATCGCCCTTTAATACTGTAGGATCACGGTAGGAACTTCCAGCACAAAGCGTCGTTGTGAGGCCGTTTAGACAAAAAGTTCTAAAAAATTTTGGAAAGCTGTGTAGCAGTGTTTTCAAATATGCTGACTTCATCAGAAGACTCTTTATAATTTTAAGAGTTTTAAGTGGTCCAGTCACTTTCTTGAAAACACTGAGAAAAACGTCGTTGCGGTTTACTTGGCATAACTCATAAAAAAAGCTTTGCGGTAAAGTGCGAAATTGATATCAATAGTCAGCGACTCAGTTTAGCCTGATAACAGAGTTTTCGGGCCGTTAAGTATCCATCCTGAGGCAATGTAACTTTTGATTCAACTGACTTTGTGACCTATCAAGTCCGCTCGCGCCCACTACGCAATCTGCGTCTCTCTTGCGCGCGTGCTCTCTGATCATTTCCCTTGATTAGGTCACGAAGCCCTTCCAGCCGCCAAGCCAGTTGAATCAAGGGGTAGCCACTGATTGCTCAAACCTTCTTCAAAGTTTCCACCGTAAACCCACAGTAATAAACAATTAAGTAATTCGCTCCATATTCCAAGTCTGAGCTGAAGCCTCTTCTGCTGGATGATATTCAAAAGTAAGGATAAGATATGGTGGAAGAGAGTTATTAACGCTTCAAAAGTGTGTACTTACTTTCGGGACACCTTGTATAATAAAACACCATTAATCTTCTACATCTATTGCATATATTATTACATACTATTACGAATCCAATTGGTAAACTGTGACGGTATGTTAACATTTGAGGACTCTCATCCTTGAAGGTGTACACTCTCTGATCCAGTCCCTTAAATATTACGAAAAAACTGACGCCGTGAAAAGTGCTAGTGCAAATTGTGCCAGTGCTTTTTGATAAGTCCCTAAACTTTATTTCCTTCGGCGAATTTGCTTGAGGTCTCACAGAAATGTATTTGGCTGAAAAATAAAACGAAAACCCGTCTGAAGCGGTTATTTTGTAATAATTTTATGTCACTTCCATCATACTTATCACCCCTAGACGACTCAAATCTTCGGGAAACATTTTAAGTTCGAGAGGCCCTTCCGAAATCTTGGTTGAACATCTTTGCTACTCATCTGCGAATTCTCTTACTTGCCATTCCTAACGATGTTTCGAACAGTGGTTGTCTCACCTCTCAGTATATCCGTGCTCATAGATGAAGTACAGGGTGAGGATGGCTTTCATTCCATAGAACGAGAAACGTTCACAGAATTCATTGCCAAGCATCAAAAATACCGCTGGCGGATATCTGAAAAAAGAATTACTATAGATTTTACATTGAATTTCAGTGTGAAAAGAAGAAAATTACCAGGAGGGTAAGTTGGCAAAAATCAATTATTAGCTAGGTCCGAAAGTTGTGCTGTTTCATTTTCAAAAATTGTAATTTTGCGCTATTTCAACGGATTTGCTTGCTTGTAATTTTATTAGAAAGAATAGGTTCGATTTCAAATACTTTCTTATGGAGCTTCTCTTTTGCACTAAATGCAGAGATAAAAGTGGAAAATAAAGACCTATAAGCTTGAACATTTTGAATTAGTCACCAAAAATCTGGAAAACTCCAGAAATATCCGAAATCGTCAGAACGTAAGTTTTTTGGCTTACTCTTCGCAACAGTGAAAAGTTTATGCTGTGGACGTCTCTTCGAAAAGATATGATTTTTGAGAGAAGTGACAAGTTAATCAATCTCGACACTTTTCACAGAGACATCCAAACAGCACTTTTTTACTATTAAGGGTAGGCCAAAAAACCCATGTACTGACGATTTCGATTTTTTTGGAGCATTCCAGATTTTCGGTGACCTAACTCAAAAAGGTCAAAGCTTGTATGGCCTTAATTTTCTGTTTTTATTTCTGCATTCGATATAAAATAGAAGCTCAACAAGGCAGTTTGAAAGTGGAGGAATTATTCTTTTCAGTGAAACTACAGGCAAGCAAATCGATTAAAAGAGCGCAAAAAAATATTTTTTTGAAAATGAAACGACAGAATTTTGAGACCGTCCTAATGTTTCGTTTTTTGACGAAGCAGTATTAGAGTAAGACCTAAGCTGCGGTTTCGCCATTTGCGATATTGTCATTAGAGAAGCAAAATAATTATCTGTAGAACTTTTTGGAACTTATACTTACGATTTGAGATTGGCGATGAGACCGAGCTCCTTCGCCATTTTTGCGTGGTGAGGGCGTCGTCTCCTTCGTTGAGGAAGAATCGGCTCACTTTGTTCTGAGCTCTCTGAAGTAGGTAATGTAAATAATCTGTGTTTGGAGGATAATCATTGATGGTAACAGATGGGACAATTAGTTAATAAATGCTAGCAATGACTTTTACGCTGTACTGAAATGAACATAAATATGGAAAATAAGATGAAAGATATAGACAGGATTCTTGAATTTAGCTATCAAGGGCGTTATGTTGGTGTGGACTGAAAGTAAGAGAATTGAAACAAAAGGGCTCTATAAAATTATATTTAGGCAGTTTTCTAAGATTACATTCTGGCAGTTAAATAACTAGAGGAAGAGCCTTTGTAAGATTTTAGGAGCATATGTGTAATTAATTATCATTTACGTTGATTAAACTGACAACTTGGCTGTTATTTTCGGCAAGTGCACTTCAGATTCGTGTATTCGTTCAGTATCGGAATTCAACTTATTGTTAGAGATGAATTGAGGACACAGAGTACGGCTTAGGAGTAGTATTTTGTTTGCTCTAGTAGACCTTCCACCTAGCAGAGCTAAGCGGAATTAACCTTCAGAGTAACGAGTAAATGATGAGCAGAAAAACAACAAGGTTGAAAAGAAGAAAAGTCAATAAACTTACTAGAAACAACTCGCATTCTTCGAAAAGAAAGGCAGCATTATGATGTATGACTTGAGTCACAGCATACATTAGAATTCGCAGATGTCAATGCCTATTGTGTAAAATCGTCAATAGGGGAGTGGGGGGGGGGGAGGGGTGAACGCTCAAATTGATGCGTGGAAAAGTAGTGGGCAGGTGTAATGGAAAAAATACAATACGTGTATTGTCCAGCAGGCACTGTAAAATTCTAAACTTGCATGTTACAAAGGCTACCATGGTCAACATAATTATCAATATTTGGCCACGACCTTCATAGAAAACTTTCTCCCTTTTCGTAAAATTTTGCGAGAACCCCTATGTATTCAAATACTTGCTAGTGAAATGTCACCAATCAGTGATGAGACATACCTCTACGAGAGGTACACGTTTCTCAGTGAAACCAAGGACTATCAGATTTTTTGAAACTGGATTGACCTATAGGATTACTCACTCTTGGGCCAACGCTGTCTGATATCATGAGAACAAGTTGTGAAACGGTTAAAGGTCGCTATGATGACGCTGCAGTTGCACTTCAGTTCATTTTTGAGTGGTTCTTGTATCAAAAACTTGCTAAATTGTCGGTTGCAAGTTTTGTCAGCACTTTGGGACCAAATAGGATAACTTGAAAATATAGCAACTCATTCGCCTGTTTCAACTTCCTTCACGGAGCATGAGGTGACACTTCGAGAGGCTGCCATCAGCTTGGTCATAAAGCATAAACTATTCAGCTATCGGTAAATGGTATGTTTTAGAAGATTTCCAAGCTCGGATCTAGCCGAAAACCGGAGCTCAAAAAGAGCTGACAACTCTGTTGATGATTTACGTCAATTATTTTTACTGATTTTGATTTCCAATTTCGAAACCGCTGTAAGCCACTGCCTGAAAGTTTTTTGTCATATTTTTTGGAGAATTGATCATGGGATCCAAGCATTCAAAAATCCGAAATTAGTAGCTTCGACACCTTACAGGAATTTTTGATTTTTTTCCAAAAATGGCTGCTGTGCAAGTACAAACACAGTACAATAGTACGCTATATTTGGAAGCGCCCACCGTCAAGCCTGTTTTCATTTTTATGGTACAAATTCAATTTGACGCCAACCCTTTCAAATGTAACTTGAGCTTTGCGAAGAAACATGAACAGAGTTTTCAAGATCAAACTGATAGATTCCCTCAAGTCACCATATCTGCTTTGGCAATGTTCGATCTTCGTCGAATTCCAACGAGAAGAAAAACCAAATTCCGAATTTGTGGTGCAACTGTACTAAATGTCAAAAAACTAGCGTCGCCTTACTTACTCCTGTACAACTTAAACGAGTAGTATGGGAAACGATGAAACTTTAGTGATTCTATTTATGGAGAACGTAACCAAGTTAGAGGATAGTGAGTCCAAAGTCGTCGATAAGCTCCTCATCTTGCTGTTTTATACCCACCTCTGGCCCTAATGAAATCTTCGGAAAAACTACCCCAGCAAGAACTTTACAACCGAAACGCTTATCTTTCAGCAAGATGTAATAATTTTAACGATTCAAATGCTGTCTAGCAAGCGATTGCGTGGATCTGGACGATTACGAATCGATATTATGGAATGGATGAGTTATGGATCAAAGACTGAAAAGAGTACAAAACACGCTGCGTCTCGGTCATTTGACATCAACGCAGATTTGGTTGCTCTTTATAGTCATCGTTTTATTGTTTCGGATTCACTAAAACTGCGCAGGCCGCCCATACGAGGGTTTGCGAAGCGTCGGTTGGTTATGACCTTGAAATTTTGTTCTCGAAGTTTACAATCACTGCGAAATCGTCCAGAGTCAATGAAGATCTAATTTTTCGAGTTGATGATTAGTTGCGAATCGGCGAGCAGAGGAAGATTCTATTTTTCAGGTACAAATTAGCGCATTATCGCTGAGTAAAAAAGATCATCACTTGGAAGGAACCAGTCCGGAAACAGTTTCACGCCGTTTGTTCCTGTTATGGAGACGGGGACGGGGAGGGGGGAGGGAGGGGGGGGGGGGAGAGGAAACGATGATGACAAGGGCAATGCTGAGAAAATCTAGAAGGCTTTATGCGAGATAACAACCCTTAAACTTCTGGAAATTCCCGGAAATCCGACCAAAATAGAATTTTCTAGAAAATCTAACTTAAAACGGATGTTGAGTATTTAGCTATTTCCCTGTGAAGAGCCGAGAAAACTCAATATTTTTGATTAAATTAAGATATTTTTGACGTATAGTGGGAACTCCTTTCTCTCCCCCTTAGTTTGCATCCAGATTTCCCCGTATTAGCGATCAGTACCGTCGATCGATAAATAAAGAGCGTGCCCGCGTGGGCGTTGGCACGGCGCTAGCACTGCACTGGCACACGAAGTAAAGAAGTATGAATACATAAAATGGCGCATAACCAAGCCTCAAATTCATAACTTTGAATTCAGAGAAGCAGAACCCACCTGAGAACACTAATACTGCTTTACAAACTCGAAAACATGAAATGAAATGGTGATTCGCGAGGAAAGGCTCGTAGATGTAAAAATCAACTTGTCCAAAGCCTTTACGAACTGGACTTTCAGCAAAAAGTCTGTCTTGCAGGATGTGCGCTTACTTAGCGAAGTTGCAGAGCTCTTCTTCGGGAATTCGTCAAACAAAATAAATCTTGTGATTCAAGATAACCGGTTCCATAATCACTTCATCTTGCTGCCTACGATAGCGGAACAAACTTAAGCATGCTTGAGGGATAAGACTCTGTTGACGTGAGAGTTAGGTGAGTTGGCAGAGCAGACAGATGGAAGAAAAGATTGTGACAAAGAACATGAAAGTGCATTTCTTCGGTGAACAGTTCTGGGTCAATGATGAACGGAAAGTGTGTCGCCGAAGTGTGCTTTGGTAAAGTTGATGTTTCTCAGATTCGCGTCCTCTTAGGCTATACCTGGAGAATTTATGGAACTTAACTTGTTTTCGTAGAATTCGTAGAATAACATCCACAACCAGACCTTCAAGTTTCTATTTTGGACAACTGTTGTACGGTATTCGAACACCGTAAGAAACTTAGTTATACTAAGTTAAGTTACTGAAGAGTATAGTACAGGGTGATCTCAAATTCATCAATATCTGCGCGAATTTCGAAACATTCTAGGTACCATAGGCAAGATACAAAACATTTAAAATTAGCACAATGCGAATCTTCATCTCACTATTTGCTTCATACCACCGCCCAAACCGCTCGTAAGATATAGTTCATATGCAAAATGTTCCAGATAATGTGACGACTGCTTGATTTTAGAGGCTGAGTTTTAGCTATCATATTGAAGAGCCTACAGCTTATTGTACGATTGCGGTGAATATCATAGAGGAATCGCATTAGTAGAGACTAAATCCCGCAACAAACATCCGAAAGATCTACAAACTCTAGTGCTAGTTGATGAAATTCGCTGATTCTGAAACGAAATCTTTTCATGTCTGAAAGTCGTGCTATATGTAGTCGGGGAGACGGCCAAGAGGCGCGATTTCTCCGGCTGTCACCTACTCAAAACTCCAGTTTAGTACGCGAGTCTTTGTAAAGTACCAGATAAAGTGCGTCGGCTTACTATCTGTCTGAGGCTATCACTTCCTGAGTTTGGTGGTTTTCGTTGCAAACAGACCGAAATATTTACGAATTTGCTTCTAACTGCATTTTCATGGGTTTTTGACCTTCAAAATTGCCTTCTTGAATTGATTTCAAGGCAGCAAGATTAACCAACTCATACAAGTATCTAATATATCCCTTTCTCATATTCATTTGCTTTCAGAATGTCATAAAACTCTTATTATATGTTTTACGGTGTCCATCTGGCAATATACGCAAATCGCGCCTCTTGACATACACCCCTATAGTCGTAGGATATACTGTGATAGCAATTTTTTCTGATACTCAGAAATTCGATCACATCATGAACAAGCCTTGCACAGCCATATCAAGTTAATCTCCGAAGTTAACACGGCTGATCCCTCCGGAAAGATTCGTAAAGACGATTTTTACGCTTTCTATGATTTGCCGAGGCAGCTGGATTGTTTTGAATAAGGGTTACGACAGTAATTTTACAGAAAGAAAGGCAGTTAGAATAATTTTTCCACTTCAAACTGAAAGCCGATCATTGTATATGAAAGTTCGCTAAAAATCAAGATATAAGAATTGTTGATGTCTAGACAGTCGCTATTGTTTTGACATCCTGTATGTAGACATCTTCTAACCATAACTTTCTAGAAAAAAAAGGTCCAGCAAAACAAAAATGGCAGAATTGAGATCACCATCCATTACTGGCCTTGGCAAAGCAAATCTGATGCTATATAGATATTTTTATGGAGATATTCTCCTGTTACGGCACCGAGAAATAAAGCATTTGTCTCAGTTTCAAAATATGGAAAATTGCTCCATACTTTGTTAGCTGTCGAATCGTTCTGACCAAAAATTTCGCTGTTGACACGCATTAGATAGCGGTCTACGCAATAAAATTCAAGGTTGAACAAATCCATCAAAAAAGTTAGTTGTGACCTTTTCGTGTGTTTTTCGAAGAAGAACGGAACTAAGAAAAATCAGTTTTAGAGTCAAGCATTTTTTCTAAGTGGAAACTAGAGCAACTACAGTAAACTACCAGACAGAAGTATTATAGCACAGTAAGACACAACTGCGCGCAGAGAAATACGCTGTCGGGCATGAGTTGCACTTTAAAGTAAGCGCATTGGTTCGTATTATCGTTTTCATGACTTTTTATGCATGTATTTTTAGAAGTCAAAAGTTTACCAAGAAACGTACTTTTCACCACCAAAATCTGGAATTTCCGCGCTTTAGGGCTGTGCAACTACTCAGAGATAGTACATTTATGTTACTGTCAAAGGCACCGTCCACTTTGAGTTAGGGTCTTCAGCTTTTGGCAGCATCGATAGTAGGGCCCCCTATCAAGCCGATGCCCAAGTCACGGCGCAAATGTCGCTTTGGAAGCGAGAAAATCGCTCCGGAATAACGAAGAGGCACGAAGACCGCAAGGCGGCACCGCCCCCTTCAGCAATGCCCGCCCATTTGTTCTCGCCCATCCAATCGTTTGGAGAAACGCTCCTCGGTCCTCCGAACGGTGGTTGTTGGGGTTTCGCGGATTCTCGACTTCACCTTCGGAATCAGGGACATGAGAAGGCCCGGAACGACAAAAACATGGCAGTCGAAAATCTGGGTGGACGATGCCTTTTAATACTAATTTGTGACTTGGATTCATCATTTCTGGAGATCTGAAAAATGTTGAACCTGCTCAAGCTAGCGGCATGGAGAGTACTGAAGATAGTCCCAATGAAGTTACGTGGACTTTTCATGCTGGTACTGATTGGTAAGCCTTAAATTAGCCACCCTCAGTCAGCAGCTCAGATGATTTATTAATGGCCGAAGATTGAAATCCCATACTCTCGACCCCGTTTTTTTTGCGAACGGACATATTAGTATAAGAGAGTATAGTAAAAGGCGAGAGTTCCATGAGAGTGAATATTTCAGTCAAAAATGGTTCACTAGAGCTTCAAAAGTGATCTTTGCCAGCAGGACTCGGGGATTATTTATTTTAGAGGCATCTATTGTAATCCACTGAAATGTCACCACCCAACTTTGCAAGACAGTGGCTCAAAGTCCTACTGCACTCTGAGCTATGCAAAACGGGCAACTTGTAGAAAGATGCCAGGACCATTTGGGAGAATTCGGGGGCAAATACCCTACGAAGTGGGTACTGTTGAAATTCACGTGCAAAAGAATTGAGTGATGATTTTTAAAAAGGATGGAGCCAAAGTTCATGTGAAGCATGGTCTCCAAACTTCTACATATGCATAAACGTCTATAATCCATTGTATTGCCTTTCAAGTTTAAAATTTGTAGTCGCCTCCTTTACAACAAATGCGCTTCATTCATCGAAGAACAAACTAAGTAAGTATTATTTCAAGCTGCTCAAAGACAAAATTATTGTTGGCCTGTGCGGCGACATAGGTTGCTAGAAAACGCTCATATCAAGATGTAATGAAAGACCGTCGCAAAAAATGGAAAAAGTTGTAGAATAGATTCCACTTCAACTATAGCTTCATAATTCACTTTTTCTCCTTTTGACTTTTTGATCAATAACCATGATGAGTACAATATTTGAAAAACAGTGATAAGTATCAAAGAGTAACATTATTTAGCTTTTGACTTTACTAAGTATTTTAATACAGGGTAACAGGAATATCGCGAAGATAATGTGTAGCACATATGATAACAATTTGAAACTTTTGAAAAATAAGTTGTATCGCGAAGTGATGATGTGCTCTGCATTTAGCAGAAGCTAGAACCTATCAAAATCTATGAAGTTTATACAGGGCCATCTACCAATTTTTGAAAGTTTGCAAGAAATGACCAGTAGGCCGCTACGATCAATAACTACAAAGCAATAGAATAAGTGATTCCATCAAAAAACAATGCTACAGTGGGATTACGGGACAGTCCACAAATCTTCGACAGCTTGAGATATAAGTACCATGGGATTAGACATATATTCTCGAGTGCCTGTAGGACACCAGGTATTGGGTTTCTTCCATAGTAAGTTTACCCTTTTTTGTAAACATCAAGCTTTTTACCTCCGTTTGGTTTTTGATTTATTTGAGTCATGGGAAAATACTAAGAATGCTGTTGCGATCTATACAATGACTGGGAGTGAGCTTAACCTTTCTGGTAAATATTCACAAAGCTTTTTCACCTTTATCTACTTGTGAGCGGCTTAGCTTGATTTCCTCAAAGTTTCTGGTCACAGACAAAGTATAAATCGGGGTTATACAAATGAGTGAGTTACGTTCTTCGTTCCAATCCAAAAGAAAGAGAATGTGAGAATTTGAGTAGCCTCAGTGTGAATGCCTTAAAACTTTGCGGTAAGGAAGTGCGATTGCGGAGATTGTAAAATCTTGATCAAAACCTTTAGACAGAACCTTTTAGGCGTTCTGAAAAAGGTGCGGTAGGTGATTTATGAGATTAAGAGTACTCAAGGTTAGACCCTACTTCTGAATCACTCCACTGGTAAGTTTCTGATTGATCAAACTCTTCTTGAGTCTAAATGACCACTGAGATTCATACCCTGCTCCTTCTACTCTTCCCCTTTTGCTATTGACCTACACTAAAATCGAACTAAGTAAGAATAATTGCATAGTGAGATTAGCAAGAATTTCATAATATTGACTTTTCAGTCACTGGTGCAAAACATTAGAATCTCTCAGAGTCCATTTCTATTTTTTAAAGAAAAAAAACTTTTCAAGCATTTCAAATTGTGAAAGTTTGTTTTACCATTCAGTGGATCGGATGAGAAGCTACGACTGATAGATTTGTAGAATATAGACATTACCAAATTTCAACATCGAGATTTATTAGTGTTCCAAAAGTTGCTGTACGATAGTCACTAGGATCGAGGAAAACAACACATTCGCAAGAGAAAACTGGTAAAATGGCAAGTGATTGGAAATAAGCAAAATCTATATGGTCTAGAATTTTACCGGAAGCGACAAAAACAAGTTGTTCGCAAACATTTCGGCTCTTTCGAGTGGCTAAAGCAGGAACCGCCCAGGCGCTCGGCGTGAGATACCGAAGTGTGAGAGCCGGTGCTGGCCGAGGCTACTCGGACTGGTCACACTTCAACGGCGGTGAAGGTGAGATCGAGTTCTGTGCTGGGAAGATGTTCGCTGGATCAATTGGTCAGCGGAAACTGGACGGTTAGTAGCTGGCGGGGCTTTCAGAAAAAATGAGCTGCCCGTGTGGGAACTGGTTCGCCTAGCCTAAACACACACCCATATCGCTTAGCTACGTGCTATTCGTCGGCACTTTTGCAGCAGAAGTGATGATTTTGCCCTGGTTACGTCTCGCTACTTGCACCGCTTGAGACATTGCTCATTGTCAGCACCAATTTGAACAGGTTCTAGTTACAAGGAGGGGGGGGGGTTGCAGCGCTGAAAAAAATGTCAGATCGGGTTAGTCCCGGGTCAAACGAGAAGAGCAGATAAAATCAGCGCAGCGCCTATTTCAAGAGGGAAAACAACCAACACAAGCCCGACACTCACGCTGAGCGTCGCGACTCTCATGACGCGTCACGACGTCGCCATGCTGAAGCCAACCCGCTCACTCTCACTTGACCGCCACTGACGCGACATACCGGAAAACGACACCATGGCGCCTTCAAAAACTTGCCACCATTAATCATGCCAAGTGCAAAATGACTGATTATATGAGACATACGGGTTGTCAGCATACACATGGATTGCTAGTCTTTAGCAATCGCGACAGTGGAACTGACCGAATCATCAGAAGAAGCAGCCGTTAGTCTATATGAATATCATTTCCTAAATTTCCCTGAAACACTACTCCAATCGATATAATCCGCAAAATATGTCAAAAATTTCATATTCTTATTCAAAAAAATTGATTCTTCGACGTTAGTAATGATTGAGTCAAATCACGCAAATCATTTTCGTTGGCAGACTTCAGTGCGCAAGATAGAAATCTACGAGCATATATCTACCTAAGTGTATGTCAGAGGCGGTCTTTTCGGCAGATATAAGAAGAAGTAAAAATTCTACAATGAAAACCAAATCGTTCAGATTATGACGATAGCGTCAGAGACTTAGGAATGCTAGCGAGCAACTGCATTAGCCACTTTTCTAAAGTAAAATGTGAAATTTGGCAGACATCAATTTCGAATGTATATTTTATGATTCAAATCATCAAGAAATTTTCAGATGTTCCTGCAGTGAACTGTCAAATTTTTCCTCCACATTTTTCGAACCCGCCTCTGATCTCTGCCTCATGACCGTATTTCGCCCCAATGCACTACTAAATCACAAGATCAGCTAAATATGATTATTGTCATCCGCGGCATGCAAAAGGATTTGCATAAAGGATTATTGGTTTTAACAGCACGTCAAAATTCTCTCCAGTTATAACCAAATATACAGTTTAAGATCAAATCATAATTCCGTTGGCTTGTGCTAGTTTCTAGCCCCATACATCTTATCGCTAAATTACCAATTTTGAATTTTGGAGGAGTCATTTGAAGTTTAAGACACGACTCTAATTTTGCAAGCAATGTTAAAACCCAGATCACAGTAAAAATACTATGACAAACATGACTACCGATTTTACGGTAAACGTTAGCAATAACTCTCAGCTTTGAGATAATCAAGTTTGCTCAAGAGCACCCCCTCCTTCATTACGGCAACGGGAAAACTCAAATGATAAAATCAAATGTTTCCAACACATTCCGCTCTTCAGTTCTTCATAGCTATATAATCGTTATGCAGTCAATAACAACCTCTATGAGGAACATACATTTTCGTTATACATATGGCCAAAATGATTTATTCTAGGTGATGGGCTCATTGATGGATCTCCTAAAATTTTGGTAAGAAAAAATCACCAGATTAATAGGAACTAGTGTAAAGATCGGGTTTGCCGGTTCATCGTAATTATTGCGGAATGCTTCCTCTAAAATTTGAGATAAAAATCAGGTGATTAAATCGAACACTGTATAAACACACTTCTTGATAACTCTAAAAGTTTTGCAAGTAAACTTCTTAGTAGAATCAAAGAGAAAGAAAGACATTTATTTATACCCAATCTCAACGAGATGTATGATGAAACCCTAGAAAATTTGTTCATTCTATTAGAACTGACTCCTCAAAGATAGTAAACATAAGAGAAAAGGGGAGGATCTGCAAAAAGAAATAGTTTAAAAATGTAAGGAAAGGTTTGCAGCTTAAATATTCTTTGAAGCCGTTGCAGGTGTTTTACCCTTACTGAAGAGTTCCGAAGAGAGCCTAGAAATCAAGACTAGTTTGTTGAAAGAAGGGTGGAAACGGGAATTTCAATATATTAGGTCGTTCCATAAGTTTGTAGAGTTTTCATTTTAGAAGCCATTTTTTATTGGAGCGGTGCGGCAAAGCATCTGTACTATTCAAAGAATCCAATCCTGCTCTACAAGAATTGTTGTTCGTTTTAAAACACAAATCTCCCTGCTTGACGATTTCTCAAAGCAAATTTTTTGGGAGGCAAAATTTGGCGATTTCGGCATTTGCAACTTTCAGTTCATATACGGAGACCATAAGTGGGAATTTTTCATTTGAAACTGTTATAATTGATGAAAAACAACTGTTTACGGGAATATGGTGGATATAAAAGTGGTCTCCTTATCTATAGAGACACATGGGTAAGGATAAAGCGCGCTTCTACCATGTGTGTAGTTCTGCGTTTGGTACACTCTAAAGAATTCCCTAATCCAAAAATTATTGGAAAAGCTTGAAATTTTAGCCACAGCTTGTACTCATTCATGTACGCCACTTACAATGGAATGGTCAGAAATCGAAGTGGCCGCTTCAAACTTCTTGAAACCTAAATCTGAAAGTGCGACAAAGTGCTCAATTTCGTAATTTTCATGCAAGATATTTTCGCAATGAATGCTTATAACTTCGTCCACAAAGGCGCTAAGTAAATATGAAACACAGTTCCGAAATCAGCATTGAATGCTGCATCGAATAATAGGCAGCTTGCTTGGATTGGCCACTTCGACTTCTGACCATTTCCTTATTAGAAGAGTCCATTCGTTCGTCAAGGCCTGTTAGGGGGACCGACTTTCTTTCGCCAAACACCTCGCAAACCTCGTGCAGTAGCAAAAGACAACAACTATTGAGATCTTGTTTATACAGTTCTTAGCATATTGGTGTGCCGCAAATTTGTCAGTATACCAATCTAGCTTGCTGCTAACCTTTCGCCTACATATGAGGATAACATTTTGCGGGATACGGACTAAATACGGAAAGTGCAGTTGCCGAAATCACCAATTTTTGCCTTTCAAAAATCTTTGCTTTGAGAGATTATAAAACAAGGGAATCTAGGTTTGTTCCGAAAGGAACAACAGTCCTTGTAAGGCAAGATTAGCTCTTCTGAATGGTACAAGTACTTCGCTGTAAACCCAACCGCTTCATCAGAAAATGGTTACTAAAACGTAAACTCTACGAATTCATAAAGGTTTAATAATTAGAATGGAACGTACGTAATGCTATACCGACATGGAGGAGACTAAATGTAAGAACGATAAGTATTCAAGAGAACGCACCTCTTCAAACTGTGAAGAATGTTTGCAGCCTTTTCAGGATGCCAAAGAAGAGAGACATTCAAACCGTAAAACATATGACACAACAACTTGATGGGAATAGCTGAGACATCGATGGCTTCATTGAATATGGGAAAAACGTCATCGATAGCATCTACAAACATTGAAAGAGTTGTTCGCCCTATAGCCCCCTCATGTGTCATCGGTTTGAGGAGTGCTACACTAAATGGATCACGAAATTGCAAAAGGAAACTAGGTGAGTCACAAATTCACGCAAGCGACTTTTGTATCTGATACCAATTCAAAGAATTTTCAAAAGTTATAAAATTTCACTCAGCGCCACATTTCTCCTTCCAAAAGGAAATATCCCCCTTACCTCAAACCTTCTCTGCTGGTGCATAGAATGGGCAATTGAATAATTGTAGACTCGCGGGCACTTCTTCATTTTTTGTTTCAATATTTTTGCGCTGCTTTGAGGCATATTTTTTGATACAATGCTTCAGAAGTTGGCAAAATAACCAGCAAAAAATAAATGTATATTGATAGCGACGGCTGCAAGAGGGTGTGGGCCTTCCCGATGATGTGTCGCGAAAATTTTGCAATAGGTTCTGATGAGTTATAATCAAACAGAAATTCCGTTTACGATCAAGTTATTCAAATGATTCTCGTAACATTTGGGGGGGGGGGGGGGGGGGAGGGGGGCCGCAAGCTTGCGAATAATGTGGGAGTTCTCAAAAACAATTTTGTGGAAGGGTAACCACCGCGAAAAAATTTACTGACCCTCATTGACACACAGGTGCGTTTGGAGGAATAAGGAACTTTGTTCGCAGTAGCAAGGTATAAATCACAATTGAGAAGTTGAAGAAGCTTTCAGAAACCAAGAAGAGCTGTTCTTTCATGAAATTGGAGAAGACAGCAGACAGCAAAATAAATCTTAATTGATGAAAGCGGTTCTACTTGGACTGACATCACAAACCCCAGCCGCGCGATGCAGAACTGCTTGAGTAATGTGCACGAATTTTGCAGTTCCCTTGTCTGCTTGACCGAAACCGGTTTAATTTGCAATTGCTTTAGACGATTGCAATAGACGGGGAATGCTAAAATTTCAGCTAACAACGCTTTTCCTAATGATTCTAATTTTGCAAGTGTTTTTTTTATGCTTAGAGATGTATTCGAGGCCATAACAGCCTTGCGGAAATTTCCCACAGTGTCGACATGGAATTGATGGAGCTGATGGGCTCATGATGGCTATACTTTACTATAAAGTACAACCTACCCGACCAATAGATAAATTTGAAATGAAACTCTCATTCTAGCAGAATAGCAAGGTTTTTACAGAGTTGATGGCATAATGCATGGCGATAAAATGTGCACGATGGCGAAAAGGTTTCAAACAATGAGTACAAAGAACGGAACTGAAACTGAGGGCCTAGTCAAGTTTTGGTATGGAATGCCACAGTGGTGAATGGGTTTAGGTTTGGTGTCGAAAATAGTGTTGAACAGCCATTTCAAATGTATTTTATCCGGTGGTACGGTTAAAAACGTGCTGTAAATCAATAGTTTTAGAAAGAAGCACAATATAATGCAAAAAGCTGAAAAGTGAAGGCAAGGACGAAAAGGAAGAAAGAGGAGTTTGGAGAAGTGATAGTTTGGTTCTCCAAGTTCACTTAATTATGTATAGTTTGCTTTATGACGGTTGACAATAGAATTAGCTAGCAGACACACTCTGGAGTCGTAAAAATTACAAATTGCCTTGCGTCTTGGGCCTCGGGCAGAGTTCACGCGATTTCATCGTCGCGATTGATCACGACAAGACAACTCTAACAATATCATTACATGCCGATCTTCTTGCATTTCGTTGTGATAGTTTTCCAACAGGAGTAATCGTGGCTAACTATCACAAACAAAATACAAGAAGATCGGCTTGCAATGAATTCGTAACACTTGTCTTGTCGCGACGAATCGCGACGATGAAGCCTGAAATCCGTCCGAGGCCTTGAATGGACACATTAGATAAGTACCAAGAAATGAAGCACACATGCGTAAATGTACTTTGAAATACCCTTCGTCAAGGAATAAGTGAAAGTAAGTATCTTGGGAAGAGAAAACTGCTTCCTGAATAAAAGATAATTCATATTTCGTACAAGTTATTACAACTAACCATCTTGAAGCAAACAAATGATGATTATAACTTGGGTCAAACTGGATGAAGCAAAAACTTACTGAGGCTAGGAAACACAGCCGTCATGCACCAAAAAAGAGTTTCTATCATTTTTGCAACCGCTCTATTGAACAGCATGGTCGGAAAAACGGTGCGTATTCCGATTTCCACGTGTAAGCGAATTATAATCTGATGCACTGAACGATTATCATTCAAGCATACTTAAATTCACCCGACATTTGATGCTAATTTGTCAAGACAAAAATGATTTTTTCATATTTACTTATTTATGCTCAGAATGGATCCCCTGTGCACCGAAACATTTGATACAGAATTTACCAAGTCTATGCGTACTTTTTCTCACACTCTACTGAATCGAAAACGTTCCATGTCGTCTTATAACCCAATCGTGTATTAAACTGTATACTATCGAAAGTACAATGTATAATTTGAATTTTTGTGACTTCTGGGATGTTTTGCTGTTACTCGAGAAGCATTTTAGGTCGCGTAAAGATGAGGGAAAGAGATCTTGAAGGTGAGTGGAACGGGGAGAATCAGATCTCATCGAAAACAAAAATAAAAAGCGATTTTGGAAGTTCACTTACAAGGAAAGGATACTTGGTCGAAGTGGCCTTCTCATATGAGATGTACACTATTTTATAGAGCATAGAACGCTGATTCCAGCGCATCTGGAAAGGGAGTTTTGGGAATTTCTTGTGGTTAAAATTCAATGATAAGGCTAAGATAAAAATAGGTGTTGAGCTCTTTCCGGCGTTTGAAATGAATAATGACTGATATGAGTTTATTAGACTGAAGGTCTTTATTCGATAAAACGCCCTAGTAGTAACCATGGCCCTGTTGGAACTCACGGACTAAAATTCTGAATAATTTTGTTGTATCGACGCTTTCATATTTTTGCATCAAAAAATTTCCGTAACTACACCCCCAGAAGCGCTTTGCAGATACCGAAAGCAGATTTGGGATCAGCGTTTCATGCTCTATAGAATAGTGCACATCTCATATGGAAAGGCGACTTCCATCAAGTATCCTTCCCTGGTTAGACTCATTGGGCTGTACACACGAAACTGGACGTATGAACTTATCTTCACTAAATTGAATAGAAGCATTCTCCGAATTATTTTAAATCACTTTTTGTAATTTTTGTCATTTACCTTTCACTTCTCAGCGTAGTCAAATAGGTGCTTCATCCTCCGTCATCTTATCATGGAATGTGAGAGAGAGAGAGATTGCGATCTATCATGACAATGAAGGATAACATAAACAGATAATCAAACAGGATTATTTCCGACTATTGCTTAACATATAGCAAAATAATAGTTTCAGTAAAAAATGTGTTTTTTCAACGACAACGGACATTTTGAGCGGAATTTAAACGAATGCTTTACTTGTTGAGTTTTGCTCCGAGCTTACATTTAGTGATAGGCAACTTGCTAATGCGATTGCAAGAAGACAGTTATTACTGTTTACCTTCGAAACAGTTTTTGATATTTTAGGGTATTTGTATATCTCATTTTCAACAAACAAGTGTTCAAATCTCTAACTTAGTTGAAAGCATAAAACAGTGATGCTATGATGCTTGTGGATGGACAATCGAGGATGGATGAGAAAATTATTTACACACACCATCTATCGTTCCTCTTACTACTCGATAAAATGCTCCTAACAATATCTCATATATTTTGCAAAAACGCTGAATATTACCACCTTGCTCCTGGTCTTTAATACATCATTTGTGACTTCTGATATTTTTCTTATCAGGGTGTAGCAATTTAGCAGTGAATTGTGGATTCTTTCTCTGAGGTAGCTAAGAATCCCATGATCAGTTTTGTTATCATCTTATTCACTTTCACATGTGGACAGCGCTAAAAGCATATGTTCAAACGGCTGATATATTTATATGTTTTAAAGTTTAAGCTAACTTATTCTAATTTTCTAAGTGTCTACCTCATCAGTTTGGATTATAATATAATATATAAAACTTTCATTTGTCGGGACTAGGGCTGAATCATGAAACGTGAAAAACCATAGAAAATAGTGACACCATTAAAAGTATTCTTCGCTTAGCAGAGAGAAAGTAGTAGCAAACATTCCAGTGTTTAGTGCTTTTACTTTTTCATCAGGTAGTGAGGAGGAGGGGACATTACGATACACGATGGTGCAAGTAGAATGATTTCAACTTGAATCGAGATAAAAGATAATAATTTGCTGGGGAAAAGCTTCAGCTTTGCCTTTCTGAACGTCATGTTAGTACTAATGTAACTGTGACGCACATTGGTATCGATTCAGTAGCCGTTCAGATGAAGTACATCATGAAGCCACTATGGAACTTTTCGTAACAGTTCCACTTTTTCATTTGAACTGCGAATCAACGATTTATCTGCTTTGATCTAAAGACATCCTCTCACCCCACTTTGTTGTCCCTCCATGATTCTAGGCCCTGGTTTTTCGTTAATCGAGAATCACTTTACGAAGTCTTATCGCAAATTGAATTACAGCTGTCGAGTGCTGTTCTCATCACCTTTTGCTGTTGTGCGATTCTACGTGAGAAGAACTACCGCGTGCATGTAATTCTTCCTTAGGAAATTACACTGTAGAAGTCTGAACTACGTAAATACCTTAGAGTAATTCAGTTTCAAGAGATGCTAAGTTTATCCAGAATGTTTCAAAACGGCCTTTTTCTTCGGTTTGAGGCGGGTTAAATCAGCGAACGAAATCCTCGCACTTTTGGACAATTTACGAACTTACGGCAATTTTTTTCAAACGGGTACAATCATTACGATAGCACTGAACTATTTTTAGAGTGTAATCAAATCGTCATGAGCACTTGAAGGATCCATGTGACTTTTTTTGACATGAGAACATGATGTGATGTGACATGAAGTCACCGTCTTCCCCAATCATGGAATACCTTCGCGATCTCAATTCGTTCATCGGTAAAATAAACACATAGAGAATCTCGTATGCTCTACGACAGTTGATGTCTTCGGTGTGTCAGTATCTTCCACAATTTGTGCTAAAAAGCATGTTATCATCAAGCGCTTCGATTTCGTTCAGAAATGCTTTCTTTATGATGTGAATATCTTAGGTCTCCTTTAAAGATGTGATGTAATGTGGAAAATAATAGAGGTCCGCATTTGATTTCGATCCCTGTAGACAAAGCCAACGTAGTGTCATTTGAGGGCTTTTGTAACATCAAACCCATAAAAGCGTGTTGAAAATTGTTGAAAAGAAAAATAGCTCGTCTGGAAGGTTGCTACATCAAATCCACTATCACCAAAATTTTATAGATTTCCTGGACTTTATGAGTACGATCTATGAAAAGTTACACCACTTCTATTCTTCGGATCCTTTACAAGCTCTTTAATATGTTTGTATGAAAAGAGGTGAAATTGGTGCTATTCGCATTTGTCTTGTCTATCTGCATGGACCTGTGAAAGCAGAAAAATGGATCCGCTTTGGCAAGAGAGGAGTCGTCAGATCTGCCGCACATTGAGAGGGACAAGAAAAAAGAAAAGTCCTTCCCAAGTGGGGCTCTCGATAAAATATCAGTCAAAGAGGTTTCCAGATGTGATAATGTTACTGCACTTGATGTCATCCTTATGGATGAAATATATTTGACTTCAGGTAGCCAACCACTCCGATTACGTATGGGGAGGAGGGAGGGATTTTTCATGCACGATAGAATGAGAAAAAATTCTTGATCCAGAAGAAGATTTAAAAACATATACTCACTCTAAGAGTATTATTTATCACCTACCAAATCAGTGAAGATTGACCTTAAAAATAGTTAATGTTGCTATTACCAAAATAAACTTATAGAAGTTTGGGTTTATAAACTGCAAAAAGAGAAGTAAGCGGCCTGCCGAGTAAGCAAATCTGCTCCATCTCTTATCAAGCATAATCTCCTCTCTTGTATAGCGGTAGGTATAGGTGGCGGAGAGTTTGAATTCATGCAAACTGAAAACAGCTCAGCTTTCATTTTATAAATGGGGTGTCCCTTTTCAAATCAATACAGTAAGATCTCATTCTTCAAGATTTGCTGAAGTTTGTGGCGCATTGTTTTTGTGAGCGTTTTGCTCTGCAAATTATGACATCTGAGCTCATGGAAAGGAAATATACAATTGATTCACAGATTTCCCATCAAACTATCAGCAAAGATGTGAGAAAAAAAGCGAGGAAATAGAAAAGAACATTTAACTTAAGCTAGCCCTACAACATAGGTCATGATGGAACAAACCACTAAAGCGGTGAAGTAGAAATATAGGATTGAGCAGATGGAACAAACCACTAAAGCGGTGAAGTAGAAATATAGGATTGAGCATTTATGATCATATTTGATTGAACAACTGTAATGCCTCTCTCCCTTTGATGTTAAGCCTCTCTACCACACTAATTTCCTAACGATGATGTGCATGTAATATGTGCACAGATTGCAAATCAGTTTCAAGGTATACGTGTAATGAATGCTCCAAAAAGAAAAACTTCTAAATTTCATTATTAATGCTCTTAAAAAAGCATATTTCAGAAAAACAATTACAAGGCTTAAGAAATTGCCCTTGACGAAGAAGAGAAATTTCTACAATGGAGGAAAAAGTTGGCGGAATAGGAGCGTATTGCTGTCAGTAACTCTACTTCCTTTGCAATATTTCAGGTCTTATGCACAAATGATGCCCTTCCTGTATCTTCACGAGCAAAGGTTCCAGTGATCAAGCACACCCCCGAAGTTTGAAAATCGCGACAGGCTGGTGACTTTAGGTTTCGCTGCGCAGCCATCGTTCATTCAGCCTGCTTGCTTTATACAGCCGATATGACCTTGGCCTAAGTCATTCCTACGGCTAGCTATCAAGGTTTTGCGCGTTGTTGCAAGTGATTCGATTGAAGCTTGGGTTTCCACAAAGACAAGAGAGAGGAAAGGTGAAAAGAAGATTTAGTTCGAAAATTTCTTGTTCAAAAAGGACTAAAAGGGTAAAAGTAGGGGTGTAATTTTCACTCACCGTTCTCTGGCATGGCAGCAGTTCAGAGGCATGGAATGCGTCGGGGCCGGAGCGACCTTTCAGATGATTATCAATCGCTTTAATGCGAATTTGTCGCGCAGTGGACAACTGACTCGCATGACACTCGCCTTTTGGGCGGCCGGCCTACACGCCTACTAGGGGGTGAAAGTGCAGGATATTATACTCACGCCATTGAGGATCTTCTGGCAACAAGAACCTGTTCCAATATGTATTATAAAATTGGCTTAGAATTTACTGCATGGCTATGGAGCATCATCCTTATCCTACTAAGCCTCTAGGGCCTCGGGCAGAGTTCAGGCGATTTCATCGTCGCGATTCAGTCGCCGACATTTCCATCCTTTTTCATTTCACATTCAAAAATTTCGGGCTGGAAAAGTATCACAACCGAAATGCAAGTTGATCGGCATGGAATGATGTTGTAACAGTTGTCTCGTCGCGATTCAGTCGCGACGATCAAATCGCGTGAAGTCTGTCCGGGGCCTTACGAGTTCACTGCATGCCGATCTTCTTGTATTTCAGTTGTGATAGTTAGTCACAATTAGTCGTGTTGGAAAATTATCAACTGAAATACAAGAAGATCAGCGTGCAATGATATAGTTACAGTTGTCTTGTTGCGATCAATCGCGACGATGAAATCGCGTCTTTGCCCGATGCCTAATACATGTGAGCAACTCTAGTGGACACCTAGTAGACGAATTTGGATCTCAAATGGAGCAGGCTCTTTCAGGCTGTCGAGCATTGCACATTCTCTCTATTTAATTCACCCTAGGCGGTGCCGTGCTCTATTGCAAGTGAAGTGCTCCACTTCAGACGAAATCGTCAACCACGTACCTACAGGGAAGACTATCTACTACTATTGATTATCACTGAAAAAATTGAATAAAGTCAGTGAGTACTGACTTTTCATGAACAGTAATCAACGTTAGGATTTCTTTGATTTGCATCAATCTTCAATCCAAAAGTCAGCTTATGCTAACCTTTACTGCTTTGTTTTCTTGAATTTTAAAATGGCTTTTCATATTCTACAAAGAGATGACAATTTCTATGCTTAGAAGAATAGTTAATCAAAATTTGACTGGATTTCCTTCATGTCGGTTGCAGCTAATTTTGCCCTAGAGACATATTCTCATTGGTTGTCATTTTTCTCCGTTAAAAATAATCATCGAATTAACTTGCTTTCACTATTTGTGCAGTTCATTAATAAGTCAAGAATGCAAGCACTTCAAAATCCAGTTCCTTTACACTCCCGAAAAATCTTATAGGATGGCAATTTTTTCTGATATTGTCAAAATTCTTTTTTAGTCTTCTTTTTCATTATTGAATGCAGTGATTTCCAACATTCAGTATGTCAATGCTGTATTCAAAACGGCATCGTTGGGAGATTGAAATGAAGGATTGACGTAAGCGATTTCTTCTAAAAAAGTTTGTCTCAATGAGAAAAAGTTTGCTGTCTGCTTGTTCAGTCGAAAGAAAGCTGCTTGCGGAATGGAGGACGTGTTCTTTTTTTGATTATCAAGCAAGCACTGCGTAATGACTGCACTAATTGTATGATCAGGCATCGTGCCGACGTTAGAGCTAGAGCAACATTACACTTTCATTTCGTTGAGAAACTTCACGTTTTTTTGGTGTAAACCATTTGCTACGCGTTGATCCCGATTTTGTACCAGAAGACCCAAAACTGCGAACTACCTGCAACTGATGAACGGGATTGATTGAGAAGCTCTCTAAGTACATTTGTGTTGGGAGTAGTTTTCGCACCTTCAATGAATTAGATTTCTAATGGGACAAATTATGGCGCAAGCAGCCTTCATAGATCTAAAAAACTCGAAGACCAGCCCAGCTTCTTGATGTAATCATATGCTTGGTTGTTGGGATCTTCAACTACCTAGTTTACAATTAGCTCGCTGGAGCTAACATCCCCTTTTCACTGCTGACTATCAGATGTAGCTGACTATTGAAAAGTCTAAGAGCTTCATCCAAGTGGGAAAGATAGCAAAGAATTATTATACTTAAAAACGGAATTTGGCTATGTTGACTTGAGCGTTGAAGGGGATGCAACTGTTTGAACATCCCCCCTTGCAGCATTATTTTAAAATTTCAAGCTGTTTGCCCAGTGATAAGCACAGCATAGTTATTATATGGTAGCAATCAGATAAAACAGTAAGTAACACAATGTGAGGATTCCTGTGGTGTGTGATAGTTATACTGAGTGTCTGCTAAGAGGTCAAAATTTTACGGTGGAAGAAATTTTTTTTGCCAGAACTCGATTAGAATTTAAGGGATGAGAAATTCTATTGCGAAGCGCGAATTACAGCAAAGTAGTCGCGCATATTAGCTACCTTTGAAGAGTGGTCACCTTTCTTCCCTTTGTCTTCATTCAACTACAATGAAATTGATTTGAAAATACAGATAATCTCACAACTTGTCCTGGTTTTACCACGTGGAGATTCAGAAACGCTATGAAATAGTTGCCAGTGTCACTAATTAATTGAGTATTACCGTGCATGGTGGGACTACGCCCTTTTCACTGATTCTTTCTCCTATAATCAACTGAAAATAAATCAAAATTAAAGAGTACTCGCATTTCGTGGCGTTAGGTCGTAAATAAGTTTTGTTACACTTTTTTCGTCTTCCTTTGGAAAAAATCGAGACATTGGCCAAGTCTGGTATCTGGTATACATGAGGAAGGGACAACGGGCTACCCATCGGCATCATCTGTATGCTTTGTTACGAACTTATCATTTATTATATTGAAGTTCTTCCGTTCTTTTTCATCCTTTTGAATTCTTCGCGAGCCTTTTAATAACGCAAGTTGTAGAAGTGCCAACGGTAAATCGACAAACACTCAATTTGAAAATTCTATTGTAACTATATATTGAAGTGCTGCAACCTCCACATAATTTGAAGAGAAGAAAAAACCTTTGAAAAACATATGAAGAATTTCTCCGCAAATATAGCAAAATCTATGTCACGATCTCATACTAAAGAGTGGAATGATTGGTATCCTGTAGGATGCAGGCGTAGAAAGTTCTTGTATGGCTAACCGTGAAAACTAGATGACGCTAGCGGAATGCGGCAAAGCGCCGTTGCTGAGCGGATTGATCACAAAACCATACACCATACCAACTGCATGGACAACGATTAGGTTACTTTTATGCATTGAAGGGATGGAGGATGGATGGGGGAGGGAGAGGACCATGCGCATAATGCGAAAATGCGGAGGTAAAGAAAACGATTGACATTCTTTACAAATTGGTCAGCCAAGGACTACTAATTTTGCGCCGAAAATGCAAACAGTAAATACCCAACGACTACCAAAAATAGAATAGAATTACTGCAGCTCGAAACTTTTGAAAGGATGGGAGAGTGCTGAAGATAGATGGAATCATGAACATTTTGAGAATCAGTTTTTTACGTAGCTTTCGGATTCTAGTTGATTTTGCTTGTTTGCGATTAAAAGGTCATACAATTTCCATATCAAAATCGTGCGTATGCCCTTCTAATTTGCTTGATTACGCTAATGAAAACAGTGTACTGCCTTCTAATCAGAAGTAGCCCAAAATACTCTCATAAATATAGAACTAGGGACTGCTTACGTATGATTCAACTTTGGAGGAAAAGGAGTGTGATACGCGCTGTGACTTAGAGAGAAGCGAAATCAAAAGTTATAGTGACGCTCCGAATCCTGAATGTGACGAGCAAATCTTTGGTTGGAAGAACTTGTGATTAGTTAAAAACCTTGTGAAGCAGCTTACGCAAATGATTCTTCTTAACCCATAAAAACTACTGATTTCAACAAAAATGATTTACAAGAGGTACTGAAGCGCTTGATTGTGATGGACACAGTTCTTAGGTTTGTCTCATAACTCTTTTCCGTTTACACTTTCCTCTGCGCTGGTCAATCCTTCTCACTCTCTAAATAGGTTTTGCGCCATGTCGATACAGCATACAAGGTAGCACACAAACATTACTACAGAGCACATAAGTCTCGTAAAATCTAGAAGGTTCCAAATAGTGAAAGTATGAAAAAAATCGTAACTCCTTCTAAAGAACTTCACACTATTGCATTTTTACTTGCTCAGGCATATATAGTCTGCATCGAGCGTTCATAGTCCATTTCCTGTACCTCTTCCATTTTTGAAAATCGAGAAGCAATAAGCCAGAATAGGGCCTGACCATATGAAAATGTCGCTTTCTTTCGGGTTTATTTGCGCTAAATTTGATATTACCGAAAATCCATCGCATGCAAAACACTAAAAATTGACTGCTTTTACAGATCCATACTATGTATGTAGAATTACTTATTCTCCTTAACAAATCGGCATAGCTCTAGCAAAAACGCGAAAATTGCTCTTTTTCTGATCAAGTGGAGAAATACAGCATATGAATATACAAAAAGATGAGAAGAAGAGAGTATGCTTCAAATTGTATAAAAGTTCAATGTGGTGAGTGCATGCTTGTTCAAGTAGGATGCCCGTCATATTTTTCTGGAAGGAGAAATGTATTTTTCTCATTTTTTGCGCATACATCTCTACGCACAAACTTTGTGCAGATGTTTTCGGTCTTGTAATCTGTATATACTTGCTTTGTGTTGTCAGCTATTGCAGTTCATAAGGAGCGAGAATAATATGACTTTCTGCGGGAGTGGAATTGGGAAAGAATTACGAGAGAGCCTGATAAACCTAATTGAGTTAGATCATAGATCTATCATAAACAATGCTAAAGGCTTATCATCCGGTGGTACAAAACTCTCCAATGGTGATGGCCTCAAACTATAAGGAGCAGCACATTCAAACTGGCAACGAGAATGCTAAATTTGACTGCTGCTGACCGCACGACGAAAAACCGCGCATTTGTTTCCGGGGTTGGTCGTAATCGCGTGTCGGACTCATCGACGACAAAACTTACCAGCACAAACACGCACTGCGCATTCGTTTGTTCGCGTGATTGCAAATGGCCTCGTACGGGTAAAACTCAAATCCGATCAAATGCAGACACAACGCTCTGATATAAATTACCAGTCGCAGCTCGAATGCCACCTGACCGCCGATTCAGAAGAAATGGACATTTCGAACGTCCACAAACGTGATCTTTGAAGTCAAAAGAAAAGTCTTTACATTCGGGGAAGATCCGCCTACTGGACTAGTCCGCCCACTCGAAAGATAACCGCACGCTAGAAAGCGCTAGGAACTGAACTGTAGTATAATACATTTTGGTGGGGACATGCTACCATTGATAGATTTCTTGAGAATACATAAACCCCTTATGTGCAAAGGCGCATAATCAGTGGCGAACCCAGGGGATCCCAATGGGTCGCGAAATTTTTGGATGTGATCTAATTGTAGAAAGTAATGTGCAAGCATGTTTCTGATTGTAGATAATTCAGATAACTTCTGGAATTTTTCAACCCAAAGTTTTGCAAACATTTTCGGGGCTAAAGGCTCACTTAAATACTGGGAAGCAACTCATCAAAATTTCCGGAGCATCGCGCCGAGATCAAGTTTCATCTATTATCCACCTTCTTATGGAAAGAAAATCTCGCCAATAAATTTCCGAGGCGGTTTCGAAGCCTTTGAAATTGAGAGCGGCAATGAGTCCGGAAAAATCCAGACATTTGAGTTTCTGGTCACCCCTCAGAGCGAAGGAATAGGATTTCAAAGCACGAGAAAAGATGTTGAATTTGAAAACATCGAAAAGATGTTACTTCAATATTACGTACTTCCATAAAATATCTAGAAACCTCAACCCCAAACCGAAAAAACATCTTTGCCTTCTTCGGATGATTTCGCCTCCATCGTTGCAGATCTGCGCACTCCTATGTGAAATTCCAAAATAGTTTTTGAAATTTCGCTCAATAATTCTGAATGTTTACATGTTGGCCAACCATGTAACAAGTACGAGCAATTTCTTCAGACGTGTTCTTTTCGTTCTAATTTAGTGACCTTAATTTGTCCAAAAATTCTACTAATGATGTAATGACGGGTATTGACGATAGGAACCAAAAATGATGCTCTTATAATGGGTTCAAAGTCATTTTGGCTAAGAATTTGGGTCAAGACTGAAAGTTCGATGATTAGAACGTTACGGAATGGACACTGCTCTGTCACCATAACCATTGAAAATGTAGACGCAAATCACGAAATTTTGCATGTGCGAGATTCTGAAAATACCGCAGTAAAAAATTTAACTTTTTCGTCTAATGTGATCCGGCAATGGAGCAGCGGCGGTCCAGGGTCCGGGAAGGCGAGGCGAAATTTTTTTTCCAGTTGAAGCACTTTGAGGAAAATTTCTGGGGTGCTTCTCAAAATTTTTGCGGGCTTCACCCCCTAGAATCTAGAGAAAGGGAGCGTAACGGCAGTACGCTCCCGCAAAAATTGTTTACAAGACTAATCTAAGTTTTTTGAAGACTTCGAAAATTATTTTGATCATTTACAAGAATAAAAAGTCATTTGCACATTTTTATAACCATGTATCTAAGTTTATTTATAAACGTTATTGTGTTGCGCTTCCGTTTGTTGTACGGCAATAATCTTACTAAAATCTATGAAATGAGCCCATCCTTTTTACAGAAAGAAAGGGCTCCGTATGGACAACTATGGCTTTCTACAAAAAGTAAGCTGAGTCAGTGTGTTACTGGAAGTAACACCCCTTTCAATTCTGTAACATTCGAGATGATAAAGTTTACATATGGATCATTGCTACTAACTGACAGCTGAGTATTTACACTACATTTTTTTTACTTCCACAACCGGAATTTTGCAGCATTTCAAATCTAATTTTTAGAAATCTCCAAGCTTTAATTTGCTTTTGAAAGTGGTCCTTTCGCTGTCGTTGAGGGCTAGAACCTGCCGTTTCATATTTAGGAATTCGAAAAAGCAACAATCCTAGACACAAAAGGCAAAAAATTCACATCTGTCACTCTTCCATAAAAATATCATGTAATGAGCTTCAGTGGAATAAGTTTTGGTAACTCATGCTCCGATCATTGAAGGTTGTAGCGAGATGCTACGATCGAATACAGATGAGGAAAAATATATGTAACTAACAAGGGAAGGATGGTCAGTCGAAGTGGCCCTTTGCGATGATTTGTATATCTTGTTGGAGAGCATAAAACGCTGATTTCAAATCTGTCTTCCTTATCTGCGGCGCTTTTGTGTACGAGAAGTTATGAGCGTTTATTGAAAAAAATGAATGTGCAAATAATATAAAAACAGTAGTAACATTATTCCTAGCGCCTAAATGGACCAGTGGTAACCTTTATAGCACTCTATGAAATAAATACTCTTAGTGAGATATATCCGCACTCCGGCTGTCTCATTCAAGCGCTGGGAAAATTTTAGCAACCGTTTTTATTCCAGAAAAACACTCATTTTTTGTTCCTTTAAACGCTCATAACTCCTGTCCAGAATGCGCCGCAGATAAGGAAAACAGTTTTGGAACCAGCGTTTTATGTCCTCTACCATGGAGGACAACTCATCTTAAAAGGCCACTTCGACCAACCATCCTTCCCTTGTAAGTAAGGTGGAGAAACAATTGTGCTTGTTTAATATTTGGAAAGCGAGGAACATAAACAATACAGAAACTTATACAAAGAAACTATATCGTCTTCAAGCTTTTAAAGGACAATTACGTGATGTGCAGATATTTGAAAAATCGAAAAAAAGCTAGTCTGGTTGGATTCATGTACACATACAGGGTGTTTCAAACGATTTGCACACTATTCGATCGTTAATAACTCTCTTGATTTCATGTATTTCGGCAGCTTGAGCTACCTTTCTGTAAAGCGAGGTTCAACAAGGATTTACAATATGGACCGGATCATCAATCACTCTTTCTTACTCTAGGATTACGGAAGGAACTTCGAGAAGGATTTTAAGCATTTAAAGCGATATCTTGCCTTAAAAATAAAACCAAACAAGCCAGAAACTCCTGTATTGGGTTATTCGAGTCGCTAATTCTAAATATGGAGTTTGCACTTTACTGTAATGCTTCTTCCATAAGTTATTTCAGGTTTAGGGTAACAAGTGTTGTTCCAGTGTTCGTCAAAAATGCGATTACACCATTGTAAAAGCTCGGAAAACTGGTAAAAAGTTGTGCAGTGAAATCAGCACGCCCAAAAACTTTGATACACAAATTTTCAGATTTTGGTTTTTCATTACAGCCTATTCCATAGAGACGCCATATGACTAAATTTCTTACCGTATTCTTACAGTAATGAAGAACGATAGGTGATTTGCTCTATATGTAAATCTAAGTTGAACCTCGATCTACAGAATGCTATATCAAGCATGGCGAAAGACATGAAAGCAAGAGAGTTATTGGCGATAAAACAGTGTACATCTTTTTGGGACACTTGTAGTATGTCCTATAATAAATCAAAATTTGTCTAACACATCAACTTCCAAAGGAAAAGCAGACAAACACAACTGCTTGCAAAAAAAAGCAGCCGAGTGTGACGAGCGCGGATTTATTGAAAAAGAAATTTCATTTGATGTTATGTTACCCGCCAAGACCATCGGAAAATCATGCTATAGGCAAATGGTCAACATGGTAAAGTAAGCATGAAATTTGCATTGGAGATGACAAGAAGATGAGTTGTGCGCAAATTTGTCTTCAAAACATCCACTCAAGCACATCGACCTGATTGCTTTGGTTGTCCATGTTACTCACTTCCTTGCCAAATAGATTGGACAGCAATGGCTGTATACAAATCCCTCAGTCTTCTGCGATTTAGCGGTTGTTGATATACTCGAACTATATCAGCGCAAGTAGGGAGTGAAGCAGTTTACCACATTTTTTTTCCAACAAATGAGAGCCGGGTTAGAAATTCCAAAGACCAAAGAAGAAACATAGAACTCGTATGGTCTGTACACTACGTGGGTAGAAATTACAAATTCACAAATGTAATCACTATGTCATTCCGAAAGTAGCTCACGTTTTTTTGACTAACAATAAGTGCCACATCTGTCATAATCACGACTAATAGACGACTTTGAATGCATTCAATGCATCTCTCTCCAGCGCTCAGCACGAGCTAGCTTTTGGAAAATGCAGAAAACGAAGTACCCTTTCGTGATTTCCTTCGAAGTCCTCTTTGACCCTATACCCTAAACGTAAAAGAAACCTTCACAAACAAAAAGTCGACTATAAAAACGTTACAATTTTGCGTTTCGACCCAAAAACGATACCCCTTTTTCTTTTCGTCCCAAAAATAAATATCCAGCTTGCTTGCAAGCCACCTTGCCGAGCCCTGATCTTTCTCTCCTTTTTCTACTCGTTACTCCTCTGAATTTCAATCTTCAAACATTTTTCGAAAGTTCTGCGATTTCTAACTGGCTACCGCTACTACGCCTAAATTTAGACTTTTTTGAAAGTTGATGATATATTCCTTGCAAAGGTTAGATAGCGCGCAGACAGAACAAACGTAGCAGTAGATCTTTTTTTTTCCTTTTTTTCGAAAAAGGAAAAAAAAGATCTTTTTTTTTTTTGAAAAAAGATTTTTTTTGCTTTCTATCCAAACATTTTCATTTTCCAAAAGTACTTCTTCTCTAAAAAACTCGGTTCTTATTAATTCAGTCCATGCCTGCACCCGTTACCTTTAAAACCATAGTTTTTGAGGCAAATTTTTGGCAGTATTTTCAAGAGTTTTTAAAACCAAACGTTAAATACCTCAAAATTACATAATTTAGATAAGTGCTTACCTAATATTAATTTAAGCAGATTGTCAGTCCTTTGGGGAAAAATGATTGCAAAATTGTTGAGAGCTGATAAACAGATCCTGCGTAAAGGGTCGGGCATGCTTCACGCGATTTCAGTCGCGACGCGACTTGGCAATTTGCCATAAGTCTTCGGATCTAACACTAACAAACTGCACATGCATATCGTGCATAACTTACGTAAATTGGTAAAATGCCCTATCTTCTGTACATTTAAAATGTGCCTGCAATGAGTTATGGACAGTTGGAATATTGCCAAATCGGGTCGCGGCTGAATCGCGTAAAGTATGACCGGCCCTTAAAACTTGCTTATGGAGTTGCTCTGCCCAGTTTTACTTATCTGCGTAAATATAAAATTGAACGTGATACTGAAGAGGTATGAGATATGCTGCATAAAGAACACTTGTGATAACAATTTGCACCCCTATTCTTCATTAAGGACACATAAGCGACATTTTTGAAGTTGCACCTCTTTAGTACGGGTGGCGGGCAAGAGTAACGAGGTAGTCCGCACCCATAAGGTGGTGAGATCATGCAGTACAGTAGCGAAGCATCTAATAAGTAATTGCCCAAGTTATGCTGCATAAGGATCCCGGAATGATAATAACATTGCTCTAGATGGTGAGTGCTGGGGTCGCCGGGTTTTCGCGAATTACCGACTTCACATCCGGTTTCAGATACATGAGAAGGTCTCGAAACGAGCAAAACATGGAAGTCGATATTTTAAGTGGATGGTGCCTTTAAGCACCCCAAAAAAACTTTCGGTGCGTGGCTGACGCCATGCACCTCCATCCAAGAAAATTTCGCTCAGTCCCCTCCTCCTTCCGCCAAACGCATCGCCACTGCTAGATAGAGGTAGAGGCAACCGAATCCGAAGCTGAAGAGGTGCATCTTGTGTTGAAGTACAGACTGTCAGATTCTCTGACTTGTGTGTACACATGTGGATGAGCACGACTCAGAGAAATGGCATCGTTTTTCTGATTCGCTCACAATCTCAGCATCTCTGGTTTAGAACAAAGCTAGGATTGAACTGGAGTACAACGTGTTAGAACCACATCTCCATGCTGCCAATTGTCTTGTTCTCAGGTTGAATTTGAAGCAAGTTTGGGGTCGGTGTCATTCAGAGTAATTCCGTTGTGATGTAGCGACACCTTAGTGTCCTGTTGATTCTCGTGCAAACCATGTTCCTTGAGGTGATTGTGTGTGAGGTACTAGCATAAAGTGACTCTTGTGACGGAACATACTGCAACAGCCGACAAACGTGGCCATCGTCGGTAAATTGATAGGGATTTTTTTAAAAGAAAATAAATTAAATTGATAAATTGATAAATTGGTCGGGATTATTTTTCTCTTAGAAGTCGGTCATTTGCGGGGACTACCTGATTTTCCGTGATATGTCATCCTCGACAGTTTCGCACTATAACTTGTTTTCTCGATCTAGCATAGCAAATGAACCAAATGCGCAGCACCAACTGCACAAATTGCTGTGACTACTACTGCAGTTTCTGGGGCGCACTGGGATGTCCATTCAAATCCGAACAAACTTTGCATCTGAATCATGTCAAAAATACTCCTATGTTGTGGTACGTAATGATTTACTGCGCTGCCTGAATCTTAAGATAGACATTGAGTACGATGTTCTGTTGTGCGGTATTGCAGCTCATTCCGATAGCAACCAAGGATCCCACCCGGCTGATGCACCAATGGTGTCACCTAGTGTGGCGTAAACAAAGTAGAATATAGATTTTTTTCGTATGAGTGACTTAGATGTCGATAGAGAGAGCGATGGCGATGTTTAACACAGTGGAGACTCCTTATAGACCTAAATAGAATGCGAAGCTATCTCGGTCATAATGCACAACGTAGACAAGGTACAGGCTTGAAAGGTGTTGCCGCCGTCGACTACATTCCTGGTGCACAGGTGCCACTCATTCTTGATGACGAGATAAACAAGAATCAATAGTGAAGAAATTCAACAACCTGCAAGCAGCTTTTCAACAGAAAGCTGGCTTCGAATTTTCTAATACACTTATGCCAATTAATCTGTGAAACACTACAATATGTCATAGTCGTAATCTGTGAGAAAAAAATTATCTTTACTTTGATAATATCTCTTCAAATGTAGAACGCAATCATGTTACGTACTTCCACAATAAGTGGACGAAGCTTAAAGGCAGCGTCCAGGCAGATTTTCGACTTCTATATTTTCATGTTATCCAGGCCTTTTCATGACACTGATTCCAGATATGGAACTCAATAAGCGTGAATTCCTCAAAAAACCACCTTTTTGGGGCTATTTTTGGAAGACTCGGACGAGTGCTTTTGATGTTATCCTTGTCGAAAGCAGTATCAACAGGTAAATGCTGTGTACTCGACTGTGTTGGTCATGTGAAAAGGAGGACGCGCAGGAGGAACCAAAGGCCTAGCCGGCAGTGTCTGTAGGAGATAATTAGAGGCGCGAGCACTGCGCCGGAGATTTGGCGAATCCAAGAAAACTTGGCAGGAATCCATAAATGTTCGTAAGAAAACTTATCTCATAACCTCGCTAGGAAAACGCTAGAGAAATAAGTGAGGCAGTTTTGTAATCTGCATTTTCAACCGCATTTATAGGAGAAATGAAATCGGAATTCACTTTTCATTTACATTCAATCTTTGAATATGAATATTCCCAGAAAAACATTAGCTACGTCGAAGTACTTACACTCAAGTTTCAAGATTTTTGAGAATTATTGAATGTCAAGGAACCGAAGTCGTCAAATCGTGACGCTGAAAATCGGTAGTAGAAAATTGAAGATTAAGAAATTGTTCGCGAAATCTTGCTCGAATTCAAATCATGAACCATCTGAAAACCATAATGGGAAATCTACAACTTACGGAAAATTTTACGTCAATGTGATGCAAATTCTCAATTTCTGAAAAATTTCCAATTTGGTTTAAACACAATTTTGCAATCATTTGATTTATCAATTCAAGGTTTCATCTTGGTCTGCTGACTTTAACTTTACCTCCCCCTCCATTTTCCAACTTGAATTGTGAAAATTCTCTATGGCGAGTTATTCGAATGACAGTTATTTCATTAAGAGAAGCCATGAAAAGTGATTTCAAAACTTTTACTCGTACTTTTCGTGCTTTTTTCCAAGCAGAGTTATGAAATATGTTTTCATATGGTCTCCTTCAAGTTTCTTTGCTAAGTTGTTTTGGATCCTTGCCAAATCCTCCCCACAGTGCTTGCGCCCTCGATTGCCTCCTGCGGATATGGCGGCAGGGCCTTTGGTTCCTCCTGCTACGCCGCCGAATTCGCTAAACTTGGTCCACAGGGGTTATCTAACATGCTGATTGCGAATTTGTTAAATGCTTGGTAGATCTTCCGTGTTATACCTACGGTAGGCAAACGGTAATGCGGGGAGAGACAAGGATCGAGACAGAACTTGGGGGGGGGGGGGGGGGAAATCGCATTACGGCGGTTGTGTGCCACACTTCTTGCTCCCCTGACTATAGCTAGCTGGTCATGCTCCACTATGTTCTGTAATCAGCATGCTAACTTACCCCATGAGCCAACTTCCAGCCCCATTAACTCGATAGAAGTTTATACATCGATAATGCAAAGCAGAATATGACATTTGTTCCGCCTCCAAGTATATATGTGCAAGTTTGGTCCGCATCTGTTCAGGAATGGGTCTTCTATCAATCACATCGTATGTACATACAGCATGCAAACAGACAGAGATTGAGGGATCGTTCAGACCGCGCCGGACTGCCAAAGCGCAGCAGACTGCATGCAAACTGGCATACTGGAACACGCGTGCGATTGATCCTATCGGGGTAGATACAAAAGAAGACCGGTATGTAACGTCGAACTACGTGTGACTAAGATATATGCACCACGCGCGCAGTATTCCACGGGTGCCAATTTGCCAATTTGCCGCATATCCGCTGCGCTTTGGCAGTTCCGGCGTTCAGGCGGGTTTGGGTGGATTTGGACGTATTCGGGCGGGTTTGGACGGATTCCAACCATAGTTGCGATAGGGGGAGTGATGGATCTTACCCCCTTCACTTTGAGGCCAAACTCCCATGACCCCCTTCACCTGGGCTGAGATTGATATTGTACTTTGAGAATATGATTGTTATTAAAAGGTTCTGCAGGCTAAGTATCTCAAACAACAAGTACACTCACAAATTTACAAAAGAAACGCTATCTATGTTTATTTATATTATTTACTAGCTGGCTTACCCGGCTCCGCCGTATGTTCCAAATAGAAAATTCCATTTCTTAACCGATCCGGACCAAACTTGGCACACATACACTTCGGGCCCCGGCGGGTGTCACAGTCTACTTTTCTCTATCGATCGATGCCGATTTTATCGATTTTTTGCAAAATTTGAGCTAGGGGGCTGAAATTTGGCAGAGGGGTGTAATCGTGCATGCTGATCACCCCCACGGGGGTGATCAGCATGCTCGATTACCCCCCTGTGCCAAATCCCAGCCCCGTAGCTCAAACTTTGCAAAAAAATCGATAAAATCGATAAAAGTAATGCACGATTTTAAAAACTAATATTGTATTCGGAATCCCCATGCTCACTTACCCCCCTGTGCCAACTCCCAGCCCCGTAGCTCAAATTTTGCAAAAAATCGATAAAATCGATATCGATCGATACGAAAAGTAGCCTATGACAACCGCCGGGGCCCGAAGTGTATGTGTGCCAAGTTTGGTCCGGATCGGTTCAGAAATGGAATTCTCTATTCGGAACATACGTACACACATACAGACAGACAGACATACATACATACAAACAGACATTCAGCTTTATATATAAGATTTATCCTCGTAGCATTCATTTGGAGAGCAGAAAGTGAGGACAAAAAAGCAGTTGGTTTTTGAAGCACATAAAATCCTTCATATCTCGCGGCACAGAAGACCTAGAAAAAAGTCGACGGTCTACGTCGATTCTCCATGATCTCAGCTTTCGAACGGTATAAAGCATGTTAAGGCTGTTTTGCTTCCCGGCTCTAAAAATCATTTGCTCCGGTAACCGATAAAAGCCAATACATTGGTGGAGCTGGATGGAGCAAGCTAATAGTAAATATCTCCACCCCATTTTTGAAAACTCGTTAGTTTTTTCGCTCGGCAACCTATAAACCATTCGAAAGCTCAGGAAAAGGGGATTCGACCTAGACCGTCGACTTCTTTCTAGCCCCCCCTCTACCGAGAGATACACCGCATTTTATCTGAAAACATGGTCATTTTCAACAGCAGATTTCTGCCAAATGAAGACCTAATCACTGCTGTCTATCTATCTTTGTTAAAGAGCAAGTCTTCATTAACAAACGTAGACCGTCGACCTTTTCGTAGCATTCATTTAGGGAACAGAAAGTGAGGACACAAAATCAGTTAATTTTTGAAGCACATAAAATCCCTCATATCTCGCGGCACAGAAGACCTAGAAAAAAGTCGACGGTCCACGTCGATTCTCCATGATCTCAGCTTTCGAATGGTATAAAGCATGTTAAGGCTGTTTTGCTTCCCGGCTCTAAAAATCATTTGCTCCCGTGACCCATAAAAGCCAACACATTGTGTAGGTCGTCCCGAAAGTTTTTGCGCACGATTTTCAAAAATTAATAACTTCTGATTTTTCCAACCGATTTGACTGCTTCCACTTTTATGTGAAAGGGTAAGTCATGCTCTTTACAAAGACATCTCAGCTGTTTAGTAATGGTCATCTGTTGCATAGATAGGAGCGATAGAAGAAAATTGGTCAAAATTTGAATTTTCTGTGTAGGGCCATGAAAAATCGGAGACTTGCAACAAAAATCGAAGCAGTCAGTATTGTAGGTTCCTTCACCAGTGGCCGTATTCATCAACGAACCCTGAGGGTTAAGCTTCCCTCCAGGGTTAGTTTAACCCTCAGGGTTCATTTGCCGTATTCATCAACCATAGGCTAGGGTTTACCACGGAACGCGATCTACCCGTATCGATCGGCGAACCTGTGGCCGTATTTATCAACGAACCCTATGGTTGATGAATACGGCCAATGAACCCTGAGGGTTAAACTAACCCTGGAGGGTTAAGGCGTCAGTTATGCGTGCGCTGTGCAAACTCACATCACAGAATGCCTAAGTACGCTAAATTTACTTTATATTTCTATTCTTTCACTGTTATAGTAGTATAATCAGCGAATAAGCTTCTAGCACTAGTTTTTATGATACATCTCTAGCATATTTGTGCAGCACCTAATCTTACAGCGTGGGTTTATTTTCATGTGTGCAATTGTGCCGTGTAAGTTCCTTTGCGTAGTTCGTTTTATACCGGGCTTGTGCTCTCTTTTGAGGGTCAATGCGTGTTATCATAGGAATTCTTCTGTTTTGGCACTTGTCAGAGTGGAATGCGCAACCATTTTTCCTCGTTGCATTCATTTGTCACCAAGCTAGGATTTTTTTCTCGCGAAGTCAGCGTTTCATGTACTTCGAATCTGAACAGAAACGAAGTTGAAACTAGATACTATAGCAACAGCTAATACTAAGTACTACAACACTCGTTGATCGTTTTCTATAGAACTATTAGATGCGAGTAGATGTTTGTATGAAGTGTTAGGGTAGAGTTAACCTTGCTCTGAGCTAGGGTTAAATTAACCCTGATGAATCACGTAAGTTCAACCCTCCAGGGTTAGTTTAACCCTCACGGTTCGTTGATGAATACGGGTTAGTCGCTTTCGGGGTAAAATTAACCCTCAAGGTTAGATTTAACCCTCAGGGTTAAGCCTACCCTGTGTTTCATGAATACGGGTTAAACGCTTTCCAGGGTTAAACTACCCCTCCAGGGTTAGTTTAACCCTCGGGGTTCGTTGATGAATACGGCCACAGCTCTTTCTGGCAGTGCAAAGTTTGCGCTGATTGAGGGTCTCTATGAAAATTATGATTTTCGAGCAAGCAATACGAAAGGGCGAACTTGGTTTATTTTGGCATTTTTCAGGGTAATCATAAATTTTCATAGAGACGCTCAATCGGCGCAAACTTTGCACTGTTAGAAAGAGCTGGTGAAAGAACCTACAACACTGACTGCTCCGATATTTTGCGAGTCTCCCATTTTTTATGACCCTATGACAGAAAATTCAAATTTTGACCATTTTTCTTCTATCGCTCCTATTTATGCAATAGATGACCATTACTAAGCAGCTGAGATGTCATTATAAAGAGACATGACTTACGCTTTTACAAAAAAGTGAAAGCAGTCAAATCGGTTGGAAAAATCAGAAGTTATGAATTTTTGAAAATCGTGCGCAAAAACTTCCGGGACGACCTAATAAGAGCGAGGTGGAGCAAGTTAATAGTAAAAAATGTGCTGTGGATTGACATCGTTATCAGCACTAACGGGAACGTGAGCGAACGCGTCTATTAAGCGTGATTATCGTTGTTATATGTTCATGTTTTTTTTGGTAAAAAATGCGCTTTTGATTGACAGTTATGCCATCATTATTAGCACACACTCAAAAAACTATGGGAGATTGGTGAATTTCCACACCTTCACACAAAAACCCGCCCATTTCTGGAATCTATACTCTGTAAACCTAGTGCTGAAGAAGGCCACTTTCGTGAAAACGCTCTAGACTCACCTTACCTAATTTGTAGAGAATGGTTGTTTCAATGAATCAAAAAATTCAGAAGAATAACATGTTATTTAATCTCCCTCAATGTTTTGGAAAGGTTGGCAGTTTGAAGAGGAAACGGCAGGCAGAATACTTTACAAAATCGCAGATGACTCGCATGTGTTCCAGTTCCACAGCGAGGCAGAAGGAGAATTTTACGCCGACGAAAATGTTGTCGACATTGATACAGAGTTGACAATTGAGCAAAACTCTCTGATTTCCTACATAAGGAATCCAAGCAGATTGCCTAGTTTCAATGAGGAAATGCCCAGGAAGTCCATTGCTGATCTTCAGGTTGCTGAAAATTTCAAGGCTGCTTAATTCACAAACATGGATATGAACAAAAGGAAGGTGTTAGTACAAAGCATAGCTGCTGCTCTTAGATCCCGACTGGAGTGCGAATCCAACTCTGTGCTTTATGCTTTTGGAAATTCGCCTTGTGACATTATGACCTATGATATTGAAAAAAAAAACAACACGCAGCATAGTATCTACTTTTTTCGGCTATTCCGCAGATGCTGTTAAAGAAGAAGTTGAGCAGCTTTCTAATCAGCTAACAGGACGTATGCCAGAGGGGGTGAAGCCAGAGTTCAACAAGGCCCAAAAAAGTGTGCAGTATTTCCTTCCCGTGTTGCGAAAGCATATGCGATTGGCTCTTTTCCGTTTCCATTCCGACTAGCACGGCAGAGGTGGAGAAAGAAATTTTTTATCTACTCCTATCAGAACACAACGCAAAAGTCGTGCAACGATGGAACATCTAAGCAATTACTTAAGGTTTGTCAACCTCTACTAAACATATTATTATCTAAAAACTTCATTTAAAGGATTGGTATAAGTGGTCCAGACAGGCTGTTATCGTATGACTTTTTGAAATATCCTAAAAGATGCTATGAAGAAACTTTTCACCTACCTGCTGACTTTCCTGGTGCTACCAGGGCCAGGAAAAAAATCACAAAAGCGCTTAGAAGAAGAAGAAAGTTGCAAATCCATTTTTGACTTAGAACGCTTTTGCACGCAATTCTACTTCTACTCCGATGACCTTTTGGAGGAAGAAGAAAATTTTTCAGGCAGCGAACTTGTTGTCTCTGACATTAGCGATAGTGATATTGCTGATGATGATGTGCAGGAATTGAAGTTGTTCCTAACTTGTACATCTTTTGGGATAAACCTTATTGCTTTCGTTTTTTGTTGATGCTGAAACGGGAGCACAGATCTTCATAATCAATTTTTCTTAAATTTTTTAAATTTCTTTTGAAAATTTTTAATTTTTTTTCAATTTGTGCCTAAATAAGGTACAAATTGGAGCTCTTCATACCACGCTTTTTTTTACCTTTTCTCTCTTCCTCCCCCCCCCCTAGACTCACATACCCCCTTTACCCTGGAAGGTCGGGAACAGCCGAGACCCCCTTCACCTAGGGAGAGCCCGGCTCCCCCTATCGCACCTATGATTCCGACGCGATCTGAACGATCCCTAAGGCAGGAGCACCCCTTGGACTTGGCGCTTGCTAGAAAATTGATTCAATGAGTACACTTGACCGCGTCGTACTAGAGAGATTTTTGACTGCAATTATAAAATAACTCTAAGTCGCAAACTAAATGTCGTGGAAGAAGGTACGAAATAGTGAAGCATATTAAGAGGATCGTAGGTCGATTTGCACAATCGTAACGTCGTCGAAAAATTTCCATAAGAATATCGTCGCACGCGGCATACCTCGCATGGGAACACATTGAAAACACTTGCCTGAAGTTGCCCCTCCCAGAATGAGAATGCAAATTGGGCGGAATGTGCACTGGCACACATGATCATATGAAATCACTCGACTGTATGTCATTTCATCACGCCTATATTTACTAGCATCCTACCTCCGCACTAATAAAGCACGTCGTCTCCTCATAAATCTACAACATATGTGTAATATATATACAGGAGTCAAAGGAGTACTTCCAATCAGGCGCTATTTCGCCTCAAGCCACAGTACGGCCAAAACCATCGATACAGATGCCCTCATCACCTTAAGCTTCTCAATGATCAGAAAACATAATAGCAACTCCCCTTAAGACTATGTTGCTCAATAGTACACTTTTAGAAGTGCTTATATTTTGACCTTCATTGAAATCTCAATAACGACGATCAGAGCAACGTCAATATCAGTAATCAAAAGCATGGATCACATGTGCTAACCAAGATGGAACTATTAGACTCAAGGCGCGAGCGTGAGCCGTATGCCAGATTAAGATCATACGCACAGGCGATGTTCGCCACCTAATATACACAAAGTCAACAGAATATTAGGACTCACGAAAAAATATTACAACTTGTAATTCAATCATAGAACCTCTAATAAGAAAAATCATGAAACAACAGAAGAGAATGGGAACGAAAACAGAACACAAACGATTCGTGTGATGCACAGACATGTCAACAATGAAAAAAGATGAAAGAAAGCTGCATGACGCACAACAAAACATATCCTCCCTACCACGTCAAAGATGACAAAAGTTCGATAATGGAAGGAGTGTCAAAGAAAAGAAAAATGATTGCATCTAACAGCCTTAATACGGGACGCGCAAGATAGGGCCAACTAAATTGTTCACCAGTTACTATACAATTATATACCCACGGCAGTAACAATCATGACCGGGTCAATCAACAACTATAACAGTCTGATCAAACTACTTCCGTTGCGGCAAACGCCGACGAGCAGCCACCAACTTTCGATTCGTCGTGCTGCTCGACCTGCAAGCAAATTAGATGCAGACTATTTCTCAAAATTTGTACAACCTACAACAAAAATCTATGCAAATGAACTCAAAAAACAGGAAGAAGATCGCAATGCAAAGTATTTTCGCAATAGATAACCCAATACGATCCCGACATGACTAAAGAAGGACGGTACCCCAACATCGTGATTTAAGGGAAAAAAAAAACAGAAAACGCAAGTACTTATTGTTCATATATTAACGGATATCTCTACGAGGACACCTTCCGGGCAACACAGAGGAACGATCTAAGGTCTACGACAATCTTATAAAACACTAATGCACGAAAATAACTTACGTAAATGCAAAATTGGAGCTTGGCACGGCTGGTGCTGTGATACCCGTGGCTCCGAAAGCTGTAACATAAAATTCAGATAACTAGCAAAGGGAAACCTCATTCTCAAATCTTACCAGGTGCTGCTGGTTGTGTGGAACCGAACTGAAATGGTGTCGGACCAGCGAGTGGTGCCTGACCAAATTGGAACGTTGGTTCCGGAATCGTGGCGCCAAATTGGAAAGGTCTGCAAGAATAATGTTTGAATGTGAAGCTAAAGCAAGACCATGTAAGTACTTTGAAGTATCCTGCTGTACGGCAGAAAAGAGCGAGTTGGTAGATGAAGTAGCCGACAGCGGTGGCACTGGAGCGGGATTGGAAGAGACTCCGGCACCGAAGCCTCCAAACGCACTGAAATTTGTAGTTAATTGATAATAAATGTAAAAGCGCAGAATCACGACCCAGAAAATGAACACATACTTATTCGAGCCAAAATTGAAGCTAAGCCCTCCATTGGTGGAAGACGTGGTCGATGCAGCAGGAGCTCCAAAGATGGATTTGCTGATAGGTGGAGTACTTCCAAAAAGTGGTTTCGGCTTCTCAGCGGCAACTGATTGGCTCGCACCAAAGACAGGCACCTTTGGAGCCTCCGCAGCTGGGACAGCGGCTCCAAACATAGGTTTCGGTGCTTCTGCAGTACTTCCGAAGGATGAAAATAACGGTTTGCTCGACATGGAGGAACCGAACAATGTTGTGGATGAAGTGCTTCCAGCGTTCCCTAAAATAATTCAAGCATTTGAATTTGTAAGTCCAAGAAACAAGATAAGATAAAACATAGGGCGATAAAAAGTTGTAAGCTCTATGTGAAAGAGAAACTATCACCTGCAGTACCACTCGTAATCGATCCGGTCATAGTAGTGCTAGGAGCCGTTGATGGTGTTCCAAAGGTCAACCCGCTTCCAAATACTGGCGCTTTAGGAGCAGATGCCGACGTGTCATCTTTTTTCGTATCAAATAGTCCAAATGGTTTGATCGACGTCGCTGGTGCAGAAGCACCGAAAGTGAATGGTGCGGGAGCGTTTGTAGGAGCCGCTTGTGAACTAGCATTGACATTAGCAGAAATTGCTGCCGCTGTAGTTGCTGGTGTAGTAAGAAGTGAACCGGTAGATGAAGATGAGTTGAATAAAGATGTTGAAGACGATCCAAAAAGAGGTGGCTTTGCTCCCGCTCCGAAAAGTGATGAACCAGCTCTGAAATGGAAAACCTTCAATAAGAAAAATTTTGACAGCTTTCACGCGTACCCCAAGGTGAAAGCGGTAGTCTGAGGCTTGTCCACGCTCTCAGTTGTTGGAACGAAAGATGCTAAAATAGTTCATTGAGCTCGAGAGCACGACCATAACTTTTTGTGAACTTACGCGAAGAAGCAGTTTTTAGCAAAGGAGGTTGAACATCCGATTTGGGCTGGAATACAGAGGCAATGACGGTTCCGTTACTGTTCTGAACAGATGGGGCGGATACAATCGCGCTTGATTGTTCCTTCGCTGCCGGAGCCTCCTTGATGGAGCTAGTTCCGAAACCGAATTTAACAGTGGGAATAGAAGTGGCGCCATTTGCTGCTGCACCACTCAAGCCGAATGTAACTGTAATAAATTTACATAAGAATTGCTGCTTATTTAAATATTCTATGATGTGAAGTATGGTAAACCGATTTGAAGGAAATAATGGGAAGTTAGTAACAGATCGCAGGAGAACTTCCAAATTTGAACACCAATTAAGATCTGTTATAGTAAGCAGGGCGTGTCCACATAAAGGAAAATGCGAACAAATGTGGGTTAGTTACCATCCCAGACAAAATAAGCCGCGCTATTAGCTGTTTGAGCGAACCTATACGCACGATTAGGAATGAGAGATCCAAGTGATGATCATTTCTATATAGTTCTGCAATCCGAGAAAGAAAATATTGACTGAATGCAAATAAATATCACCGTGCAAGGGAACTGACGATTTTGGATTGAATACATGAAAGAATGAGAAACTCACATCCAGTGCTTGAAGGTGGTTTGAATGCACGGTCACCAAACACATTCGCGGCAGATGGTGTCTCCTGACTTGATTTGTACATCACATGCCCACAACATACACATTTGTCATCCGTCGCCTGCAAATAATATATGCCACTTTCGTTAGTCTCTACTAAAAAACGCTAATTGCGTGCTAGCCATTCAGATAACCTCGCAAAAAGACTTTTGCTCTTAATTAACATGTGTAATAGGCAGTATCTCCCAATCTATTACATACCTTATTTTGAACCATGCAGTCCGGGCAATCCCAGGGTTTCCGTTCTTTTTCCAAATCCCCCGTCTTTTCCTTTTCTATTGCTTTCACAGTGGTAGAAGAATCAGCTTGGGGTGCAACAGGAACAGAGAGCACAGCCGGTGCAGGACCAACATTAGCAGTGGCAGCACCAGCAGCGTCTGAACCCTTTGAAGGTGATTCACTTGTGCATGTAGGCACAGCTGCAGCAACACTCGGTTTGCTACTTCCATTTGCTAATTTTCCGGACGATAATCCGAAGCTGAATGTTGTGGATGGTGCAGATTTCGCGAATGAAGAGATGTTGGAGACAAGTGCTTTGGAAGCGTTTCCACCATCCTTGTTATGACCGCACGCAACGCAAACCGACACGTTCTGAAACGGTCAAACCATGGACTAAGACATTTGCAAATTACTACTCAAAGCAACCTTATTTGTTATGAAACAATCAGGGCACTCCCATGAAGATTCCACCTTTGTCTGAGGAGAGGCATCATTCGAGGACGCAGGTGTGATACTAGATGAAATGACAGCAGATGTTTCGCTGTCAGCAGCGGTTGGTGGACGGGAAGACTGTAAAGAAATAAAATTCTGGTCTGCTATACATATGAAAGTCTTACCTTTAAATTTTTATTTGTGGTATCTTCTTCCACATCCGATGGAGAGCTGTCCTCCTCATCCTCCGAAACGTCGGTGCCACTTTCTTCACCGTCCGAAACGCTTCCACTCTTTGCGTCACTGGTAGAAGGAAGAAATTGCTCTCTCCCTGGTAAACGTTCAACGGGAGGAGCAAACGAGAATACAAAATCATTCTTTATCTCTGTGGAGGGAACAGCTTTCGTAGGAGGCGCAAATAGAGGCTGATCCACCTAGAACGCAAACTATATTTCACCAGATTTACAAGAGCAGGCAAACTGACACTGCTATCAACACCATTAGATTCGTCCTCAAAAAGCTGTCTAGCGCTAAAGACATTCTGCACCAGCCTCTCGTTTTTACCTGAATAAACACAGCGTACTAATGAGATTAAAGCTACAAATGATGAAATAATGAGCGAAAAAAGTAATCACTAGAAACGAGAGTAATTTTCTAAAGATGGAAAACCAATTCTAATTTGGCATCGCGACGGATTAATAGAGCTTATATCGTCTGCGATCCCGGTTTGGGATATTGAACCTACTCTTATCAATAACGTTCGCAGATGACGATGAGATCGCACTCGCTTCCTGCATCTTCCCAGTAGAATCAGTATGTCCCCGGACACTTTCATCGTCTATGTCAAATAAGGGATGCACCTAAACAATGCAATAAAAAGCATTCCATGCATGAATAGGGAGTAGTTCAAACCGATGTCTTGTCAGCATTGACATTGGTCTCCTTCCTGGCTGCACTCTTCTCTTTCTCTTGTGTTTTCCTTGTGATATCACGCCTGAAACTGGTACTACACTCCGGCTGCAAAACGTTGCAGATCCGAGAGCAATATTACGTGTAGAATTAGGAACCGTAAAGTCAAGTGTCTACCTGGATGCCTCGAGAACGCACAGAACTTGCTGTAAAAGATCTCAAAGACTGACCAGTAAGGCTTGCGCTGAGCGGCCATGGATGAGGAGAGGAGCTGTATGCGGGATGGCACTGTAGCACTAGATCGAACTAAAGGAGGAGCAGCACCAATGTGCATAGGAGCCCAACGTTCCGACGGTACTGTCGATCCGCGCATCACAGGCAGTTTACGAGCTTCCTAAACACCAACTAATGTGCGAAATTCATGACAATAAAAACAAACCATACCCTAGCAGGTGTGTTAATTCGTTCAAGATGGTTGAGTATAGCTTTTGTTTTCGAACTTAAACTTGAAGAATTGCTGCGATTGCCTCCAATACGACTAAATTAGATCCATCAAGCATCACTATCACTACCGAAAAAAACTGCGATAAGCCTTACCTGATCAGTGAACGATTTGAAGAACAAGGAGAATGAGCAAAATCTACGCAAGATAATGAGCCACCCATACTTCTATCTAGCCAAGGAGATTCGAGATCATCAGTATTAGTGTGCTGAATGGAACTGACGCAATGGCATATCTCGGTAAAGCTCTCATTACTAACCAAAGTTTCAAGCATACTGTGTCCGAAATGTTCTCTTCTAAACCTTTTGGGATTGTCGCGACTAAAAATGCCGTCCATAGCCGTAGCGGGACGCTCATCACTTGTCAACACTCTTTTCCGCTGCAAGCAACTCACTAATTCCAAATAGGAGTTCAAATATTGCCTCACCGTGCTAGATGTTATGCCAAAGATGTCTTCTGATGGCCTGGGTTTGGAAACTCCTGGTTTTAAGAAACCACCGTCCAACGCAGACGGACTAAGGTAACGAAGACTTCGCGGCGGGCCAGTGTTATGTATACTCCCTGAAAATTTAAAGGGTTGAGAGGAATCGCCACAGCGATAGTTGGCTGAATTACAGTGTAATTTTGACTAGCAAATAATATTGACAGAGGAATGTCTATCACAAAAAAAATTTGGTCATAATGCGCAAGTGCATTCCAACCTAGAAAAAGTAGTGGGCATCTCGCAGTTACTCCTATAAATCCGAAGACAAAAGCTGTGTGATTTGTAAATGACAAAAAAAAACTGAAGCGGAAGCTTCAGTTGGTACAAAAAAAAAACAATACACAGAAGCACATGGGCAGATTTCAATTTCGAATAAATTGAGTGATTATCATCAAGTACGGACTGCCTGCCTCTCACTCTATGATTCATTACATTCATCCCCAGCTGGAACAAAAATGGTATCGCCTGATCAAGTCGATAAGACTAAAACAGGCCAGTGTACAAAGAAGCATTACCATTCGTTATGTTAGAATCCCGATATACATTGTCCACGGAGGACTCCTCCTGAACTTCTAAGCGACTTTGTTGTGGGAAACTAGGAGAAGTGCGTGAACCTAGGAAAGAATTACTTCGGAGTAGATCAGTAAGGTCGTATTGTAAAAAAAACAACGTACCGCTCGAGAATAATTTACTAACTGTTGAAAGCCATCCATCGTTCTGCGACGACATTATAAAAGGCCACTTGTGTTTATAACGTACTGATCAATTCCGTAAATCTGAAAAAAGAACATATAATGGAAAAAAGAGAAAAACATGCATGCATAGACCGTCACCGCAATGTTGTTGAAAAACTCAATGGCAACAACTCATCAATTAGTACCTTATAAAACCAACAGATGGCAATTAAGAACGAGGCTTCATACGAAGGAACGGAAACTTGATGCAGAGCTGTTTAAAAAAGTAAAACTCGCGAAAAATTCTCACGAAAAACTGCATGCACGAAAAACTCAAACGCGGACCGCGCTGCAGCCGCGTGCAGCGAAAGCCATTCCGCACCGTTGGCATTGCGCCAGCTGCGCATCTACGTAGGCTACGCCCACCAATGCCGCGGGTTCTGCAAGTCGCTGGTGCCGACGGCGTTTGCAAGTCCAGCTCTCCGGGCAGCTTCCGTCGAGACCATGTGACTGGCCGGTAGTCTCCGGGGGCGGGGGTGATGGCGGATAGCCGCCAAGCTTTTCCCAATCCATCTCTTTTTCTTTGAAGCTGAGAAGTTCTTATGTTGTGGTGTCTGGTACCGCCGGTGCGTGCTTCCCCATTAGTGTCAATGCATATTTTTGCAACTTCAATAGCCGTCTGGCTTGCGTTGTTTGCTAAAGTGCGCGTTTTTTCTTACCAGGGATGGTTTTGCGCATTTGATCTATGTCGGATAGTGCTCTTATTCGCTTTTACAGCTTGCTATGAGAATTTTACTCTCCTTCGTGGAGAAAATTTGCAGTTTTGATGATCGAATTGTCTACTCTTGCACTCTTGAAAGCTTTCAAGGTAGTGAATTTTTGAAGTTAAATCTTGGATTTTTTGAGAAAATCCGCTTTACCGTATTTACCTCATGTCATCTTATTTCCATAGTTTCAATTTCCGAATACTGTGTTTGCTTTTCTAAACATGAGCAATTGACAGCAAAGCTATCTTCTCTTCTTGTCTGTACACGTTTTGCGGTCTTCAAGCTTTTTTTACCGATATACTACGTTATTTCAGATTGATTTATATGTTATAGTTTCTCAGAATATGCATGTGTAGTGTAGCTATGTGATGATTTTTTCTTCGTGAAAATGGTTGCCCTCCAAGGTAAGGCTTGATATCGCTTCTCTATATTTTGTATAACGAATTCCCATCATGGAGTTATAGGGATATCAATCTATTTATATCTATTATTCTGTACCAGTCTTACCATAGCACACAAGCGATTTCATGCTAGAAGGGCTGTTGGGCTCAGTAAGTCAGCTTCTACTTTGCAAATGTATCTGCTCTTGATTTTACGCTTCAAGTAGTTTCCCCTTTCGTGCTCGAGTATTTTGCGTATGGCACAAACCCACCATCTGGCTACTTCAGAGCGACATAAGATTGATGTGCTCACCATTTGAATCGGTGGAGGTCGTTCAAGGCATTGATTACTTTGGCTTTGTCTCTCGCTCGCTATTGTGCAGCTTTTGATCTATATGCATAGAGTCGTCAACTCATGATAAATGTGCATCGAGCGTGAGATGGGTCGTTATTGCTATTATTTTCGGATACGTGATTACTTATGTAGTGCACTTTGTGCTAGAAGAGCTTTAAATCTTCTTGTCATACGACTTTGATTTTACACAATCCTCCAAACGACATCAGTGCTCAGTATTGTCGCTTTCCCCCATCAATAATGCGCTTGGCTGACATCCTAATTGCGTCCGCTCTGATGAGCAAGTGATTTTCATTCCTCTCTAATGGCGCACATCCCGGCGTTTGGCCGTTTACCAGGCGACATTTGATCGAAGATTGGAAGCGTGACTAGATTGGGGAAATTCTGAGAAGTGCACAAGATCTTTGGCGGGGACGTCATCGGCGTTTATTGTTAATTTTTGTTCATTCTAGATGACCGATTCATTGGCTTCCGTTTCGATGAGCAGCCAAAAACTACGCTCGTCACTGATAACCGAATACTATTGAATTGCCAGTATACTGTTGAACGAGCCAATATTAATGAAGTGCGGTTAGAATGGAAGAAAGACGGATCACCGCTCAATGTCAAATCAAGTAGTAGGATGTCAGTTTTATGCTCTGGTATACCTTCTTGACTTTTCGCCATCATGTGTCAGTTCAATTCGTATTTGCGGCAGCACCGCGCTCGTGCAGTCAGGTTTCGCGTTTTCCGATTATTGTGAAATGCGCGCGCACTGCCAAAGGAAAAAGTGAAAGGATAGAAGAACAAGAATGTAAAATAATAAACACTTTTTTTTGTGTATTTTGTCTGCAATTCCATGGATTCTCCTGCAAACAGTTGAAATTTGGGTTAATAATGGTCATCATATTTTCAACTTGGCATTTGCAGCAGTTCTTGTCTCTTGGAAGCAATCTTCTCTGTTTCGCTTGCAAAAGTTGCTGTTTTTTTTTTGTTGCTCAAGTAAAAAAGAAAAGTAAGTCGCTACGGATAAGGCAACTGGTTTTATCGCTACGCTTTTTCTCTTTTCCGTACTGCCCTTTGGATAATGATTTACACGTGTTCAAAGAGAAATGTTAATTTGCGCAGCGTTAGCAGTTAGAAGAGTTTGTTTCATTGAAGGAATAAATTACATCGATGATGAAGAGAATCAATGTCTTTTATCGTTCGCTGATTATAGGCAAATTTTCTCCAACGGATCGCTATCGATACATGATCTTGTCCCCAATGATACTGGTTCCTATCTTTGCGTTGTGCACGTAACTGCAAATGATGGTTTCACGTGGACATATATGAGCAGAAGAGCGTTGATAGGATTGCCTGATCTTCCCAAGTAAGTGAAAACTAATTGTCACTCCATACCACCGGATTCTCGTTCATCGATGTATCACTTCATACTTCACCTCCTTTGAATATTGAATAGAGCGTCTATTTTCTCTTAATCTCATTCTCATCTAAAATGCTCTTTTGAAATGCTAGTAAAAGTCCATAAATTTTTGATGCGGTACGTTCTGATTTCGCCGTAGGTAATTAAACTTCCCGACTCTAACCGCAGTTTGACTCAGTCACATCTTCGAACACCTGCTCTCGTTTATTCGAATGGTTGTAAAAGTATGTGCTCCTCCTCCTCCCGCCCCCTCTCCGTCCCGAGATTGAGTTACAAAAACTGGTTACCTGAATAAGGTTTGTAATTGTTTTCACTTGAACTGGATTTTTGAAATTTTTTCAAAATTCAAATTACCCTACTAATCCTTACAAATACGTCGCTTGTTTGACAAGTTATTCTTCAGATAAGTCCCCCTACAGATTTGAGTATCTTTCCATTATGACTGCCTCAAAATCTTGTCGAATAAGTCCGAAGACTGAGATAAGTCATCACGTATTTGCGACGGACTTATCTAATGGAGGCTCTGTCTATGAGATTTAAGATAGTTTCGCTGTCCATAGCTCACAAAAGGGCGAGATAGATTCCAAAAATGTTTTAGGAGGGGTGGCTAGTGGAACACCCTCTTATCTGAAAAAATTGTCCCATGCAATTCTGAAATTCTTGGGCCGCCATTGCTGGCTGCCTGGGGATGGACAATATAGCGTGCGGATGCATATCCCTTGGCTGTCTGTGGCTGCACTCGGCCGCAGGACGGGTGCATTTTGGGTGCAGGAGAAACCTTTGTCGTTGAGTATGATGTAAGAAAATGAAGGAACACCTCGAATGATTGGAATGCCTACGAAGACCAATATCCTAATTTTATCGAGAATCTTAATCAGTTCGTGATATATCCCATAAGTGCGAAAGAATTAGTGAGCCGATGATGCGAGCACACCTCGGGAAAGCTAATTGCATATAGGGTTCAAGCTTACCATTATTACCCTGTTTGAAACGGCACATTCTCCCATGACCCGGTTGATGTTAATAATTCACTAATGTATGGTGATATGAAGCATGTTTTACATGTTTTTTGTTGTCTATCTTTCCCCCCCCCCCCCCCTCTTTCGCGCGCTGCTTTTCAATTGATTCGTTCAAACGTATTGTTTCTTCCTACAACTTTCATTCATTTGTTGGTAATACAAATTGTTTAGAAAGGCTCACTAACTTGCTAAGATTATGATAAGTTGAATCCAAGCACTAGCAGATGGTGGCAGCTACTAAGCTGCCACCATACTTACTTACAAGGGAAGGAAGGTTGGTCAAAGTGGTCTTTTGAAATGAGAGATGTATACTGCCTTGTAGAGCCTGGAACGCTTATTCCAAATCTACCTTTGCTATCTGCTGCGGGCTTCTGGGTGAGGAGTTATGAAGATTTATGTGAGTAAAAATCTGAATGCAAAAATAGGGTAGAATCAGTCGTAACCTTTTCCCAATGTTCAAATGATGCAGCAGCGAATTGGTATATTTGAATCAAGAATATTTGTTGCACCGAGTGGCCTGACTATCAATTAAGCCCTATAAAAAATGTTACGACTGATTTTAGCCTACTCTTGCATTCAGATTTTTACTCACAAAAACCTTCATAACTCCTCGCTCAGAAGCCCGCAGCAGATAGCAAAGGTAGATTTGGAATCAGCGTTCCAAGCTCTACAAGGCGGTATACATCTCATTTCAAAAGCCCACTTCGACCAACCTTCCTTTCCTTGTTAGAGGGCATTGAATAGCACTGCAGCAAGAGCGTTGAATTAAAGGCAGCGTCCGGGCAAAATTGACCTACCTCAGATGCTGTCACACTTGGACAGGGTCCCCCTCAACTAAGACAAAACAGCAAGTCCGCCCCGAAAATGTGAATTCTGAAAGTCAGGTGGGCGGGTCAAGTGCCGCTCCCCTTCCTCCTTCCGCTCCCCTTACGCCTACGAAGACGAGCTTACATGTTTGACGCACCCCTTTGACGTGTCGTTACACGCAGTGTTTCTACCTTTGACACATGTTTTCACGTGTCACTACACCAGATAAATTTCGGAACACTCGTCCGCGATTATTGAAATAGGGTTCCAGAAATGGGGGTTTTGGAGATTTCAAGCAATTCTCGGTTCGGATTTAGATTCAGGGGCGTCGAAAAAGCAAGAAACGCTAGAAACATGGAAGTCGAGGTTTTGCCCGGACGCTGCCTTTAAGAAAAACAGCCGCGATTTTGCGCCGTACTTAAATAGCAAGTATAAATGCGCATTGCAGCAGCGGTTGCTCTCCGAGGAATTAGTTTGCGCTAAATCTGCTGTTGCTAGCGAAAGGTATGGACAGCCTGCGGCTAGCTATGTTTTGAGCTAGTGTGTCACAGATGATAATTTCGAATGATAATTTTGATTTTTTTTGCGCGCTTCATTTGCAAGAACTCAATGTTGAAATGTGGGCGAGGATCTGGGTGTGCTCAGATAAATGAAGATGCAATATTGTTTGAACTGTATAGGTTTGAAGCTCAACCGATCGATCGTATCATAGCAAGAGGTCAACCTGCTGTGTTTCAGTGCATAACTGTAAGTATACGATCTGGGCTTGAAAATGTTGATGCTTATCGTTTTCTCTTTCAGCTGGCCAAACCACCGCCCACTGTGATTTGGTATCACAACAACAAAGCAATCTCCAGTGGAGGTGGGTATCACTGTATTAGCAAAAACTCGGGAAAATGAATAAGATAATGCTAGCAAAAGTTTATTTTTTATTTTTTGGCACTTTATCTGTACACTGAAATGCAACTCCGCATCTTCTTCCAGAATCCTACTATACATTTGCCAAATGTTGAGCAATAGTGTGCAGCGATGTGTACGCGATAGCGAAGGGTTTGGAGATGGATTAGAAGATAAGGAGTGTACATGCCCGCAGGGACATTATGTCATTCATCCATGAATTGTTTACTCAGCCCGCTGCTAGATTTCCGGAAATGTCGATGCGGCAAGGTCAAATTGAGGGCTGGCGGACAGAGTTTCACGTCCTGCATTACCTCAATTGATTATCGATACGCGAGGCTAGTGGGATTTGGACCTAATGGGAGAACATGAATGTATGATTGCATATATAAACACTGATTCTTGTGAAATCAAGAAAATATGTGAATGTTGACGAAATACAGTTCAGAGGAGCAGATAATCTATCTCTCAAAAATTACGAAATCTAACGATGTCATAAATTAGATCCTATCTTTACTGCCACTTCCTTCCAGAGGGCCCTTTATCATCTGAAAGCAAATGCGTGCGGCGGTGACTCATTTTAACATGATAGTGTGTGCCGCAGCCCACTATCATCTAGTAGGAGATACAAACAACAGAGATAGAGAAAAATGTGGACGCACTCCATTTTATAGTTATAGAAATTCGTTCACAACGCAAAAGGTAAAACGGGCTTCCTTACTGAAAGGAAAAATGTGCAGAATTGAGTCATCGTTCATCTTACATTCTTATTTACAGCTGAATACAGCATTCTGCCAGTTTCGAGCTCATTAGAGATCCCATCGGTGCAAGCACGACATGAGGGAGAGTACAAATGTGTGGTTGAAGGTGCAGGCAAGCGTAGAACAAGTCTCAGCGGACGATTGCGCATTGACAACGGTAAATTTTTGTGAAAGTTGGTTTCCGATGAAGGGTCCACATTGCATTCAGGTATGCCGCCGCAAGAACTTACATTTCTTTCATCTCCTCGTGTGCAGACAGCAAAAGAAGGAGACGATGTTATTCTCGAGTGTCTTGTTAGCTCTCAAGGGTCGGCCGAAGTGCGTTGGTCAGTGAAGTTTCAGTTGCGTGTTCAGTTTCGTTCATATCCTTTTCTTGTCCTCTCATCTCTGGTTCGTTTTTGTAAGGGTGGACGCCAACCAAAAGGAGACCGTCATTCCCTTCGGCTTTTATTTATAAAAACAATGTCGTTGACATTATGTCTGCGGAGTGTTATTATGTTAGAGGTAGCTCTGAAGGTCCGCAGGATCCGTTGTCAGTGATACTATTGAGCTCAATTGAATCATCGATTTTTGGGTGCTAAAAATTTTTTTCAACAAATCACCATAACTCAGGGGTTCATTGTAGGGAGTATAATTGCTTGGGATGCAGTGCGTTAGTGGTAACCATTTAAAGGTTTGTTTAACTATGTGGTATTAGTTTGTATGTATACATTTTTGAAATGTGTTACTATTGGCACCTCGGTCATATGGAGATCTTTCGGATATCACTAGTTAAAGTGTTACGGTGGCCATTAGAACCTATGACTTGCAAAAGTAATTACGACGGCGCGGGTTTTGGGTTATGGGTACAACAATAACAGTAGCTGGTACTAGATGAACGCCATTGTCGTCATTAACGGTAAGAAATGCCTCCCTGGTTTATTTGTGAAGTATTGTAGCTGACATAGTGATCAAACGTCCAGTCATTTGTGATCCATCGTCGAGGCATTCCATGGACTAATAATTTTTTTCATTTTTCAGTATTACGCATTTGCAATGTTGCGCACTGTCCTCTGAGTTTCTTATCTGATCAGAACTTTTTGCTATTTCAGGTTGAAGGATACTCGTCAAATAGCCATTGATGGGGTAAGAATAAGACGCGTCGGAATCTCCTCGCTGATGTTGCACAATGTAGTGGGCTCCGACTCTGGTTTGTACACTTGTAGAGCTAGCAACACTATTGATTCTCATGATCGAACAGTCGCAGTTCATGTTGCAGGTGAAGTAGTAATCAGTGGTTATCCGTTACATTTTAACAGCAAGTTTCTGTTTCTGCTCATGTATCATTAGAGCATTTGCAAGGGTTTTGTTTCAGTAGAACCAAAGCTCACCGTTCGCCCTGAAAGCAAAGCTGCGTTAGAGACAGCCGATGTAGAGGTAAATGATTAGATGCATTAATTTCTGTATTCGATGGTGTCTTTATATGAACGTTTGAAGTTTGAATGTTCATCTACGGGAAGCCCTTCGCCAACTGTGTCATGGTTCAAAAATGGCGAAGCTATCATTGCTAGTCACTACTTTGTTATCGAACCAACAAGGTGCGTCTTAATTTAGATGTGAAGATGTGAGAAACTTTCAATAGCCTCAAAATCTGATCTTTTGAGAGAAATTTATCTCAGGTTGCGGATTCTCGGACTTGTCAAGGCTGACCAAGGTATCTATCAATGCATGGCGGACAACGAAGCTGGTAGTGATCAAGCCGCTGCTCAGCTCCTAGTAGACAACGCAGGTAGACCTTGCACATTCTTTTCTTAAGCTTTTACCCCATTTGGTTCGCTTCTTTTCTGACAGGACCCACTTACCTGTCTACTATCGGTGTTAATAGCAGCACTCTGAGTGCACGAACTAGTTCTATATCTTTTTCGGCTGATGGTTAGTTTCAGTATCACGTCAAGCCTTTTCGGTTGTTTGACATGTGTGCGCATGGGAATTATTCTAATTCGATTTCTCACTAAATTTTCACTCACAGTTTCCACTTTCTAAGCCTCAATGTGATATTGCATGACATGATCTTATTTCGTTTTGATTCTTTGAAGCAAGAAGGCCTTGTTTTAGAGCGTGTCTGAGCGTTTTGAGAATTGGCTAATAGAAATTACCCACATCAACACTCATTGAGATAAATGTGTGCTATTAACCTGCGATGAGTATTTCTATCTGACAAGACTTACTGACAACCTATATTATCGAATTCTATTATTTTTAAAATTATCTTCAGACTCCTCTTCCGTCGCTGCTTCATCGGGCCAGCCGTTGATTGCTTCTGCACCTCTAGGCTTGAGAGTTGGATCTCTTGGTGAGTCATTATCTTGACTAGCATTCATTGGAATTGCTTAAGTTCAGTCATTTGAATAAATCACGTTGAAGGGAGTCGTTTTGTGAACTTGGAATGGGACCCTCCACTTATGCGACACGGTCACATAATGAGATATCACGTGCTATACAAGGAAGAAGATAGCGACAGGTAGTTTTCCATGCCCTTTTGTCATCAAACCGATATATTACTATTCAGAGAACGGATGTTGAACTCTTCGAGCACTTCCATAACAGTCACGTCATTGCAACCTGACACGTTATACCTGTTGCGAGTTGTGGCCGAGAATGAGGCTGGTATGGGGAAAAGTAGCGATCATATAAAAATCACCACAAAGAAAGAGCGTAAGTAACCTCTCTAACAATAGAACCTATAGTTCACAGACTCTTCATTCCAGAAGCAGTACCTGGGCGTGTGACTAATTTAGTCGCGCGTGCTCTAGGACCTGAAACTATAGAAGTGAAGTGGGATCCTCCACAAGGTGGTCCAACGCCTACACGCTACAAGCTTTTCTACATCAGAAATCCACCAGAACCTGATGACAAGGAAACGCAGACAGTTGTATGTGTTTTCTTTATTGCTTTGAGTAGCCATTTTTGCTGAGGTAGATTTGCAGATATCATCCACGGCGTACACATTGCATGGGATGGACAAGTTCACAGAATATCAAATCCGGGTGGAGGCTGAGGGGGAGAATGGAAGTGGTTTGAGTAGCCTACCACTAAAGGTAAACCCTGTTCATAAGCTTTCTGTGCAGGCGATGTGTTGCGAAAGAGTGTTGAGTGTTCTCGAGCGTTTGTGTGTGAACAAAGTGAAAAAGAAAACAGGTTAAAACAAATACGAAACTTGATACTTTCCTCTTTTGATCTTATCATGTCCAGTCCAGCAATCCGATCATAAAGGCGGTAAAGCAATGCATTTATAAAATAACTGGGGAACAAGTTAATCGAGAAATATTATTTGAAATTGGAGGTGTATTGTCTCAACTTCGGCAAGGTGCTCAGGTCGAATATCCGAAACGTTGTGTGCTAGCAATATTTCGTTCTTTCTGGAATAATTCAGTGGAATGATGATGCACATGTTCGAGATTAACATTTTGTAACGCAGCAACAAAGCAAACCCTTTGCAATAACACAAAAGTAATACATTTTGAAATAGGTGAATGACAGATGCCAAAACCGCAGATCTTAAGGACTGGCTTAACAAAAAACATTTGAGCGAGCGTGATGTTCAAGTAGATCCCTCCACTTTCGACTCTTTCTCTACTCCATTTTTAGTGCGCCAGGTTATTTGAATTTCGTAAATACCTATTATAGTAGCAGTGTTATAGTCGAATCTTTTCGGCAAGTCATCGTATTCCTCCCTTCTCTATCGCCCATCAATATTACCGTTCTAATCTATGTTTTTTCACTACGTCAGAACAAACTATATAAAGGTCTGGTTTACAGGTCCGTACGCTGTCAGATGTACCATCATCACCACCCCGAGATATAGTGGCTGAAACTTTGTCTAGTACGAGCATCAGAATCACCTGGAACGAACCAGATCCTGATGGCATAAACGGGGAAATCACCGGCTATCGGTACGTTGGCTCCTTTCCGAAAAACAAACGTATTATTTTTATATTGTTTTTTTTTCAGGCTGAAGTACAAGACAAGAGTACGCGGCAGCAAAGGCAACACTTTTGTTTTGGACGCAAGCGAGAGGGAGTACACGATCACTGGGCTTGATGTAAATACCCAATATCTTGTGAGAATGGCCGTAGTCAATCATGTACGTTTTTGTCTGCTGCCGCTGTCTCAGTATCATGCGGAACATTCTCGTGATTTCAGAATGGAACTGGTCCATACTCCGATTGGATTCCGGTGGCGACGTCTCTCGTGGACAAAGAAGAAGCTTTGCTGGGTGCACCTCGCGAACTTCGTCCACAAGCAGGGCCAGATTACATCATGATTTCGTGGCTTCCTCCGGCAGATGAAACCATCCTTGTTAGAGGATATCAGATTGGCTGGGGCAACAACGTTCCTGATGTTTCGATGGAACGTGTTGGTCCCAATGTTCTCCAACATAAAATCACTGGGTTGCGTCCTTCACGAGAATATGTTGTCTCATTGCGGGCATTCAATAAACAAGGCTCTGGCTTTCCGATCTACGAGACCGTCAAGTTAGCGTTACTTCTCAAGGGGTGATTTTGCAGTTATAGGGTTGTCATTTGCAGGACTTTGTCCCCCTCTTCAACTCTGTTTTTGAATGGTGCGCTCCCTGGCGCTTTGTCGACTCCACTTGGTGTAAGAGCTGAAGCTTTGTCGGCTACATCAATCCGTGTCACATGGATAGAATCGGATCCTAACGCATTCAATATGATGTACACAGTGCGCTACAGTACTAGGTAAAGATATCCATATATAAATCCGAATATGCTTGTGATTAAGTGACTTTTACTTCTTATTTTTAGTGCCGACGGAAACCAAGTGCGTTATGTCAACGTGTCTGAATCCTGGGTCACCATAGAAGGGCTCCGTCCTGACACAGAATACGAATTTTCTGTCCGCTCTTTTGTGGCTGGTGCGACACCAAGCTCATGGAGCATGGCAGCTAGGAACAAGTATGATATACTTTTGTATGGCTCATGTTATTACATAAATTCTAAGGACACATGCTTCTGCACCATCCTCTGCTCCACGTGATCTGACCGTTCTTCCCGCTGCCTCTGGTGATCCACAAGCTGTTTTGCTCAACTGGCAGCCACCGAAGTATTCTAACGGTGAAGTAGAAGGTGAGAGTGGCATTCTTTGCTGAACTGGTCATTACAGCTTAATTCAGAGTATTTGATTTACCATACTGATCGAGTCATGCAAGCCGATAAAGACTGGATCATCCATTATGTGCAGGGTGACCGCTTGAGTCACGAAATCAGAAATTTGCTGCCAAAAACCACTTATTACTTCAAAATCCAAGCGCGTAATGAAAAAGGTATTTTTTGGTTCTTCAGACGTATGACTGGCAAGAACTTTTCCAATCCTAGGATATGGCCCGTTATCGCCTGTACAAACATTCGCACCGTATGGAGGATCTCGACCTGCAGGCGTGGTAGTCCCATCTACTGGGAAAGGGCCCAGTTTAAACTGGAACGACCTGCTAGCATTATTCACTTCTAATCCTATGTATATAGCTGTGGTGGTGGCTTTCGCAGCTCTCATTCTTCTCTGCATTGTTCTCGTCGCTGTATGTATTTTCAAAAGGTTGGTTTGCTTCCACATTGAAAAAGGGTGAAACTGATCAAAAAATCCAAAAGTTGCAAATCTCTTTGGACACTGCGCTTGCAGTTGAGGTTTTTCTTTCTAAAAATAAAAATTGTTCATGTTATAAAAAACGCTCTTTTTTGCATACAAAAAAAAGGAGAAAAAATGGGTGAGAATGGAGCAGGCGGTTTGCACAGGATTATCGGCTTTGAATCGATCTAGTTTGCACTCTACTGAAAGGAGTAAATTGTATTTAGACATGAGTGTAAACGGATAGCTACTGACCCAACTACTCTGTATGCAGTAGTTCAATATCTTTAGGAGTGCCAAAAATAAAAATGGTTATACTGCTGGAAAAAAGACAAGCGCTCAACAGCCTGGTGCTGATCTCTGGATTGATCATCCTAGTGGAAATCACATTCGTGGTGGACGTAAGCTGAGATTCGCAAGATTGTATGCTATTTTCAACATGAGCTTCCAGCATCAGACTACATGGTGAATGGTATTGGAGCTTCAGTAGTAGACATGAAACATCTGGCTGGACCAGAAGTAGTTGAGTCTCCCCCACCACGATATCACGCTTTGCAAGGTTTGTTCGACAAAATTTTACTGTAAACGTTCAGAACCAAGCATGTCCCATTTTCCAATCAGTCGTGTCACCTCCCCCCTTGTTTTCCGATTAATACTCTCTCAAATCTCTCAGAGTGTGGAACTGCACGATCCTTGAAATGTTGTCAGAGACTTAACCTTCATGTGTTGCACTCAATTATCGTGGTTGTTCGTCGTCGTATTGTTTCTTCCGACAGAAAGCACATACGGCTCGGTATCACTGCGCCATAGTCGGACTCCAGCTCGCCATTCTGTGTCTTCATATGACGATGAGTTGCGACGTCTGGAAGTGGAAGGTCGTCGTCCTGTGGTTGTTGGTCGTGCCAAGCCGATCCTAGCGTCTGTTGTAGGCTACGGCCCTTCTTCCGAAGAAAGTATGTTGCGTAAAGTTGCATGCACTCTCGTGTGGTACTGTTCAAGCCGAATCACTTTCATGGACATGGTGGTTTACTTGATTATGCCTTTTAGGTCAGGGAACTCTATCAAGGAGTTACCATCATTCACAGTCTAGTCTGGAAGGGCAAAGACAACGAACTCCACAAGTCGTATATACTGGTAGTGGAAGGCATCAGGTAGCTCATTGCTTAAAAACCATCTGTCGAGGAGAACAAGCAGATTTTTTAGCCCATTGCCAAAATAGAATTTGGAGAATCTCCATATGGCTCAACATCGGCGCTAGATCCTGCAACACCACCAGTTCCACTCCAGGCACCTCCACCCGGACCACCCTCTGTAGTAGATGGTTACCGAACCTTGCGTGGAAGTGGATCGTCGTCAAATCAACAGAGCCAAGGCGCCCTTAGGTATGTTTTGGTTCTAAGTTAGTCTCATTTCACGTAAGGTTGAAAGTTTAGATATTTCAGCTAATTTTCATGTCCTTTGCGTATGATAACGATATGGAAATTGCAGGTCCTTCACGCAGCTAGCTGGCACACCTCCACCTCCAAGTCAAGGACCGCCTCAGCAACCAATTCGGCCCATGGTAGTAGCAGCTGGCGGTAGGCAGCTGCCTGTAGGCAGAGCCACCGCACAGCCTAGAGTGAATGTCACCAACATCTATAGGTAAGTAGAAAACTCATAGTATTTGTATAAAAGTCTTGTTTGTTCAGTCCATATGCATCGTGTTCGTCTGATCCGGAAATAGAAAAGAAACAAGCGCATGTCGAGTCCGCCGATGTTCCTGACAGCTCGGCCAACCTACGGGTAGGCTTCTGATCTTACCATTACCCCGCAGTTCTTCCACATTGCTTGAATGACAACAAAAACATTGATGTATAACGATCTCACTATCAGTAGCTAAATAAGTAGCGCACTGAATATTTCGTAATTACATCGAGACAATTTTTTGCTTATTTGAAGTGAGTGTATCTTTTGCTATACAGACGATTGATAAAACTCCACTTGCAGCCATCAAACTCAACCGAGGAACTGAACGCGCAGATGGAGAATTTGGATACGATGATAGACGATTTGCAAGCGCTCCAGCACGAGTTTGGAGTGGTTTCTTGAATTCGTTTGTTGTACTATATGTGATTCTTTCTCGATGTGCCGTGAATGGTGACTTTGTACACATCGACTATCGTTTTTGTTCTAATGTATAACCAATTTTCTTCAAGCTTAAACATTCCTGCGTAACCTCTGAGCAGCGTCGATCTAACAGCCAATTGATATTGAAGAGCTTTCGGGCATTAAATTAGACACTTGCCAATTCTTCTTTAATACCAATGTTGTTTTCTTAGTTACCTTCTACTTCGTTGCCGAAGCTCAACATTCGATTTGAATCTTGCTATCTTCTTTTCACTTTGAAATTCATACCTTTAATCATTTCGCATATCTTTTCACATAATGTACCCTCTCTGTAGTGCTTTTAGTTGTGCTATTCTCAATGGTCTCCAAAACTGCTTGGCTAACGTGTATTTTGTTTCTAACGCAGTATTCTCGCGCCCACAATGGGTTCGCATTCGACTGGTATCCCACAGTATTTAACATTCACTGTATGCCGCCGCTCAGTTCGTAACTTACACTTTCCCGTGACTAATCTCATAAATAAATGATTTCTTTAATGGTTTCATTGCTTTCATCAAGTACTACAATAAAAGACTACAAGTATCTGGGAAGTTCCGAGTGTAAGAAAAAAAAAGGAGAAGAAACATCCTAGCGCAAATGACTTCCAGAGAAAACGCCAGAGAGTTCACACTTCATTTTCGCGCAAACTTCCTCGGCACTTCTTGAAAGTAGAAACATATCGTGTGTTATTCCTTGCTAATTCAGAAGAATCAGAACTGCAATGTTCCTACATTTCAGAACTCTCTCCTTTATTAGAATCTACGTTAAGTGATATAAACATTAAAACAGCAACATCTTCCTCACAATCAGTAACTTAATTATTATCGAGTAATAGAATAAAACAAAACCTGATAAATTCATCGAAAGAAGCATGGGCAATGGTTACGCTTCATTGAATTTCAATACAGACGTTACTGGGATTTTTGAATTTCGTTCTCGTCCGTGAAGGGGTAAAAGCTCTATAAGCACAAAAGCCTCGGCAACTTCCGCATGCGCCTTTTCAACAACATCAACGGCAGCCTATAAGCTTAATTTCACTGGGGCCAATTGGCAGCGAGTTAGGTGAAAATGAGATTCACATTATGGTTGGAAGTCAAATAAACTGACCTTCAATGTTCCGCCGGTTGCGAGCAGATCATCGATGATCACAACTTTGGATTCTGGTTTCAAAGCATCTTGCTGCATTTCAACGATATCCTATAATTGTGGAGTTCAAGTACAAGAAACAAAGAGAACTACTACACGTGCCTCGCCATATTCTTTCACATAGGATGCCTGCAAACACTGTCCTGGTAGTTTACCATTTTTTCGGATTGGAACAAAAGCTACTTCAAGAAACATTGCAACAATAGGTCCAAACAAGAAGCCTAAATAGATGAGTCGCGATACAAATCTCGAAGGGTACTTCCTAAAAAATCTACCCCTGATCATAACAAATACCCCGTGCTTCCAAGCCGACAATGGCGTCGATTTTTCCCACGTCTTTGCGAATGTGCTCGGCTGTTGCAATACAGAGTTCTTTGATTAACTTTGGATTAGCAAACAAAGGCATGATGTCCCTGTAAAGAACACATAACCACATATAAATGGAACAGCTTTCGCTTAAAACAAGCAGATACGTGTTTCTGGGGTTACACGTTTATATTGCGCCTAATCTAGATATATATATAGATAAAACTCAATCTCTGTAAATTTGTTCGTTTATAAGTATACTAGCTGGCTTACCCGGCTCCGCCGTATCCGGACCAAACTTGGCACACATACACTTCGGGCCCCGGCGGGTGTCACAGTCCACATTTCGTTATCGATCGATGTCGATTTTACCGATTTTTATCGATTTTTTTGCAGAGTTCACCTACAGGGCTAGGAGTTGGCACAGGGGGAAGTGAGCATGGGGATTCCGAATACAATATTAGTTTTCAGAATTATCGATACTTTTATTGATTTTATCGTTTTTTTGTAAATTTTGACATGCGAGGCTGGGATTTTGCACAGGGGGGTAATCGAGCATGCTGATTACGAACACAATATTAGTTTTCAGGATCGTCCATTACTTTTATCGATTTTATCGATTTTTTTGTAAAGTTTGACCTGCGGGGCTGGGAGTTTGCACAGGGAGTAATCGAGCATGCAGATTACGAATACAATATTAGTTCTCAAGATCGTCCATTACTTTTATCGATTTTATCGATTTTTTGAAAATTTGAACTAGGGGGCTGGAATTTGGCACAGGGGGGTAATCGAGCATGCTGATCACCCCCCTTGGGGATGATCAGCATGCTCGATTACCCCCTGTGCCAACTCCCAGCCCCGTAGCTCGAATTTTGCGAAAAACCGATAAAATCGATATCGGTCGATGACGAAAAGTAGCCTATGACACCCGCCGGGGCCCGAAGTGTATGTGTGCCAAGTTTGGTCCGGATCGGTTCAGAAATGGAATTTTCTATTCGGAACATACGTACAGACAGACAGACATACAGACATACAGACATACAAACAGACATTCAGCTTTATATATAAGATGGCTTATAGACTCCTATGTTTGTGGACCGATGAGACTGAAATTCGCTTCCATATAAATGACACGGGCGCAGAAGATAGGCTGCTTTTTCGCGACGATTCACTGAGTCCTTCCATCGATTTATTGATTTGTTTACTTACATGTAGGTAAATGAAAGCTTTTCATTTTTGACCAAGCATTTTCTGTAGAACGTAAACGAGCGCGGTGAGTTTCATTTACTCTTCGCAGCTAGGAAGATGCGGTGTTACGCGACGGGAGAGCAAGAAAGGAAGACAAAATCCTCCACGAAACAACTGCAGGATTCGGAGCAGGAACATGGAAAAGGAAGGAGCAGTGAAGATGAAGTAACAGCCAAGAAGATAGGGTAGGTTATTGACAAGCGGGAACAAACTTTTGTGCTTTGCCGAACCAGTTTAACCCCGTCCGCGCTGGACCGGGGACGCCAGCTAGTTGCTTACTAAGCCTTGCTCTAGTGAAGATACTGAATGGGCCGCGTAGTTTCCCCGATAGAAAAACAGTCATTTGCGTTCTCCCCACGCTTTCACAGATGTTGTCGGGCTTTCTTCGAGCCAGTTCGAGACAAAACTTGACCCTGTCCACGTTGACGACCGAGGCATTTTGGGCAAAACCCCCACTAACGTTTCTGGCGCATTTGGCGCGTGCATACGTGCGTATGCACGAAAGAATTATGTGCAAGGTCATTTTCACGCCTACTAAGGAATATGCAAAGTTTTGATTTTAGAACTATATGTATTATATCCCACAGAGTTTTGCCAGGAATTATAAAGATAAAAATAATGATAACACCACGTTACACATATCTGCTATTGTAGTACGCCTTAGAGCGTACTGATTAAATAAATCAATAACATTTTTGCATTACCCATCATGATCAGCATAATATAATCAGGAACGGACTGAATACAAGATTCGCGGTCTGAACTCCTGCATCTATCGCGAAACCCTGCGTTCTATATGATAAGCAGGCCACCATACCACTGTAAAGAAACTCAGTTATTCGTTTACACTTGAAACACCAGCGTGCATACACGTATGCACGAATGCATAAGCACTCAAATGGTCAGTCGTAGCAACCTTTCAATATGAAAGCGTATACCATTTTGGAGAAGATAAAACTTGCACGCAAATGCCTTACGGGGGGGGGGGGGCATTACTTGTGGGTATCGATTGAAGTTGCCGCGAAGCGGCGTTACAGTAACCCGGCGAGAGACAGCAGGGCCAGAGAAAATGTCTCAGAGGAAATGCTTAGGGTCACGTTAGTAATGTGAATAAAACGTACATATTCTGTCATTAGATAAATGTTCCATGCTTCCACTCACTATCTATTTCATTTTTACACGATTTGGAGCCAAAATCCCATTAATCAGTGAAATTTGATATGGTAGTGTGAAAACATTCACAAAAGATGGAGTAGTATGCTTCGCGAGTCGGCTACCCGAGCTCTCTTCGCAACTGATTACTGCCAGTATGTCGCGCGCGGCGCCTGCGTAGACAGTCAGAAGGGATACACCCCTTACGGGTAACAAGACTGCGCACTGGGTTAACTGTCTATGTTCTAAAGGCACCATCTTATATATAAAGTTGAATGTCTGTTTGTATGTCTGTATGTCTGTATGCATGTCTGTACGTATGTTCCGAATAGAAAATTCCATTTCTGAACCGATCGGGACCAAACTTGGCACACATACACTTCGGGCCCCGGCGGGTGTCATAGGCTACTTTTCGTCATCGATCGCTATCGATTTTATCGGTTTTTCGCAAAATTCGAGCTACGGGCTGGGAGTTGGCACAGGGGGGTAATCGAGCATGCTGATCACCCCCACGGGGGGAAAGATAAGAGGCAGCTGGGTCGCCTTTCATGGTCGCGTTAGCTATATACTGTAGCTAAGGTCGCGCCGGATTCCGACGGATAATGGTTTCTCCTCTACCGTCAGGTATATCTCAAGCCTTACTCTCAACCACTTATCCAGCGCTCTATTACGCAGCCGATACATGGGCGAATACTGTTAACCACGTCGAAAGCTTTAAGACACTCACAAAGAGCTTGTGAGCATCTGTTGAAGATTGGATTGCCCGACACAAGCATCTCGCCGGATCCCGAGGACGAGAGGCGGACAGAGGCGCAATTTACCCGACTGTCACCTACTCAAAACCGCGGTTTATTGCTATGCAATTCTACACAGCACATAAATCAAATGGCATGGCTTACTAGCTGTCCGAGGTTACCACTTACTGTGTCTAACGCCTGAAAAGCACCAAAATACCTACGAATCTGCTGTTTTCTGCATTGCAAAGATTTCTTCTACAACCGTCCCTATCCGGATGGAATTACACGTTAGGTACAAAAAATGTGGTGAGGACGCAAAACCAAGAAGTGAACGTATACTTTGTGGGTTCTCTTTCTCTTCCCCATTTTTTTGCCACAAACACGATAGCTGAAAAAAAGAAAGCCATGCTCAACTAGAATTTATCGTCCGCATCAATATGGTGACGTTTTGCGATATATGAAGTGATGAGCATCGCCTACGCGCAGAACCTAGCGCGGTACCTTGAATTTAATTGATTTGAAAGGGTGCTTGAATGCTTCTGTTTCTAGTTCGGTCTCGAAAGAAAGAAAGTCGAATATAAATATAGAACACACAAGTTTTAAATTCGCTAATACTCGCCTGAAGTTGATACCTTGCTTAGGAAAATCCAATATACTGCGTACGTGACGATTAATCTCCGGTGCTAATTCCTCGAGCGATCTCATCTGCAAGAACGAGGGAGAGTAAGGAATGCGAGAGCCGAGAAAGCGAAACGGCAAAGCGAACTGCACGCATAAAAAATCTCTTGAAGGCCGCACATGATTAATCAGTTGGAGTCCCGCAGCGACTCGATGTTAAGGCCCATCAAAAGGCCCGCTAGGCATGACGAAGAGTGTCTAGCCTATCTTCTAATACTGGTTGTGAAATAAAATTGGTGTGTAATCGGTGATGCACGCTCAGACAGACTTCTTTGCAGTTACATTGTGGGCGTGACAGTCGACCCGTTTTCATTTTATGAACTTCTGCATTTGTATTGTCAGAGAGCGGTGTTTTGATGCATTCCGTTTGTTCACTTTATGCGTATTCTCAAGTGTTTCTATTCATGCATATGCGTAGTTTGTTTCATGTTTGCTTCAATCTTTGCATTTTTGGTTGTTCGAGCGTGACTTCTTTCAGGCAAAACATACTTGAGGTAAATACACCTACCCTCAGCCATGAACTTGAATGTTCTCAAGCTGATTCTTCTATTTGTGATGATATGTGCGACGCTCGTGTCGGGACTCGCTCCTCTAAAGGTAGATCGTTTGCCTGCACTCTTTTTTGATATCCAGTTCCACCCACTCAGGTCCTGCGCTACCTCCGTTACAGCGCCGCTCATGCGTCTTCCTCGAAACAGCACAGGAACGTCTCATTGATTCTTTGCCTACTCACATGTTTTTCGGGAGGTGAGCAGCTCTGTATGGTTGATGAATCTATTATTGAACAATACCTGACTCTAGGCGTTTTCCTGGCTACGTGTTTTCTTCATCTCTTTCCGGAGCTCGCAGAAAACGTGCGACACCTCGATGAGGTTTGTTTCCGTAGTTTTTATATGAATTTCTATCGAATCGAAAATAGAACTTATTTTTCGATTTTTTTATTTTATTGAGGTTTTCGCTGTCCTATTTTACATCAATCATCCTAGAATTTTTTTAAATGTGAACTGAGGGCATTAGGTAGATCATGTGATATACTTATATCTTTGTGAGCTACACTTCGCTTTATCATAGTCAGTAATTGTTTGTCCTATGTTTGTTAGACATTTTGTTCTATCCACTGCTTCATACAAGTTTGCCTTGCAACTCAATACCAGTTAGCAAATCTGTTTTATCATTATACTCTCACAGTAGCATGGCGAATTGTACAACTGTAGCCCATCTGTTTTTAGTCATACGGCTTTCACATCGAGTATCCTATCGCTGAGTTGCTGAGCTGTGCTGGTTTCTTCCTTCTTTTCTTTCTTGAGGAGGTTTAAACAGATAAGTCCACAGTAAGCATGCTTTTTCGAGATTTCGATCATAGGTGGTCATCATGGCCATTCCATCGCTTGCCCACTCACATTCTCATGGTGAACACGGTCACGGATATCTAATGGGTGAGAGGTTGGTTTGAGTCAGACCGAGTTTCTGTGCCGAACTCGCTTCTCTAGCTCCCCCACGATGAAGAGGGAAGTAAGCGGTTGCTGCATGACGGGCAATCACATTTCAACGCAGACTTCGAGAGAAGCGAACGATCTTTCCGGTATGCTGACTCATCTTTTCAAACAGATAAGGGCTTTTCTGCAACATTTTTTGCTATATGTCAACCGACTGGGCTTACATCATTTGACTTCAGTTTGAATCACTGTCTAAGAATTATGAGGATATCTGTTAAGCACTATCGTAGATTCAATGCGATTGAAGATTGGGTCATGTTTCTATACCGTTCTCAGTTAAGAGTCCTCCACTTTTGTTCTAACTTACTATATGTGCAACAGCAAATTTCAATCTGTATTCATATTTCCATTCTTAGGTATTTACTTGTAATCCAGAACGATTTGATCACTGTAAACTTTTATCACTGATGCTGTTGCGCGCTATAAATACCCTAATGGTCGAACTGGAAGTTGCGCCTGGCTAACAAAAGTATATTTCGGCTGTACTGCGCCGCTGCAGTTCGTGCAGTTGATGCGGCAAGTGCAGCTAGTGTGTCGGTGCAGAAATTCATGAAAAAAAAATCTGGTCTAAAGACTGGATCAAGATTATGATTTGTGTTCACGATAACGATGAGCTATCAATCCATCAGTCGCCACAGTCATTTCCTGCAGCGATTGCACTGTGTGCGTTGAGTATAGGGGCAAAAAGTGTAGTGTAGCTTGTAGTCAGCACAAGCTCTCACTGATGGAATTCTAAATGTGGGCTGAACGTCACAAATTATGCAGAAAAAGGAGGCATTTGCAAAGAGGAGTTGTATGATCGCCTTTTTCTATTCGGTCCGTTTTACCATCTAAAATCGCATTTTATGGATGCACGAATGCATGTTTTTTTGTGTTCTTTAACTTCATCTCTAGCTATCTCGAAGTCCGTTTTGCTCAGTTCAGTTTTACCGGTCATGTTTATATCGATTGGGGTTGAAAAAACACCACACCACCGTTACTAAATCCCTCAAGCTGTTCTGCTACACATGCATTTGAAAGACTATTGTTCTTATGCTCCAGTAAAACAAACATGAAACTTGATACTTTACTCTTTTGATCCTATCATGCCCCAGCAGCAATCCAGTCATAAAGTGCAGTTGTAAAAAAAGTTGGGGAACAAAGTAATTGAGAGTATTCCATTTGACATCGGAGGTGTACTGTCTCAACTTCGGTAGGTGCTCAGATCGAAGTTCTGAACTTCGAGGATTTAGAAGTAAATAGTCGTGGATAGTAATTTTGGGGCCCTAACTAAGCCATTGCCCAACCGGCAACTCAGATATTGCTCTAACGGCTGAGATATTCCCCTCGAATCTGGATCCCGCGATCGTATTTCGCATGGATTCATGGCGCAAAGCGTGAATCCTGGCGCAAAACTGCCATGTCATGCGAATACGATGGCGGGGTCGTTTCGAGGGGAATATCTCAGCCGTTAGTAGAGCACTACCTGCGCTGTCGCTTGGGCAGTGCCTTAGTTAGGGCCCCAAAAGCACTTTCCACGTAAAATCTCCGTGGGGTGCGGATCTGCCTGGACGTTGCCTTCGAGTAAAATTTTGTAAAAATCAGCGAAAGCGATTTCACACCACTTGCAATGTGCGCATTGTTGCCTTTCGCGTGCCACCCATCTGAGCAACAGGGCAATTTTTATCCGCTACGCAGTGAATATTTCTACTTGCAGCGGAAGCTACGTCAGTGCTGATCAAAGAGAATGATAAAGAAGCCTCGATCACTGGAGAAGAAGGTGCTGGCCATTGCCAGAAGCACTGCCCATTGACGGTCCACCGAGTAAGACGCAATTCGGATTCTCGCGAGCCGCAATGCAAAGCCGCAAACGAGTCAGTGGTCTCTCCTATTATTTTTCTTCCTTCTGAAAGGTGGGAATCCACTTCTTCTTTCGTATGTACTAGGTCTACTACTCTCTTTCTACACCACACTCGCTCGTATGGTAGCATCAGCTCACTGCCCGAAAACAGGCAAAGAGAGAAAACATTACTTCTTACGCAGTGCTCTTGTGAAAATGATCTTAAGTGTGTGAGCTTTCTCAAATTTATGACTCTCCATAATGTATGTGCTCAAGTCTTCCTTCCTCATCCTCTAATCTCCTGTCTTGTTCACGTTTTTGCGAAACCTTTGTTGAGATAGTACATGATGGCTATATGTTGCTTGTCGTCATCGCCCATGTTTTTCTTATGTAGCTCCTGTGGTTTGTCAGCAGCGTGAGACGTCGTAGTCCTATTATTTACGTATTTCAGGGTCTTCACAACGCTTGTTTTTGCTGAACCGGAGCGATGTGAAACTAACTGCGAGAAAAGTTCGTTCGTAACGTTGAAGAGCTCATTGAAAGTTAAGTTTTTTTTAGTAAACGAGGATCCACCGATTTTGATGAAGTCCTCTCCTCATGCACATTCTCATGGCGTACGCTCAATAACGTTCGTTCTTGCTCTGTCAATCCATTCAGTCATTGAAGGCATTGCATTAGGAGTGGGGGTAAGCTTTCACGCCTTTTTCACCGGAGTTCGTGTTAGCCATCTTCTTTCGTGCCTTAACTTCGACAATGCGAGATCTATCTTGAATTTGTTCACCAGAATTGACACACCTTTACCGTATCAATTACTTACCGTGACTAATATTCGTATGGGAAAGTGCGCGATCTTACGAACTCGTCAGGATGAACTGTTGCTCTCAGTGTTGGTGAATAAACCGAGAGAATCTTGTATTGAAACGTATGTTACCGAATCTTGCAAAGGTGATATCGACTCTTTTGCTCAGAATAACGCTTCCGAAACAACAGCATTGTTTTTGTCGCTACTCGTTCATAAAGTGATCGTGGCTTTCTCTGTCGGGTTGCAGTTAGCTCGTACTCACGCTCATCAGTTGCAGTGGGTAAGCGAAAGTCTGCAATCCTCCAAAATAATCCTATTCTTTTCTTACAGGTTGTTGCTTCGGTGTTTACCTTTGCTTTAATGTCACCGATAGGGGCCATCGTTGGGATGCTTGTTCAGTCAGCAGCTGCAAATAGCTTTGGGAAGGATGTTACCATCACTGTGCTTCAGGGTCTGGCTGTCGGTACTTTCCTCTATGTGACCTTTTTCGAGGTTTGTCGTTGAACTTCGTCTCTGCTTTCTATTTTACATTTGTACCCGTAGGTGCTCCTTCATGAACGTGACAACGAACATCCTAACTTGCTGAAGCTGCTTGTGATGCTTGTGGGCTTCTCGCTGATAGGACTCCTCCGCCTTGTTCACAACCACGAACACGCTGATCTCTCGCATGCTTTGAACTCGACAGGAGTTGGATCCTTGCGTGACACACATTTTATGGATACTCACCATCATCATCATGACCATCATGCTCATTAGATATGCAGAATTTCAATCGTGCCAGGCTCGTTCCTGAGAAAGATCGTTTTAGCATATTTAAGCTTTATTCATTGTTTCCATCTTATAAGCAAACAACCTGGTCTGCTTTTGTTGAGTTTTAACTCCTTTTACTGCTACGTGTACAGCTTTTCGTTCTTCCAACCAGCTCTTGGTCATCAGTTCTGTGCTTCGATGGTAATTTTGCTGTTATTGTTTATCTCCAATCCATTGCTGCAATCGTGCAAAATTTGATCTATAGGAACTGTTCAAGAATGCGGTACTTCTTAAAATCATATAAAAATCTGATATTCAAGCCCACAGCGTTATACATGTGTACAGATCTTTTCAGTGTCTCTTCAGTTTAACAGTTTCGATAAAGCCTTGCCTTTGCATACGATTTTTGGGTATGGTTCATCGCCATAAACTGTGGCTTAAAGGCACCGTCCACCCAAAATTTCGACCTCCATGTTTTTGCCGTTCCAGGGCCTTCTCATACCCCTGATTCCGAATATCAAATTGAAAATCCGCGAAAACCACGAAAAACCCTCGTTTTAGAACCAGCAGAGCGATTTCTTCGGTACGGTGATTGGTTGGGCGCGCATGGATGGGCGGGACGAACGTCACGCCCACTCCGAAAGGGGAGGAGCCAGCGTCGCGAATGCGGCCTGAAGCGATTTCCGAGGCAATTTTCTCGGTTCGGAAGCAACTTCAGGCAGCGCGAGTTGGGCAATCATACAGGGGGCCCCGCATTTGCTAGGTATCATAATCTCGCCAACCCCAATTTGGGTGGACGGTGCCTTTAAAAGTCTCACAGATAAGTACGCCAGTCAAAAAGCTTTTTCTGGATTTTACAATCATGCATTTTCGCAATACTAATTTGCAGCAAACTCTTCTAAAGTTTAGTGGAAACTAACTTTTCAGTTGAAATTTAAGCTACAGGCGGACCTACCTACCTACAAGCTTAGCACCTTGTGTGCAAAACTTGTAGGTACCAAAAGGTACCTACAAGTTGGTAGGTAGGTAAAGTGCACCTTTCTCGTTCTTTCTTGGAAAAATGACCTAGGCAGGCTCCGTTGGTTTAATATAATAATAGTACTAGTAACGGAAGGATGTGATCTGCGGAAGATCCATCACAGCTTGCCCATTCATTTCCTTATTTCTCCAGTGATTATGTAAGGTTCATTTATATATAAAATCGTGACGACGGATTTGATTGCGGTCTTAGCGCCCTCAGGAGATAGCACTCTCATACAAAAAAGTATCACCTCAACGCTCATCTCAATCACTTCCAGTGTCCGAGTACTACCATACCTAAGCAGAAAAACCAGTCGAGTAGAGATTAAATCCCAGAAAATGCGGTTGCCGGAAGGTGCGTGCGTGCCGCGCGCGGTCGGCCATCGTCATGACTTTTCGAATGCCCTATGCCGGCAGAAGCATTCTGACACGGCAAGCACGGTTGGGGAGCATAAGGGTATCTGTGTCCCTGCCGCATGCCACACGATCTCTTGCTGCATACACATGGGGCATCTGGGAATTCGCGGATTGGTCAAATCAAAATGAAGATTCGGAAAGGGAATTTGGGAGTTTTTGGTGTTTTGCAATCATACCCGGAATCAGGATTATGGAATAGCCTACACTGGCAAAAAAGTGGAAGATGGAGATCTAGGAAGGAGCAGATTTTTACCTCGGTATCTTCTGGAGAAAACATATTAGGGCTCTTATTTTCCACGCAAGTCTAAGCGATCCGTGGATGATGTTCTATTGTTGAGTCATCGACTGCATGTGCTGCCGTAGACTGCGGAAACGCGCAGTGCGGCTGGACTGTGAGAGGCAGGAGTTGCCCAATGACAATTTGGCTGGCAAAGCTTTGGCTTCGTGGCCCATGCTCCGCAACTTACGATCATAGACATCAAATATTTATGCGCGGTTTTTGGGAAATTGAACATCAATCGTCTACAGTCAAGTTGTAACAAATTTGCCTTATCGATTGCAGATCCACAGGCAAGGCCCTAGTGCTGCGGATGAGAGAACCTATCCGAAAGGGAGTTCGCAAATGACACGGACTGTAAGGTGCGCTTTCACAGAAACTGTCAGTTGAGTGATACAGTTCGTCCAAACTGACTGTGAGAAACTCACTCAAGAATGTAGATAAGTCATTGTTTCCCAACAACAACCAAAATGTGAGTTGATAAAGAGGAACTCATTCTTCTTTTTTTCTTCATTAGTCTTGAGCAGTAGTTTTGCACCGTAAATCACATTTCATTTCCGGGCAGGAATGTTACTTTAACAATACATTATGTACATCAGTTACACAAAGGTCAAACATTCTCATTTTTGCATGCCGCATCCCATAAAATACTGATTGTAGTCGATAAGAGGTTTGCTTTGGCTTCCTGCTTTTATGGAATCTCCGCATCCCATAATATATTGATTGTAGTCGACTAGAGGTTTGCTTTGGCTTCCTGCTTTTATGGAATCTATCGGATTGTTTCCTTGACGCTCAGGATATATGTAGCTGTGTTCTTCATTGGTTTCTAATTCTTTTTGGAGGATTCTCGGAGGGCAAGGACAGTATCCTGCGTCTAAACCAGGGGTTCCGGGACGTCCGGCAAAACCGCCAGCTCCGTCACTGCCACGTTTTCCCGGCAAACCTCGAGCTCCAGGTGGTCCACGTGGTCCCGGTGATGGAGGCGGAACGTATGGGGCATCTGGACCTGGCTGTCCGACGTTTCCAGATGGTCCCGGCGGTCCGCGCGGTCCAGGCAGGTTCACTCTTCTAATTTTATTCGCTCCTGGTTTGCCGGGACTTCCAGGTACGCCTGGTCGGCCTGCAGCTCCGGGTGGACCAGCTGGTCCGCGTTGGCCCACTGCTCCAGCACTAGCGGGCCTTCCATCTGCTCCAGGTTGACCGGGTTTGCCTGGCACACCTAAGGCGCCATCGGCCCCGGAATCTCCAGGCGGTCCGGGCGGGCACCTTATGCATGTCTTCACTGCTCCCAACAACATTTGGTCACCGTTGATCCCATTTTTTCCATCAGTACCAGGTATTCCAGGATAACCTGGAAGACCAGATGGTCCCGGAGGTCCTGGGGGACCAGGTGGGCATTTTTCATCGCAACGGCAACTAGTTCCTTGCACTACGGCTGCACTTGCAACGGTGTAGGTGCCCTGCCGCTTCTTTCTTTGTATGTGTGGACGAATGGAGAGGTGTAATTGTTTCTGCTGAATCTCCTTCCACAGATCGTTTGCTTCGATCTGATAATAACAAAGTTATGTTGGAACACAAACAGAACAATTTTTACCTTAAATCGATGCATTTCTTCTTGAAATATTAGTTGGAAATTGCTCGTGTTTAAGAGCAAGCTGGCAGAGAAAAGTATAGATATGAGAAGAGAAAATACCAGAACCACATATACAGTCAAAATGTGGTTTGTGGAAGAGCGTATTGGTAGAAACATGCGCTCCAGTAATAAAAGAGGATAAATTTTGCAGATCTCAGCTAACTTAACAATAAGGTGACTATAACTTACAAACAGCTGAGATTTCGTGTTCACTACTATATATAATCCGACGATGAGAAACAAGTCTTTAAGATGGTTCAAGCGATTAAGATCGGAAACGGTTCTTGCCATTAGAGATTGCGAAGCTAGTGAATCAAGAATGCATGCCAGTTTCTTACCAATTGAGGTGGAGATAAAATCACTTTGAAAGGAAAAGCTGCTTGGAATAGTGAGGAGATGACATGAAGTAAGGCACTATCGGTCTGTTTTTCCTGCAGTTTGCAGCTAAATATCCTTTGTTCTGTTGACCCAGGAACGGCAGAAGTTTTTTCACCCATTATTGCACAGATATTCTAAATCCTAGGACAAAAGCTGCTTTCATTTAAGGTCGCGCTGATTGAAAAAAGTAAAAATATGGAGATTGTGAAAATATGCCAAATAATAACGAGCAAACATATACAGCGCTAAGTTTTTGGACTGACTATGATGTCATCTTCATGACTCAGTCCAACCTTTTGCGTTTCTTCCCTAGCTTAGCTATTGAGCATAACCTTCATCAAGATGATGACTGTAGAATGACATCATACAATGATGTCAACTAAATCATCTATATGACAGAAACTTTTTTGGAAGTGACTACCGTGCTCTCGTCCGTTCATCATACTTTCTTCTAGGGGTCTGGAATTCCGTATCAGTTTAAATAGCAGCGGGCTCATCAAAGTACAGCATCCTCGATGTGTAGTTATATCAGTCAGGTCAAGTATCAGACTGGCAAAGTTCCTAGACTTAACTCACACTCAGATTCAAGAACCCAAATTCGACTATTTGATTTTCAACAATAAGTAGAAGGATTTGCTCCATGATGAAGTCCAAACGTGGTTTGTTATTGTCTAGAACCTAGCCACCGAGAACGAAGTTACAAAAGTAACGTTCCAAATTTTGCGATTTTGACTTTGGTGCCAGAAAGTTGCGGAGGAAGCTAGCTGCCGTCAAAGCATCTGGAAACTTTTCTTGCACAGCAGTAGTGCTCATCTTATTATGGTAATTTCCGATCTCGCAAGGGAAGTTATTTGAAATATTAATTTCAGGGAAAATTCTCTGCATTTTCTTCACAAAAACACAGGTGGTGTATTAGGATGTAGTCCTTGGAACACTGGGGCGTTTTAGAAAACGAATAACTACGAAAGCGGAGAATTGTATTTCATGAGAAAGTGAGTGAGTGAGTGCGATATTGATGTTTCGCAAAATGGCATCTGTCGTAAGTTTTGCTTTTTGTTTCCATGTGAGATTTGAGCCTGGCAGAATAACGTATGCACTACTGCTACGTAAGGAATTATTGCAGATTTTCTGAGATTACATAGCTATACTCAGCACTTTTTGGCAAATCGCAGAATTCAGAACACCATTCTTGAAAGCTTAGTGCTAGCTTATGCTAAAGAGTTAGCGCTGAACATCTATTAGGTTGTCTCAAGAGTTTTGTCATTGCCCGATTGGCCACCAATACCCACAGAATACCATCAATAAACGATTCGGTTTCGTTTGGTTCAGATTTTTATCTTGTTTCTGATAGTTGCATTTTTTCTCTGTCCGATGCAGTCTTTGCGGCGTTATTGGATGGTTATGCCAGATTTTCCCAATTTTTGAAGATTCACTTTAAAATTTTGAAAAAGCTATATGTAGAGTAAACTTTTGGCTACGTCACACTTACGATTACATAGGTCGAATTTTTGAAGTCTGTAAATATTACTTATTAGGGGCATATTGAGCTCCTCTAGCGCACAGGAGATAGAGAAATGCAAAAATCGTCTCTTAAAGAAATCAATACTCATTGTCAGCTATCCTCGTCCAAGACTTTGGAGACCTTCACAAGATGCTGAAAAAACTTTGTAAAAAGCACTTCTTACTGTAGATAGGGAATGCATAGGATATCCAAAACTTCCACATCTTTATCCACATTTTGCCGAGCAGGAGCTTAGAGTGAAGTAGCGACCTCATTTACTATCGAAACCTCGCGAAAATATTGCCTAAGAACTAAGGCTACGCTACAAATCTCGCATCTCTATAATTAGTATGCATTTTATAAGCGGAATTATGCAATAGAAGTCCTTGTAAGGAATATTAGGTCGTTGCGAAATTTCGCTTTTTTTCTGAACAAACGCCATAGTCCCAAGCTTCCATAAACAAAGATTTATGGAAGCTTTTGGTAGCATTTGATGCAATTTTCATACTCTCGCAAACGGTTGTCCTCTTGCAGTCCAACAAATGAGCTCTCGAAAGGTTACCAACAAACACCACTCATGGTTTTGACCAAGGTCAAGTCGCTATTTTTTTAAATTTTTTGTGCTGGTTCCCCGATGAAGTCCGAGTAAAATGTGGATAGAGCAAACTTTATAGGATACAAAACCTTTTTGTTCTCCTTCCATGACTCGCCAAAATTATTTGACAGAATCTCCAACAACACGAACGAACTTTAGCAGAACCATATCAGATGCAAACGTCAAAAGCCAATAAATCCACGATTTTTGATACTTTCAAAGTGGACTGTGATTTAGCAATAATCCAACAAAACAAATAAGCGTTCCGGTTTTCGAAATATCATATTTTGAATTTTCGGGGATACAGCTTGGGGCGCCATCAAGAACATGAATTTTGTCGATTTTATCCTCCAAAACTTCACAAGGATTGAAAACAAGTCCCTGAAAGAGGAGAAAGTGCCGCACCGAAACACCCGAGTTGCTCTCCGGCTGGTAGTCCATGAGGTTTAAATTGACCATATGTGGAATTTAATAGCATCAATAAGTGAGCTATGAAGGAGGAAAAAATTGTTTTGTATCCTGTAAGGTCTACTCTATCCCCAGTGATTTCTTCGGGGAATCAGTACAAGAATTTAGAAAAAAAGCGGAACTTGAGCATGGCAAAAACCATGAGTCGTAGTTTTTGGTAATTTTCCGAGAGCTCGTTTGTTGAACTGCAGTATATATAATCTTGTGAAAGAGCCTAAAAAGTGCATCAAATGCCGCCAAGTCTTCTAAGATGTTTATTCTGTGCTTTATAGCACCCATGCAAAGAAAGCGAAAATATTTTCGAAATGACCTAATATGTTGCCCTCAAACCTCGTACTGCTTTGGCGATTTATAGGGAGAAGCAACAAAGTTGGCCCTCGTACCTTAGGTTTGAGAGCACCAATGTGACTTGGAATTCAGTTTGTTCTTTGGTAAGCGCCTATCACTCGTAATCCTAAACACTTGAGAATTATACTTCAAGTGTTATTGCAAATAAGGAAGTTTTGTCTTCTTTATCGTCTCGTTTTCCTCTTACAAAAGTTAACTACTTGAGTTATAAAATTGTGCAAATGAATTTTTTCACTTATAAACATTAAGAATGACTTTTTATATTTATTCAGTACATCAGTTTTGTGAAAAATTTTCTTTCGGGGCTTGGCTGCCGTTAGGTTTCGCGAAGATTTTGGGGTTATAGGCTCAATAAAAAGTTGGAAAGCATCTTAAAATCTTCTCAGAGACGCTACCACCTTTCCCATTCATTGGAAAAATTCTGTGGTGCACTCAGACTGCAACTAACAGTAAGAGTGTTTTAGCTTTCTTCAATTCAATTTTATTTCGATAGCATTTTTTGATATTAACGGTTCAATAAATAGCAGCCAAAGTTTGCTTTAGGGTACTGCACTTTTAATCTTTGCCAGAACGATTCGGCAAACTCCAGATAGTTCCGCAAATACACCAAAATCCTTGGTCAACTATACTATAATTTGATAGCAAAGTACATACGTCCAAGAAAATGCATTGAGCACAACTGACAAAGAATTACAAATATTGACTATGAGGGTAAAAGCTTTTTTCTTCTGACAGGCTCGATGAAGAAAACTGCGATCGTGCAAACTGTAAAGAGCAAGGCGAACATGTAGAGGCAGAGACGATCAAGAACCAATGCAGCAAACTTCCACTCTTCCTGAAAATCCCGAAATGATATGAATCGCTATTATGCAATAGAAGGGGCTATCGTTCAGATGAGACGTGTTATGCAGGAGCTTGCCCAGATCCTGCCTCAAAAAATATATGCTGACTATCATTTGTCAAGTGACTTGTTTATTTTTGTAAATTATTAAAATAATTTTTAAAAAATTTTTAAAAATTTTTAAAAATTCAAATTAGCCTTGTAAAAAAATTTTTTCGGGGGCGTGGCTGACGCCACGCCCCCTTTTTCCAGACTTTAGGGGTCGGGGACCCGCAAAAGTTTTGAGAACCACCCCAAAAAACTTTTCGGAGTGCGTGGCTAACGCCACGCACCTTCTTTAGAAAAAAATTTTTGTCGCGCCCCCCCCCCCCGAGCCAAAATCCTGGGTACGCCACTGCTAAGGAATGATTACCAATGTTCCTTTGTCTAAGTCTCACCATAGTTTCACGATCTGAAGTGTCATCGTCGAGCTGTTCTCGCAAGCAACGGAGGCGACGTGATATTGCGAGATAGATGTCGAGCGTCTGTAGGGAAACTTGCGCATCAGCACTTGCTGAAACGGCTGCTTAAACTGAGCTTCGGCCAAAGTCCTCGTTGTCCTACCGTCTGTCACCATTGCTTTGCATTTGCTTACGTATCGCTCACAGCGCTCCATTCTCCGCTTCCTCGTACTCGCACATTTCCGCGTAACGAAAAGTCCCTGTAAGATGCAAAAGGTGAAACCCTAAGGCTTAAGGCATACCTCGCGCGATTCGGCACAATAGCGACTCTTCGTTATTCGTCGTTAAAGGCAGTGTCCGGGCAACAAGTCGATTTTGAGATTTTGTGCTAACCCGGTACTATTCACTATGCTGAATCCGAAAATTCACATTGGAAAGCGCGAAAACGGCAAAAAAGGGCTCTATCGCAGGAGGGAAATCGGAAGTGGGCGGGGTCCTCCCCAATGTGAATTTCGCAGTCCCAGCTTCTGGAGCGATCTTCCCAATTCCTCTAGCACCCTGAGATCTCCACCGGCCATGTGCGAATGCATGAGTTGGAATCGGAACCGAGAAGATCGCTCAAGCTGGGAACGTGAATTCACAGTGGGGAAGACCCTGCCCACTTGCTGATCTCCCTCCCGTGTTAGAGCCACTTTTCGCCGTCAATGTGCATTTTCGGATTCAGCGTAGCGAATAGGCCCGGGTAAGCACAAAACCTCAATCGAGTTTTTGCCCGGACACTGCCTTTAATGCGCTGTCTCTGGTCAGAACTTGCTCCGTTTGCAACAACTTCAAAGCTACCCAAATACGCGTCCGAGAAGCGCGTATGGTAAATTTGTAAAGATCTGGCAAATCGCCAAGTCGCGTGAAAGTGGCGATTTGGCCGAATCGTATGAGGTATGTCTTAGGCCTAACATAAGGTCGACTGACGACACATACTTCTTGTTTTCTCAAAACCTAGTTTACTCTGACTCCTTAAAACGTAATAAAGTCCTCTGTCAACAAAACACTTTTGTCTTTGGTGCTCTTCATTATTATTGCATTTTGTATACTTACTTCCTTTAATACGAAGTAATATAATGAATAGTGAGGAAGATGTGCAGAGCAGATATATATATATAAGCTGATCTTGAACTAGCTGGAACATTTCCGAATGCTGGCTCAACATTTTCAAAAAATTGAAAAAAGTTCTAGTTGTTTACAAGTAAAAACAAGTCGTGTGAAAAATTTTATACATTTTTTTTGAAAAGTAGTTCAGTTTGACATTGCCACCCTTGTGCCGAGCCCTGATTTCCATCATCACATCGGTATTGGATTGCATATTTGGAATGAAATGGTAAAATATAAATATCTTGACAAACTAACACCTCGGACTCATATTTTAGTAATCTACAACGTTTTGATTTTTGTTTTCGCAAGAAAGATTTTCCACTGAATAAAATTCCAGAGTCTTGAGACTAGGCTGGTATTGCGTTAGTTCAATTTCCTTTTTCTTCTCTCCTGGCACTTCAAGTGCATTTATAAATGAGATAAAGAAAAGTCTAGTATAAGATCAAGATTCATCGCTACTTACATCTCCAACTTTTCGCGAAAGTTCCAATTTCTCTCCGCCGTTTGCCATTAGAGCGGGGCAAAGAAGAGAGCCATCTCGACTGAAGTCGTCGCAACTCGAGAACATATCCCCGTCCTGCGACGCGCACTCAAATGGCAAAAGAGTTTACTTTCGCAGTACACTCACTTCTCTTACCTGGACGCAATGTGGACTTTTCAAGACACGCACTTCTACAGCTTTGGCAGCAGAAAATTTGAAGCCAGGTCGTCTTATGAACAGCAGCCAAGGTATCAATTCCACAAAGACGTAGCGAATCTGAATACTTTGAATTGGGGCAAGCTATGACTAGGCAATTCAACTTACCAATGGTGACATTTTATGGTTCGCATGTTGTCTGTATCGGATGTTCAGCACGCAGACTGTGAATGTTGTCGACATGGCAACGATCAGAGTCACCGAAGAGAAGAAGATACCTCAAAAATTCCTCCAAATCTTCTGCATTCTCATAGTTGTTGTGTCTTTCAATTCATACGCATAATCCCACATGACATTTGCAGCGCAGAAATGATAAAAATCAAGGCGTTTTCTGCTTGTAAGAACACCTGTTTTAGTCCTTTTCACTTCCTAATCAAAGAAGAATAAAATAGAAGCGAACCTAATAATGGGATGGACTCAGATGTAGTAGGTGTCATCTCCGACAGAATAGTCAGGAAGAAGCAGACTGATAGAAGAATGGTTGTCTCTGAAATATTAATATAAGTGAGGACAGAAGACTTGGTATCTTCACTGCAGTTCATTTGCAGTTCATCTTTTAATAGGAAAGAACTCTCCAGCAAATTTTCACTCTTCCCTTGTCTCGACTATATTTTAGAGACGTTAAATGATCCAGCTAAGGCCCCGACAGACTTCACGCGATTTGATCTTCGCGACTCAATCGCCGACATTTCCATTCATTTTCATTTCACATTCAAAAATTTCGGGCTGGAAAAGTATCATAACCGAAATGCAAGTTGATCGACATGGAATGATGTTGTAACAGTTGTCTCGTCGATTCATTCGACGATAAAATCGCGTGAAGTCTGTCTGGGGCCTAACACGGTACCGCTCATGACTTGCACAAAAAAACTCCCAAATTGTACTATACTACAGCCCGTTCCTTTTACCATAGTCCTTCCACCGCATTTTCTATAGCATCCTTATTTTCAAGCTTCTTCCGGTATGTAGACCGAGTTTCAGCGAAAAAACCTCGTAAGTGTAGATGCGGCTTTTGCACAAATTATGAGCGAAGTTTTGTAGGTGGCTTGAGAACTTGGTAGCAAGCAGTGGTGTAATACCTACAGTGACCGCCAAAAAGTTGCGGACAAGCCGCCCTCCTTTTTTCATCGCTCATTTCCAGATGGAAAACAAAGATGAAAAAATGATCTGATTGCATATGGTGATAGAGCTCATCAAGAGCTACAACCCACACATCGCGGTTTCTGGAAAACATGTATTATAAAAATTTTAAAAATGTTTTTCTGAAAAAAGTCCGAAAATGGACGCGTCACAATTTCGCGGACATTAATTCTTCGAACGCGAAAATTTTCTTTTAGGCCTTTTCTTGGGGCAAAAACAGAAGTTTTCCGGACAGTTAAGCATAGTATATTGTAGAACTCATCGAGGACAATAATATGGTAGTGATTACTTTCAAAAAAACTCAAGCTTCAATTTTATTTTGCTTCTTTTCAAAAAATAACTTCTAATTCCCTGCTTCAAGCCAAATTTCTTCATATGAAAACCCAATCAAGACATCCAAACGAAGCTATTCGGATAAAATGGATGCCCTTTGTCATCTTCTATGCATCGGACATGTGCTGGAGAGTTTCTTTGTCAAAACTGGCTCTTGACAGTTCGTGCACATGACCCCACCTGCACCTCACCACTGACCTGCATCGCTTTGCAGGCTTGTAACTCAGCCGGCAGTCACTCTACGAGACTGCAAGTAGGCTCATTCGAAAGAGCATGACTTCCTGGACACGATGGTGTGCGAAAGAGTTGGGTATGACAAACAGCGGAGAAATGGCGGATGGGGTGTCAAAGCGCAGCTTCAGTGGTAGGCTAGGGATTTTTCAGCTAAAGTTAGAAAGGGCTCCTTTCGCTACCAATTTCATCCTAGGAGTTCAAAACTGTCAATTTTCGTGTAATAGATCCATTTCGGAACTCTAAGACTGTTCTTGTGTTGATAGGAGCCTTCACTCCATTCATCTCCAGTGCTGCACTTTGACACCCCATCCGCCATTTCTCCGCTGTTTGTCATACCCAACTCTTTTGCACACCATCGTGTCCAGGAAGTCATGCTCTTTCGAATGAGCCTACTTGCAGTCTCGTAGAGTGACTGCCGGCTGAGTTACAAGCCTGCAAAGCGGTGCAGGTCAGTGGTGAGGTGCAGGTGGGGTCATGTGCACGAACTGTCAAGAGCCATTTTTGACAAAGAAACTCTCCAGCACACGTCCGATGCATAGAAGATAACAAAGGGCATCCATCTTATCCGAATAGCTTCGTTTGGATGTCTTGATTGGGTTTCCATATGAAGAAATTTGGCTTGAAGCAGGGAATTAGAAGTTATTTTTTGAAAAGAAGCAAAATAAAATTCAAGCTTGAGTTTTTTTGAAAGTAATCACTACCATATTATTGTCCTCGATGAGTTCTACAATATACTATGCTTAACTGTCAGGAAAACTTCTGTTTTTGCCCCAAGAAAAGGCCTAAAAGAAAATTTTCGCGTTCGAAGAATTAATGTCCGCGAAATTGTGACGCGTCCATTTTCGGACTTTTTTCAGAAAAACATTTTTAAAATTTTTATAATACATGTTTTCCAGAAAGCGCGATGTGTGGGTTGTAGCTCTTGATGAGCTCTATCACCACATGCAATCATATCATTTTTTCATCTTTGTTTTCCATCTGGAAATGAGCGATGAAAAAAGGAGGGCGGCTTGTCCGCAACTTTTTGGCGGTCACTGTATATAGCAGTGGCGTACCCAGGATTTCGGCTCGGGGGGGGGGGGGGCGCGACAAAAATTTTTTTCTAAAGAAGGTGCGTGGCGTTAGCCACGCACTCCGAAAAATTTTTTGGAATGCTTCCCAAAATTTTTTTGGGCCCCTGACCCCTAAAATCTGGAAAAAGGGAGCGTGGCGTCAGCCACGCCCCCGAAACATTTTTTTTTACGAGGCTAATTTGAATTTTTAAAAATTATTTTAATTATTTACGAAAATAAACAAGTCACCTGCACATTTTCATAACCCATATAAGTAACTTTCAAAAATTTCGCGACCCATTCTCGGGGGGGGGGGGGGGTGCGCGCCCCCCGCTCCCCCCCCCCTCGGTACGCCACTGCTATATAGGATAAGTCTACGCACTGACTTTCTCATTCAGAAAAAAACTTACGAAACCCGATTTTTTCGCTCATATCGTGAGAAGGGAGGCAAAATCCAAGTAGCGTCATTCCAGAAATGAGCAATGACGGAGTGATTATGTTGAACATGTGATAGAGAGCTTTTCTCTTGAGATGCATGTAGAATCTGAACGAGGTGTCAATTTCTAATTCAAATTCACTGAGTTTTTTCCCGATTTTGATTCATTGAGTTTTTTTCGTTAGCTTACTTGAGTGTAGGGTAAGGTTCAGGGCAGCACTGATAATAGGTCACTTCTCTAATGGCAGGAGCGCTTAGCAGTTGCCATTCTCCATTTGGTATGTAAGTGGACAAGTCCATCGATAGCTCTATATACAATTTATAATCTTAACAAAGGAAGCAGCCAAGTGGCGCCCACCACCGCCTTCTTCCTGCTCTTCAACGCGTAGATCAAGCGCTAAGCCATGATAAGTCCACGAACCAAATTTCAGGAAGCAAATCTGCAAAGCTCCTTTGTGAATCTCTCTACTGGAACCATACGTTTACCTGCTCATCGAATGGAAACATCGTAATGTCCATTTTGCAAGTAATTCTGAAAATTCCGGGCGGGATCCAGTTCACTTCGCCATTACTGTAGACGACCAAGTTGCTTTTATAGGCCGAGTCAAAACGGTCATTTGCGCTGAAAGTGAACTGTAACGAAAGCTCTAGTTCTCAAGCAATATCTGTGTTAACTTCAGATTGGAAAATCGATTGAATCTCTGTCAGACTCACAGAACTTAGGTCGACACACTATACCGCCTTTTTAAAGAACTTTTGGGAGAACACACGGGAGAAACTGGTTTTTTGACTGCTTGCAGAAATCATGTTCAATGTTCAATCGAAGTGGCTATTTTATATGGAACGGGATGGCATCCCGGGTTCCATTTAAGTTTGGAGCCGGTCCATCGTGCTTGAGCTCTCATGTAGCGAAACTTATCCTTCTTCTGATTCCGACTCGTCTTGGGTGCGCTTCCTATCGTCGTTACCATTTCTTGATGACCAGCAGATCAAAATGAGTCTCAACGCTCATTCTTCATGACTATGGGGCATGTGCACAGACAGGCACACATATTTTCTACTTTTTTGTATATAGAGATGTATCGTTGATTCGTTGACCGCAAGGATTGCTCAAATGCTGCGGACCACGCGCAGCGCGGCTAAATTGTTGCGAGAGCACGACTTGTACGACAGCGGATTTGTACTGAGGCACGCTTTTTACCTCGCGGCGCGTGCTCCGCAATGATGTCCAGTCCGTGCGGTCAACGAATCGAATACATATCATATGGAAGGTCATAGAACGCTGATTCCAAATCTGTTTTGCATCTACGGAACGTTCATGGACGAAGAGTGACGAGCCAAAAACTGAATGGGCAAATGGGACAAATTTAGTCGTGATATGTTTTAGTGCTGATGAAGCAGAAATAATCATCTGGACACGCTTTGAGTAACTGGGTTTTGCTGGTGGAAATGAGCTCCCACATGGGGAACTTATCGCTTGAGTAACTGGGTCTCGATGGTGGAGAAAAGCGTTTATTTAAGAAAATTAAGCGCTTTGGGTATTTGGGTCTCGCTGGTGGAGATTCAATGACTGCTCCAAGATCTCACACTTGTTGCTTTATTTGAGGGCTTGTAAGATTTTAGCAACCCATTTCATCTTAAATGCACATTTCATTTTTTTCTTTAATAAAGCTAATAACTCCTTGTCCACAAATGTTTCGCAAATAAGGAAGGCAGACTTGGAATCAGCGTTTTATGCTCTTCAATACAGTGTACAACATCTGAAAAGGTCACTTCGACCAAACACTTTCCTTGTGAGACATATCTGTAAGTAAGCCTTCTTACTCAGACATTTGATTTATAATTTATATTACCAGTGCGTCACCTCTGCTTCGCAGAGGCTCGCACTGGTCTTACTTCATATGTCTTACTCATTCTTGACTAATGGTGGCAATGAAACTCACCGGGCAGTGCGATGATTATCGCGACTAAAATGTAAACAACTACCCATTCCAAATGCTATTTCATGTAAGATCGGTGATTTCGCGTGGATGAAACTTTTCGCAAAAGAACAAATACAAATTTGAATAGGTTTTAAGACTCTTTCTGGCTTAATAACTACCATAAGGACAGTAGGCGACGTGAGCTACATCTCTGTGCAAAATTTTTCTCAAATGCTCAGGTAAAACCATAGCAAATTGACCATTTACGCAACAATTTCTTTTTGGCGTCGTTCTTGTAAAGTAGTGAACTTTTGTCCACTTTTTTGGACTAAAATCCATGGCCTGCACATTAGCATGCCAAACACATCCCCGACTTTGCAAAAAGTGGTGATACGGAAGCAATTTTGCTGGCCAGAACCCAAGTGGCTCTGTTTGACGCGCAGTTTCTGAAGGATCCGCCCAACAAAATTACTCGTGTTTTTGCATGGTAGGCTTTTATGTTGGTCGCAGGCGATGTGCAAAATTTAGGCTCAGGACGTTGGCTGGAACTCGCTCTATGAATTTCGTTACAGACAGACACACAGACATACATACACACACACAAAAACACGTAAACAACCTTAGCCCGTTATTATAAGTTATGATAGAAAAAAGTATGGGAAGCAAATTTGTAGTCGTGAGTAATTTGTGTCACAGTTGCAAACATAGAGGAATAGTCGCACGTTATTTCTCAACTCAAATTTTTCGTTTTGTTTTTAGAGCACAGAAATGTGACATGAGGACAAAGAACTCAGCAACAGCACTCAGATTTTATATTCTGGTTCTTAAGAGGTAATTTTTAGGAAATAATTATTGCCTGATTAGTCCCAAGCTTCAATAGCAAGTTCAAAGCGGAACTGACATGCCTATTGTAAAGCAGGATATCTGGCTGCCAAAGTTGTTGGTCCTCTCCCGGAAAACGAATGGATGAAATGTTATCATACAAAGGCGGTCTCCACTGTAATCTGTAGTCGTGCCAAATCTGAACATTCTTGAGGGATAGCTGCTTTGTGTTCACTCTAAATTACTATTTCCAAGAGTTTCAGCGAAAATCCATGCACTTACATATTTGAGCCAGGCGTTCACTTCGATCACCTGATTTTGTTCATCGACGTTGAGAATTTGTTGCAGAAAGACTTTCATAGTCACGGTTAACACCGATTTTGGATTCCGAACGGGTCTGACCAAGGCACTGTAGTTTTTCAGGAGATATCTGCAACTAAGGTAAAAATTCGAAGAACTTGCAAGCTAGAAATTTTTATCAACTTGCTGTCGAAACCGAAAATATCCTGTTTTGTTCCACCTCATTTACAGGGGCAAAAATTCCTGCTCAGCTTTGCAGCAGTACCCCAGCTACTCATAAACCGATTTCAAACTTCATGCCATAGAGCTGCGAACATCCATAAAATGCAATTTGATGAACTCTAGGTGATTTGTGTAGAAGTAACGCAAAAGTTTAAAATTCCTTATGCTATTATCTTAGTCTCTGAGAGAGAAAAAGCGAGTTTTGCGAAAGCTCAGAATTGAAACTGGGACTGAAAAACTGAGAATCCAAAACTTGAACTTTGTTTCCACAGAAGTATGAATTGTATAAGCACATAAATTCCTAAAGCACAATACAAAATTTTCAACTTCACGTTGCATGTAGGATGACTGTGACTGGGCTCAAATCTGGATTTTCCGGGAACTATCGCATAAAGTAACGCATGCAAACAACGGTGGACTTTCTGATACCTTATTGTTTGATGTCTCGAGCCATCAAAAGCACCAAGCAATAAGATTCTTTTGTATCGCTTTCTTTTCATACATATCTTAAAAGCTAGCCCTCATTTTGCTGTGCATTTACAATTTTTGTCCATTTAAAAAGTCTGAGTTTTGGAGAAAAGACAACAGCACTTTTTCTGCAATTATCGCCTGTGCCATTTATCTAGAAACGATAGTTTTTGACACACATTTTAGGCTTTGTTTTCTACGAGGCACTGCCCATGCATTATATGTTGAGGCTCCTACTATGCGTCTTCGCAAGCGAGAGCAAATCATCCAAGTTGAGAAAGATCGAATCTTTTTCTATCCGGGTTCGGAAAGAAAAAGATCCGTCCTATGGAATCTCCCACTTTCACTGGTAGTTCAGGAGTGCTAGCACGTGCAGGAATGGTAGCACATTTCCTAGAAATTATAGGCATTTCGAAGGCATCCATAACTCGCGTGATCTTGTGCCTAATCTAAGAAATGTACACTTTCGGACCATGTATGGGTTGGTGCAGCGAATACCTCCATCAGGCACGGTATGCAAAAGAATTCGGAAGTCCGCGATACGGCGCCTATCGGCAATAATCATTTTCGAATTTTTGGCTCGCTTTCAATTGTATTCGTGTTTAGCACGATAAGAGGGCCTAAAGATGGCCAAAACCCTGGTTAGGAGTTTTTTGAAAAGAAAATGATAGGGTACATACCTGTAAAGTTCGGCTTCGGCTGGACTTGCTGCCGAACACTGCCATGTTGTGAGGATGGCAAGAGCCAGGAAAAGCATGTAGCAGAGCGCGAACGAGCGAAGTGCTCGATGCGCCTGAGTGTTCGCTCTCTACTGGCCCAATCAGCAAACAAACTATTCATACAAATAATCATCACGCTGCGCTTTGCGTCTCATCGGATCTCAGCTTAGGTACACATGCCACTTCACAGCCATTCAAGCAAAAAAAGAAAACAGAGAGAAATCCGATATCAGGGCCATAGTGCAAATCGCAGGAGTTTTGTTGGAGAAGAGGAGGGGGGTTGAAGGATGGGAGAGGATGTTTGGAAGCAAGGGAGGGGGTTGGGTGGGAACAAACCTGCTTTCTGAGTTTTAAGGCGAGGGAGAGAGCGCATGAGCCATCACCAAATTATCCTTGACAAGCTGATCTTACTTCTATCAATTGCGAGGTTGTTTCGCTATCACAGCTTCATTCTCGGAACTTCAGGTGCCAAACGAAACAAATGTTTCCATTAGCATTACAAGCACAGTGATTACGAATAATGCTCAAATTCACATTATAATTTTCTGATTTTGTCAAGGTATTGACAATGCGCCACTACGAGTTGACTTATCGGACAAACGCAGTTTTTATTGTGGACTTTCGAAGTAAGTAGTGAAGCAGGGGTGTATGCCAAGATGAACGATAGCTGGCAATAAGCATACTTACTCCAGCGGTTGTCAATATGTCGCACATAAAGTCTTATTTTTTGAAGCTATATGTTTTAAACTGGATTGATAATGGTGTCGAACAGTAAGAATTGAGACATATAGAGTTTCCAGTGTTTTTTCCAGGTTTCTGGATATCATCATAGCGTAAATATGGAATTTGAAAAAGATTTGACCTACGCAGCGCATGTGGCTGGCACAACCTATCGTTCATGTTGGCTGCCCCCCGTGAAGCAGTTGAAGAAAGAAACAGTAATGCAAGCCATATCTTTAGCTCTCTTATCACTTCATGCAACTCATCGCATCTGTGGAAATCCCATTTCTTATTCTTACATTCATTATGCGGTTGCATATAATTGTTCTTTCCCTCATTACTGCCCCTATTAACTGTAATTATCCTCAGTTTAATGCGAACTCAGACAGAAATTCTACTTGTGAGGGATTTTGAACAGCTTATTCTGTCGGTGCAAAACGAGCAATATTGCAGCTACTCAAGCGTATAAAGGTGAAGGAGCTAGGAACGTTACCCTTCGCTTAGCCGATAGAAGGGCTGGTAGGTGGAGGCATTACAATAAACTCGTCAAGAAACTTATAAAGTTTGTGGAAAACCTTCAACGTAAGCTTGAAAAGCACACTTCAATCCAGCTCACATCAGTATTTGTAGAAGCGGATGGACAGCAGTGCATCACAGATCTCACGACTCTTCTGGCTGGTGCCAGCTCAGTGCTTGCGCAGGCACCATTCTGTGCACTTGTGTCACAAAACTGCGGAAGTACTACTATTCTTACAAGTCTTCCCACAATTGTTTAGCCCGTTTTTAGGTGACTTGCCATACTGGAAACTTCGAGTGCTTGACGCTTGGCCGCGACTACCACCAGGCCTTACAAGCAAAGGACCGATGTTCCTCCTAGGAGATTACGATACCTGCGCGAAACAATGGGATGAAGTTATAGAAGAGATGGAGAACATCACTTCCGAGCGTGTCCACTATTGCAGAACCACGATGACAGCGAAATCAGAAGCCGGAGCAATAACGGTAACCACCGGTGGGTTTCAACGAGAATACAACGTATATGTGTAGCTGCTTAGAAAAGCTGTAAACTTATAAAAGTAGAACTTCGTGGCACCGTTTATATGGAATAGAATAGAATCTTTTGTGTTTAACAGGATAGTCGTCAGATTTCTGCACAATATGTTTTCGATCCTTGCAAAGACTACTTCCTCTTCGCTTCATTGTGTGAGCCCGCGGCTCCCTGTAACGTTCATCTTTGATTTTACAAGCATCGACTATAATGAACTTTGATTTTTGAGGTTCGAGTTCACATTCTACATTGATTATAGTCAACAACTTCTAGAACAAGTAGCAGCTCCTGTTCTGAGGCAGAAGGAGCTACTTGTCCTGTAGTTGGATTTTGCTGCTTCAGAGTTGAGACTCTCCCCCCCTCCCCCCCCCCCCCCAGTCATTGTTATCTTGCCTGATATTTCTACCTTGAGTCCACATACACACTCACTACCCAAGATATTGATGCCAAAAACATTGTTGTCATTGTTGTCATTGTTTGGCAAGTTTAAAATGGTATCGTAAGAAAGTTCCAAGAACATTCTAGTCAATGCTCGTTCTGCGCATCCGGTCTCTGTCAAAAGAGCCGTTGTTCATAACATGCTCACGACAGCTACGAAAATGTGCACAGGAGAAGAGGAGCGGAGGGAATCGCAAAGAAGGGCGCTGGACATTGCTCGAACGAATGGCTACGCGTACCCAAAAGGGCGAGGTAGACCATTCACCTCCAACAACAGCAACCAGCACTAATATAAAATACCTCTTTGCCTCCCTTTCGTCTCCGACTCAACTAGTGCTATGCTGCAACGTTGCATTAAACGCGCAAACTTGGAGGACGATATCATTTTAGTCAATATCCCAGGTGATAGCATCAAGAAGCGGCTAGTACGTAACAGGTTTCACGACAACTACTGCATTATTCCAAACTGCGTAGTTTGTCCGTTTGGAAAAGTTGGTGATTGCAATAAAATCGGCGTGATATACGTGAAATCGAATGTACAGACTGCAGTGCCACTTACATGAGACTGGGAGACCGCTCGGAATAAGAATGAAAGAACATCTAGCCAGTATGAAGCGGGGAAGTCTTATTACTCCTCTCGGTAAACATAGATTTGAATGTCATGAGGGTAGAGACTTTAGAATCAGATGTTCGATACTAGCACGCGAAGGTGATATTTCTGCTAGAAAAGCTCTCGAGGCATTTTGGATTTCTGCTAGAAACCCACGCATGAACAGCCGGAATGAATGTTTGTCAATCACAAATGACTTTATGTCTTTTCTACCATTATGCGAGTTAAAGAAAGCCACCAATCATAACACCCACTAATGGAATGCAAGACATTCCTTATTAGTACTGAGTGGCATTGAAGGACGGCCGCACCAAGATCTGCGTGCCGACGGTAGAAGAGGTGAGTTCGTCTTTCACGCTATCGATTTTTATTTTTGGCGTTCTGGGGTGATATCGAGGCTAGCCGGTGTGGAGGAGGTTTCTGGTGGAGTAGGCATTAAATCTTCGTCTCTCACACTTTAGGCCTCTGAAGAAGACGACAAAGTCGAAACGTCAGGCCGCCACTAGTAAATCGTACTAACCTCGTAACGGCTTACTAACATACTAACCACATTACTAACCATGCCGAGGTTGAGGAAAGAGGAAACTTGGAAATTGTCGTCAAAATTTGTTTCCGTGTGGGCTTTTATATCAAAGCCCTAGGGCTAACATATGCGACCTTTTTCTGAGGGGATATGGTACTTCATGTTTTCCTTGGTAAACTTCGGGCTTTAGGTTTTTGTTTACCGTCATCATGCCGCGTGAATGCTGTAGCGTCTCTAGCCAGTCACTTCAGCGAAGAATTTCTGGGATTTCCTGGCATATCAGAGAACTGGATATCAGTTGATAGAACTGCATGCCAGGGGAAGAACGATAATAGGCTTGTTGAGGTTTCTATCATCGTAAGATTGTTGTTTCTGTACAAAACTTTTTAGAAACTTTTGTTAATTTCTTCGATAGCGATAACTCTCATCTTAATTACCGGAACATCGTTGGATGTTTTTGTAATTAACAAACGTCCCGGCAAAGGCCATGCTGACGATCGCACATTTTCCGGAAGCGATATGACTGCAGGTAACATTCTCGCACTTCAACACATGCTACTGAACGGAAGAATGCGATGTCGCCCCTTTTCAGCTATGAATGCTCCAAGAAAATTCAACTGGTTTAATGCACCATCAGTTGCACTCACATATAAAAATGTGCCCGACTTGTCGCGAACACTTGCAAAACCTGCCATCATTTTAGATATTGTAAGACAGATGAGACCCGTTGCAACTCTTACAAGTTTTGAATTGCAGCTATGTTCCTTCAGCGTCCGAGTTTCTTTGAGACAGCTTAATCGTAACACTGCAAAGGAGATCGCTTGTTTAAATGGGATTAAGGTTATCAGCATGTTGTGGGTAAGCTGACAGAATTTGATTTGACCTTCCTGCAACAGCTCGCGATAACATCTGCAATGGTGTTCAATATATGTAGAGCTTTCATTCTGCTAATTTCTGATAGTTTTTACATCTGACAAATGATCGGAGATGTGTGGCCGTATTCATCAACGAAATTCTGTGGGTAGGCTCAACTCAGATACTCGAACTCACGAAGCTAATGTGTAAGTGAAACCATAGTTTAAGCCTGCCGCTGGGTACCCTATTTTCTAATCCAGAAAATGCCGCTATACCGGTATTCGCAAAATAGCTTATCCAAAATTTGTGGGTTCTGAAACCCAATATTAGTGAATTCGCTCTAATCAAGCATGGAAAAAGAACGGCAATGAGTCACATAGGAACCTGACCGCTTTCTGAAGTGTTTTTAGAGTTTTATGTAGTAGCAACGGCTATAAGCGATGGTACGATGTATTAGAAACATATCACCTATATGAACATTAAGGTTTTTAGAAAAATTTGAGAAAAATGTTTTTACAGCAGGACAGATGACTTTATTATTTCATGATAAACGATGTATTAGCTGCCACACACTTTCCAAAAAAAAAACGAACAGATTTTTTTGTGAATAAAGGTTGATATTGCAACAAAAAACCCTCCGCGATGGTGCTTATTGATGCTAGCTCATCTCAGAGATCTACAGATACTACTGCAAGTACGAGAGATAGTATACGAGGTTGATTGCCTTCAGTTAATTGTAAATTTGGCATGTTTATATTTTACGCAAAAAGCTTTTTGTTGACGATATTCAGTTTCTAAATTTGACTACGACTTTGACCATATTTTCTTGACCTCGTCCGCAAAGTTTGGGCTTCCTCACAAAAGATACACATTGAAAGAGAAAAAAGAAGAAAAAAGAGCTGACACATGAAGAATAAAAGATGCAACGATTTAGCAGCATAAAGCAGACAAACCACTTGTAGATTGCCAAGATATCATTGTATGATCGAAAATGATGATTTCTGATTTGGTGGAGGTTGGGGGAACAAATCCCACAAGATTTAATTGCGAATATCAAGCATCTTCGACGTCTGCATCCAAAACATCTTATCTTCACCCTTATTGACTCCGTACTCTTGTGACTATAGGACTCTGCGTAATTCCGAAATTCGGTAAGTTTGCGGCCATTGACGCGGGTTTACCGATTTCCTTCCGTTCTCCTATTATGTGGTAAGAAGATCAAACTCGATTTTCGGTTATGGTATAGTTTATTTCCCCCACGTCCATCATTTCCGGTGCGAAATACTATAACAAGCAGTGGTTTCTTTGTATGCTTATCTTCTGTCCTGACGATCATACTAGGAAAGCTGAGCGAAAGTCGAAAAATAATTCAACATATTCAGGTCTAGGAGAGATGTTTGATGGCTTGGAGTCACGGATATTGTCTTGAATCACGTTGGCCTCCTTACTACGCCGCAGGACGCAGCAGCCTGCCGCAGCCTGCGGCGCGCGCCGCTGCAGTCGCAGCGGAAATATGCAAACACGAACTTACGGCAACTTCATGAGTAATGGTAGACAGACTAGCGCACTGGAGTCATTGACGGAGAACTAACTGAAGCGAAACAAGTGGTGAAATCAAGAATGGACCTAAATTCAACCTGAATGAAAAACCATCGAATCTATGGCACGAGCCGGCACCATGGAAATTTCAAAACGAAGTCTCCTTTGATCTTGAACATCGTACGAAGTCCCCTTTGACCTGTTTTGAAGACCGTCATTACTTTTTTAGATTCTGTACAGATATGTACTAGAGTTCTCACGTGTCCGCATTTCATAGAATGACTTTTCATAAGTTTTCTAAGCTTTTTGAGTGGTTGAATCACTTATGAGAAGTAGTGAAAAAGCAGCTTTTTCGACTGCGGAGCAGTCGGACCAAGAATTTTTCAGATGCCTATAAATCGCCGAAAAGAAAACATTATGAAATTAGTCCGGATTCGAGTCGCCCAAGCGCATGTGCACACCAAATTTGGTGACTTACTATTGCGTTTTGGTTGAAAACAACGCCTTTGTTTGTTTAATGTACGGCACGCCGGTGGCGCGTCGGCGGCATTCTTGCAGCTTCCTCCGCCCCAGACCCCGGAAAAACGATATCCCCTTTGCTTTCCGCCCCAAAAACGATAACCAGCTTGACCCGGTGCCAGCTATGCCTAGCCCTGTGCTGGGTTCGTCTTATGTGAACGAGGGTGAGCACGTCCTGTTTGCCATGACTGCCAACGTCTTACCCGGCTGCCGTGACAAGAGATAACCTCCGGATGAGCCGCGAGCGAGGCGACATGAACCGGCATCTGCTTGTTTCGAACGTCGCCGCCACTTGAGGGATGACTACTACGTGCTCTTGGCGAGCTGACTCATTGTACCATCATTTACACGACTCTACAGGTCTTCAAAAATGTTACACAAATTTAAAAGAGCACTTCATTTCAATGTTCTTACTTATTCATCTTCAATCAAAGCAGAGATATTTTTAAGGTGATACTGGGCCATTCATCGCTCTTCACTCTACCCTACATGGATAACCTTCCCACATTTCTTCCGTTACTCAAGCGTTCGCGGTGGCTCGCTCCAATACTTCTCAATTCCTCGCTGGCAGTCGATTCGTTCCTTTTTATATCCGGAACAGTGGTAGCATTCTCCATGCGGAAACGTCTATTATTCAGGTAAAAATGAGCACTTCAGAAAGATTTAAATTTGAATGTTATAGAGACGCAAAATTTCCGCTTTATCAACTTATCTATCGTTTGCTCATGTTTTACTTCCATCGCATTCTTCGGATATGGCCATCAATGCTAGCATTCTGCCTTTTCATCCGCTTCATATATAATCACTTGGGAGACGGTCCGATGTGGTCGTACGACGGTAAAGTTCTTCGATTATCCATAATCTTCAGCGTTATACAGGGTGTCCCAAAAAATGTGAACACTTAACGCGATAGATAAGTTGACCCCCTTTAATAACTCCTTTGTCATGTTTTTCGCCGAGCCTAAGATGCCACTCTGTAGAATGAGGCTCAACTTAGGATCTACAGTATAGAGCGAAACCTCGATCACTCTTCGTTACTGTAGAATTACTTTAGGAACTTCGACAGATTTTAGGTCATTGGAGGCCATACTCTGCCTCGGAACAAATCAAACAAACCAAAAACTTTCACATTGTATGGTAATGGCAGCCGCTGATTCGAATATGAAATCTCGACTTTATTATGGTGCTTCTTTCCAAAGTTATCCCAGGTAAACGTAATAGCTGAATCCCCACATTTGACAGAAATGTGATTACAAAGTCGAAAAAGCTGAAAACAATCGTAAAAAGTAGTGTACTGGAATCCTCGTGTGCGAAAACCCTAGTACACGACTTTTCAGAATTTTTGAAACAATTTTTGTCGGATGCTATATATATTTTACATTGGTTCCACATGCTGAAAGTTCTTATCGTAATCCTATAGTAAGGAAGAGCGATCGATGATTTTCTCCATACTGTGAATCTAAGTTACCTCGCTCTACAAAAAGTTGCCTCAAGCACGGCGAAAGACATGAAAGCAAGGGAGTTACTGATGGTCAAACAGTGTTCACATTTTTTGGGAGACCTTGTATGTTTCATCAAAAATTTCTGTGTGAAAAAATGTTGTAAGGTAGTTGAACTTTGAGGGCCGCATGCACTAACCTCCCCGCTGAGGAGGGGATGCAGCTTAAAAGAAAGCTTTATATTTCGAAACTCCAGATACTTGGATTTCATGTTGTGTACCTATCCGTAAGTGTGCCTACTATCCATCGCTATGAACACACTGAACAGGACCGAGAAGCTGTGCAAGCCGCATTTTCCAGCTTTTGCGATCCCTGATGATCCGCGGCGCTTCTCTACAAAGTCAGTTTTTTTCCAAAATTAAAGAAAACCTTCCAAAGTTGTATGATTAACCAACACAACAGTGCTAAGTATGTTGCTGATAAGAACAAATGAGTTTTTGAAAAGCCAACATTTCTTGGTAAACCTCAAATTTCGACCTGTGGATTATGGATTATACTTGGGTCCGAATCGAATAGAAATTCGATCATTCGAATAGAACATTCGAATATATTCGTATTCGAAATTCGATATTCGGAGTTCTTCCATTTTCGAATAATATTCGAAACTCGAATAATTGAGAAAACGGGGTTTCGAATAAAATTCGAAACTCGAATAATCAAAAAACAGGGTTTCGAATATTATTCGAAAACTCGAATAATCAAAAAACGAGGTTTCGAATATTATTCGAAAACTCGAATAATAAAAAAACGGGGTTTCGAATAGATTTTATTCGAATGTTTTATTCGAATGTTTATTCGAATTCGTATTCGAATGTACTCCGTATTCAGATTATTCGACTTTGTTGCAGAGACAAATGCTGAGTATCAAGCTCACTTCGTCCGCGTTTTTTTTTTCGCAAAACTCGGTAATGCATCTTTTGCAACCGGTATACCTTTGAACTGTATGGAGAGTCGCATTCTTCCAACTGCTTGCGACAGTAAAAAAATCATAAGTTTAATTGATGTTTTTTCGACCGGTGAGATTGTTCGCACTGCTACCGGCACCAAATCAGCAGAGAAGATATCAAATTCAAGCTCATGTTCTGAGTTCATACTGAATTGAAATGGCTGTTCTCATTGCTCATGCTTGCGGTACGCAAAGCCCACACTAGTGAGCACTCTTGCTCGCATAAATCATTTCAAAACTGCCTATTCGTTACCTTAGAGTTTTTTGCGAATTGGTGTATATTGCGTAAAGGACATCGCAGTTGTAGAGCAGGATTAGACGGTTTTGATCGCCGTACGCGATTTGCCAGTTACGAGATGTCTTCAGATGTAATGGCAGTTTACCACAAATGTTTAGCGTGTACAATATACTAAAATGATAGATGCCCTACATTCTGTACTTTCAGAATAGGTTTTGGACAATTTGAGTATTGCCATACCACGTCGCCACTGAAATGCCTGCAGTATGCCCGGAGCTATAGGGACATTCGTGCTCGCTTCGCGCAGGAAACCACATGTTTTCGTCTACGACTAGCGTATACCACACAAGACGAAAGTCTCCGATGAACAGGCAATGTATCGTAGCATTTGTGGAATTTAAGTACATATGTGGCCACCTTATTGCTTCAAAAGATCGCACACCTAGCGCTATGAATCCGAACAGCTCGTTAGGTGCTTACACTAAGTTGCAATGTTTCTCATTTTTAGATTTTAGCTCCAGCCAATTTTATCTTTACTCTGCTAAACGTCTTTGAAATCCAGTGGAAGCCTGACAAATAAGGTCTGCTGTCGAACAAAGCCGCAGGATCAAGGTGTATAAATGCGGCTCTTACCCGTGCGGTGGATAACGCGCAAGGATCACGAAGTGCGCTCAAAGCTGGCTGGTGCACCTTCACGGATTATGGACAAAAATTTGCTTTATCGATTTTATCGATTTATGGAGAAGTTTGAGCTGCGGGGCTGGGAGTTGGTAGAGGGGTAAATGAAGGCGCTGATTAAAAATAAAATTTACCATCGATTTCACCGATTTTTGAAAAAACTTGAGCTAGGAATTGGTATAGGAGATACTAGGGGGCTGATTATAATTGAATCGGCTTTAGCCAGATATGTCGGCAAGTTTGAGATGTGATTGCTTTAGTTATTCGATAAATCATTCGAATATTTATTCGAAATTCGACTTCCAATGTTCGAATATATTCGATATTCATTCATTCGATATTTTTGATTTTCCGAATTTATTCGAAATTCATTCATTCGATATTTTTGATTTTCCGAATTTATTCGAAATTCATTCATTCGATATTTTTGATTTTCCGAATTTATTCGATATTCGTTTATTCGAGATTTTTTATTTTCGAGTTTATTCGATATTCATTCATTCGATGAAAAATTTTCGAATTACCCAAGTATACTGTGGATCATCGAAAATTTCATGACTTCAAAACATCATTTGTTCTTATCAGCAACATGCTTAGCACTGTCGGGCTAGATAATCTGCACAACTTTGGAGGTTTTTCGTTAACTTCGGAGAAAGAAAAATGACTTTATAGAAAAGCGCCGAGGATCATCAGGGATCATACAAAAGCTGGAAAATGCGGTTTGTACAGCTTCTCGCTCCTCTTCAACATGTTCATAGTGAAGGGTAGTAGGAATACTTACGGATAGGTACACAACGTGAAATCCAGGTATCTGGAGTTTCGAAATACAAAGCTTTCTTTTAAGCTGCGATCCCCTCCCCGCGGGGATGTTAGTGCATGCGGCCCTAAGAAAGGTGCGGAGCCTTTACTCGAATAACGGTCCGCTCCCCCTCTGACCTCAACGTACGACTCCCTAAGTGTGACGTGCCATACCTCAGCTTGAGCTGATGATGACCTCGCATAGCAAGGTTCCTCCAGCGATCAGTAAGCGACAAACATCAGAGTAAAGTACCGAGAGCGATGGGAGCAGCTGGAGCAACGAGATAACTGCTTGCCCATCACTCTCGCAAGGAAATCTTTTCAAATCGATTGCTACTTCTTTTCAAAATAACAAAATTTCAAAGTTTACATGCCTACTAGATTACTTTCGAGCGTTACTGTGGCTGTTGAACCTATCTTTTATCATAGACTTAGAATGAGTTCGAACTTTTGAATTAGATTTGCTTGTAATTGCTAACGGCCCACAAGCAATCGGTGGGTAATCGTACAGATCTAAGCGGATTTGGAACTATGCCGCTTCCTACAGTTCATTCTGGAAAATCACCTGCGTTTGGGCTGCAGCATGCCCCAATTACACCAAGCGAGTTCAAACATGTTCTTCCACGAACTCTGTAGTAAATTACCACAACTAGGCAATCAAAGGCAGTGACCGGACAAGGATGGGGGTCTTGGGTCTTGGTGCCATGCGAGAGTGTGCCCCTTCGGACGCGCCATCGTGCGAGTGCGAGGCCATAACTTTTGTGCAAGCGGTGGTTCAGATTGATTCAGGAAGGAAGATTTATCAACAATATATAAACAACAGATGCTCCTTTTACCCGAGCAGGGTGCAAGATGTGACTATCAACCAACAACTGAATCCTTATCACAGTTCGCCCCTGCATTTGTTGCAGGGGAGTGGATAACAAATTGCGCAACAAGGGTAGGTCGCCTTGGAGGCGACCGAAAACAAACTATGCAAACGAAGAAGAGGTCGCTTGTAGCGACGAAAACAATTGCGCAACCAGAAGAAGTCGCCATGTCGGCGACACTCCCCGGGGCGACAGGAAATTCAACTATATGAGATACAACATATCAAATACAATAATAAATCTTACGATGAATGAATTCACAGCAACAGAACTTCATCGGGGAAGTGGTGAGGTGGCTTGTGATCCTTTCCGTATTCGAGTGAGTAATGCTATTGTGGCAGAGAACATCTTCCATATGCATGTCGCTAGTGCCCATATGAATTTGCAAGCTGCTGCGAGAATGATCCAGAGGGTTTTGACTAGGAGTAGCAGCGCGGTAGGTCCACAGAAGTAAGTTATGGCTGCTGCTATAGATACAGCTCCAATTGCCGCAACTGCCAGTTTCCATTCCTTTTTCAAGATGATGAGGAGTGGTTTAGTGTCCGGGAAATGTACTTCACTCCATGTGTTCATCCAGCTTCTTGTGTCTGGTTTTACTTCGAACACAGAACTGTGTAGATGTCTGGCGTGGTAATGTAGTGTGCCTTGTAGATCTACATCAATTGTTTTGAGCGCGCATGTTGCGTAGCATTTTTGTGCTATTAACGCTCCATTGAAATGCAGTATAGTCCTGCTGGTTTTGTTTGAGTGGTCGCAGTCGATTGTAAATGAGTGATCGCTGCAACGGACTGTTATGGCTGATGGTGAGAATGTCTTGCAGTGGCTTATTAGTTCAGCGCCAGTTTGACATTCGTAACAGCCAGTGATGGGTTCAACGGTGATTAAACAAGGTGAAGCCATCGTGTATTGAGTGACATCGATCATAAGTTTAGATTGGATTGTAAGTGTAAGTTCGCCGTCGTAGGTGTTCACAAATATATCATCGTCAATCTTCGAGATGTTTAAATTAGCCGTATTGATTGGCAACGTATTGGCTGTATCCTGCCGCACATCGCTTATCGATTTAGTTGAGCAACGACAATTTTGTGGAGCTTTGAATGTCGCACAAGCGCAGATCATGCGATTTGCGCATTTTTCGAAACTGTCGACTGCCTGCTGACGTGTTTCGCATTCTACCGGTAGCTCGTAGCCGTTGGGTATCATAAGAGCTTCATTCTGAGCTAATGCGAATCGTCTATCCATCAACATTGAGTGTGGTTTGTTGAGGGAAACTATGGTGAGAGTTATTTTTTCGAGCGAAAGCGGTAGATATGGCTCTAAATGCACGGTCTCTCTCACTGCTGTGCCTCCGATTATCATGTCGAGCTCAAAGCTGATTTCCGGAGTCCACTCCACGCAACTAATCACATCGTAAATTTTGTGGTTGTTAGGAATGTGTGCTACACGAATGAAGGAACATGCTGGTGTGACTAGAAGGCAGCCGCATAGTATTCTTCCACAAGTGTGCTCGCAGGCAGAGTATCCTGGATATATCGAAGCAATAGCTAACTCGGGAATTGTTTCGTTGTGCATAATGGTGTTGCACTTGTTGTCGAAACATGATCCTGCTTCGTCACATCTAGTAGTGTGGAATATGCTGTGCGAAGTGTCTCGCGTGAAAAAATGAGAAAGCTTGGAACATTTCATGTGCATTTCTTTTTTCGTGATCTTGATCGTGCCTACAGTTTCATTTGCATGCCGCACGCTAATGCAAAGTCTCTTTTGTAGGCGATTAAAGAGTATCTCTTCATTGTACTCATAGGAACAGTTGCCTTGATCTTGACAAATTGCTTCAACCGTGTGTCTCATGAATCCATGTTGACACGATGCCGTTGTGCTGATTGTTGATAGCAAAGTTAGGGCGATCACGATTGTGTTCGGGATGCTCAGTGGTTTCGGGTTGAAATTGTCGAGGACAATGTTCCTTTCAGGGCTGGTTGGCAGTGTATGCGCCCGTTTGAGACAGTATCTCAGTGACCATATGGCGAACAGTAACATTGCTATGGTTACATAGACCAATAACGCTATGGTGATTATCACTCCCATTGGCCAGCAGTGAGGGTTGCCCAACAAAGACCTTGTCATGATGGTTCGAGAATGGTCACAATATGTATGCGATTCACATAGCTGAGTGACGGAAAGATTCTGGGTTGTCAGGTTGACCCGATAATGGTTTTTGTCTCTTGCTGGAGGGATATTGATTGACATGCCTTCCGTGGAATTATCAAATTCCTTGCATATTTTGTTCACACAGAGCTTGAAGGGCTCTTTGAGCTCTCGCACAGTGAACAGTCCTTCTCCACACTCTATGAGGTTCTCTGATAAAGCTTCTACTCCAGTATAGGAGCTGAGTAAGCAGACAAGACTTATCATTGTCATGACCCGAGAGGTGTGAGTAGAAGATGTGCTTTGTAAACTTCTCTCAAAGTTTTGAATTACTTCGTATGCGCGAGTCTTAGATTCTCGAGGTGGATTCCGTCTGCTGGAATGACCTCGCGACTGAGCTGCCGTATCGCGATGCATGGTTTCGTGACTTGTGGAATTCGCATCATGCTGTGTTAGTGGTTCTACAGCGATATCCTGACTGTTTGCCTCATCAGCGCTTCTGATTTCCAGAGGGAACAGTTTATTGAGTGGCCTTTGCAAAATATTGTGATTTGGCGTAAGGATTTTAGCCGACCTTATCAAGCCATCAGCACTTTTTACCAGCTCTGTTATTTTTCCGTAGGCCCAGTTGCCCCGTGGAATCAATTCTTGTTCGATGAGCACAATTTCGCCGATTTGTGGATGGTTGGGCGTGTGCCGTGGTTGATTTAAGTGCCTTTTTTAGCTTTCGCGTAGAACTGTCAAATACTCTACGTTCCGTATTGTCCAAGTTCGACTCTCGATTAATCTCGGCACTCTACGTTCCAACGGTCCCAGAATTTAGCTGCAGTAGTTTCTGAGTATCCCAAAGCTTCGTGCGCTTGCAAAGCGGTTTGGATAAGCTCAGGATCATAATCGGGATCACTTGCTATGACGGTGGATTGCGGGAGCGCATACTTTACATTACCCTGTAGAAAATCTATAGGTCGTAAGGGTATCTCAGTGATATCACTCGAGCTAAGTTTTGTCAATGGGCGAGTGTTTATAATGGCTTCAATTCTTGCCATAACGGTGCTCAACTCTGTGAATGAGAGTTTACGGCGGCCAACAGCTTTTATAAAACTGCGTTTGACTGAGCCGACTAACCGTTCCCAGACACCACCCATCCATGGTGCTCCTGGTGGATTGAATATCCAGGTTATTCCTTCTGTGGCACTATAATTCATCACAGAATTCTCGCTTTGATCGTCTTTCTCGAATAATTTTTCGATGACTTTTTGACCGAGCTTGAAATTAGTACCACAGTCTGTTCTCACAAGTTGTGGTACGCCTCGTCGAGAGACAAACCGCACGAAGCTGTTTAAGAAAGCACCTGTTGATAGGCTCTCTACAGCTTCCAAATGTACTGCTCTTGTCGTTAGACAAGTGTATAAGCAAACGTACATTTTTTCGTTATTGTGCGAATCGATAGGTCCAAAGAAGTCGCAGCCAATTTTTTGGAACGGTTTGGTAATTCGGACTCTATCTTTGGGTAGTGATGGCATTCCTGGAGCGCCGAAAGGCAGCCCATGACATCTTTTGCACGTGCTACAGCTTCTGAGATACTTTTTTACTGCTTTCATAGGTTGAGCTATCCAGTATCGCTGTTGTGCTGGCGCTAAAATGTGATCGTTTCCACAATGCGCGTTCTTTTGGTGTATGTTTACCAAAATCAATCGAGTCAGTTCTGACGGATTGGGAAGGAATATTGGCGATTTGGTGTTGTAAGGTAATATCGCATTCTGTAAGCGGGACTCGTGGCGTATTATACCAAACTCGTCTTTGATCACCTTCACATTGCGGAAGCGCTTTTGCAATTCTTCTATAGATATAGAATGATGTACTGAAGCAATGAGCAGTCTCTCGCTCAGTTTTATATCTTCCGCTGTTATGTGCTGTTCTGAGTCGAAGTTCTTGAGAATATCGAACTTGTCAGTGTTGAAATTGCACTTCAGTAGCCATCTTTTGGATATTTTGCCAACTATGGCCACTGTCCTCAGTAACTTGTTGTATTTAGAGAAGCGTTTCAGGTCAATGAATGGCTGCGCTTCATCTTTGTTGGTAGGTTGTGCTACTGTAGGATGCGCCCGAACCTCTTCGTCATCACTTGGGTCGTACTCGGCATTAGCCTCAGTAATCACGCGTAATGACCAATTTTGAGGGTTCTGCGCTAGCCACTGTGGGCCTTTTATCCAAGCGTGGTTGCTCATTGCAGACGACGTCAACCCACGAGTTCCAGCATCTGCTGGGTTATCGTTTGTAGAGACATGGTAGAAGTGCACCTGTTTATTTTCGCATTCGAAATGATGCTTCAACCTTAGGATGCGGTCTCTTTGACTTGCGACAAAGGGTGGCAGTTTCCTCATGCTTGGAATCCAGGCGAGAGCGATTTCGCTGTCGTTAGCTATTTTTATATCCTCGATAGCGTCACCAATGGCATTCACAATGCTCTTTGCTAATCTGGTAGCTATGAGTATGCTAAGTAGCTCCAGTCGCGGTATTGTTTGCACCATTTTCTTCGGTGTGAGACGGGTTTTACCGCTTATAAGTTGGGAAACCTTTTTTGTCTCAATGCACTGCAAGTATGCGCAGGACGCGATAGCAATTTTGCTAGCGTCTGAGAATACCCATAAGGTGTATCGACCCCTAGTAGGGGCGGGCAGATTACGCCGCAGAATCAGGTTGCAGCCATTTATCTGCTGCCATTCTTCATACCATTTTGAAGCTAGCTCGCTGGGAATGGCTTCTTTCCAATCTACTCCCGTGCTATAGATTTCTCGCATGAGGGACTTTAGTTTCACTAAGAGTGGTCCCGCAACGCCAATCGGATCATATACTGAGTTTATTTGGCTGACAATATCACGCTTCGTAAGCCTTTCTTTGGACGGAATGTCTACGTTTAGAGTGTAGAAGTCCTCCTCAGTGTCGTAATTTACTCCCAGAAACTTTATCACCTTGCCGTGTAGACGGTCTTTTTCTGGGATGGCTTGGTTGACGAGCGGCGAGTTTGAAATATACTCGCGTAAGTTCATGCCTATCTCGGCAAATAGCGCTTTTGATTCACGGTATTTTGTCAGCGCTTCTTGAACGGAATCAGCCTTCAAAAGGATATTATCCACGTAGAGATGAGATGCGATTTCTCTGGCTAGTGGTGTATTTTTCCAGTCTAGAAAGGCGAGAATCACCATGTTCAAGATACTTGGAGAAGCTGTCAGCCCAAAGGGGAGCCTCGTGAACCGGTATTCGACAATATTATCTTTTGTGGGCGCTTTATCTGCGTTTTTCAACCACAAGAATCTACACAAGTCTTTGTGAGCGTGGTGTAGTCGAATTTGCGTGAATGCGGCTTCAATGTCGCATAGCAAGATGATTTGGTTCAATCGACTAGACGTCAGTACATCGTGAATTTTATTCACGAAAGACTCGCCGGTATAAACCACGTCGTTGAGCGAAAAATGTGCTTTTCGCTTGGAGGATGCGTCAAATACTATACGTAAAGGTACAGTTTTGCTTGGACGCCAAACTCCTGAATGAGGCATATAATAGGTGCCGGCTCTGTCAGGTATGTTATCTTGGGCTACCTCTATCACTTTCTCTTGTATGTATTTGTCGAGAACGATTTTGTACCAACTCCGTTGGTTTTCATTGTTTTGCAGAAGCTGCCAAAGTGCCATCAGTCTTCTGTACGCCACTGCATAGTTATCGCTAAGATCGACTATGCTGTCTTTGAGTGGCAGAGGAGCAGTCACAACACCATTTTGAAACGATAGTTTCTTTGAGTAGGTTTGGAAGTATGTGAATATGCTCTCATCTTTTTGTATCTCTTCCGAGGAGATCCCAAGCCCTTCTAGTTCATACATTTTCTGAAGGATTTCTGACTCTTTCGCTTCATTTATGAGAGTCAGTTGGTGGATCGCAGTGTTGGCGATTGTGAGTGACGGTGGGATCGTTCCTTTTCCGTGTATACTTGGACCGAACACTGTTTTCGTTACATGCAGTCCCGACGGCATTTGTTCTGCAACCGTATTCGGGGGCACCATCTCATAATAATAATCTATTCCGACGAGAATCTGCGGGTTTTGTAGTTCACCGCGCATTCGTGTGTTGCATATAAACATTTCTTTGGCTTGCAAGAAATTTTTGTCGTCATCGGACAGTCGAACAGACGAGAATCCATTGGTTATTACCGGTTTTGTCTGCACGGTAAGTAGGATCTCTTTGCCAAAAGCGGTGCACACCTTAAGTGAGACAACCTTGCTTTGGAACTGTTCCGTATGGCCACCTATTCCCGACATTGTACAGAGTTCCGTGTGCTGTGTGGGCAGGCCAAAATCTTCTGCGGTGCTTTCTTTTATCAATGTCTTTTGTGCACCAGTATCGAAGAAGAATAGTACCTTCTCAAACTGACTGGTTCTGTGATTCCACAGATTGCCTTCCGCAGTCATGAGTACTATTTGCTCCCTGTTTCTGACCGCTTGTGGGTCTAGCAGATCATATTTCGTCTACACACGTATTGTTGACGACTTGTCTCTGATTTACCCTATCTGGGGCTTCGCGAACATGGTTGTTACGCCATTGAGGTCTATTGCTATTGCCTCTTGCGTCTTGTCTCTCAGTGCGATAGGCTGGCCGTTGATGGCTTGTGTAGCGGTTGTTCGCTGTCTGAGTAGAATTTTGCTCATTCATGTAGGGAGCGTTGGGGGACGGGCATAAGGAAATATCGTGCAATCGTCCACATCGAGAACAGTTGGGTTTTGTACAACCACCAGCACTGTGCTCACCGGAGAAATATTTCCAGCATAGATTCTCCTCTTTGACAGCATTTCGCCTAGCGAAAGTGTCAGTTACAGTTCTGCAATTCGTTGATGTATGATTGGTCAGCTTGCAGAATACACACGATTTGCTAAATCGTGGCATACGTTCATTATACGTATTATCTGAACGTTTCCGTGGTTGTTCGCCTTTTGTGAAATTTTTCAAGCGCGAATCCACATATTTTTTGGCTTCAATCTGCTTCTCTAGAGCCTCCATTATATCATCAATTGTGATCTCTTGCAGCTCTTGTGTGGACATAAGCACGTTTTTCACGATGCTGTATGGAAATTTTTCCAAAATTTTCTCTGTCCAGAGGGCGTCCTGCATTTTGCGGATGTCTTGCCCGGCAGAAACCATTTGGTTGATCAACATACGTATCTTGTCGTACGTATCTGAGCAACTTTCAGCAGTGTTTGCGGCTGTTCGCATGTCGGCTAGTTTTTGCACGACTTTTGCTCTGTTTATAGGCCTGTTACCATATTTTTTCTTCAGCGTTTCAACCATCCACTGGTAATTTTTCGGCACTAGCTGTATTCCTTTCACAGCGATTTCTGCCTTTCCTTTGAGACTGTCCCTTAAGAACATCATTTTCTCAGTTGTGCTCAGGACTTTGTTCTCATGCACCAAGGTACTGAAGATTGCCCAAAATTCTGGGAACTCCTCTTCATCGCCGTAGAATCTCGGCACCTTGAGTTGTTTTGGCTTCAGAGTGCGACATATCAGGTCCTCTGACTCTGTGACACTATTTACTAATAGGTCTTCAGATAGCCATTCAGTTGCATTGGGGGAAAATTCTCTTTCCTCTCCGCTGCTTACACCTTTCATTGCTATTTCGCTAGGTGTGGACACCGTTTCGGTGTTTACTGGCATGTCCAGTTTTCTCACTATTCTCTTTACTTTTGAGCGAGTCTCATTCAGTCGCGCTTCTAGCACGTACAGCGTGTCATTGGCAGCAGCGATTTTTTCACTGAATTGAGTTTCTTTTTCAATGTCCTCGATTTCACTCACGAGTTCTTTGCGACTGCCTTTCATTTTCAGGTCATCGAACTCTTTCTCCAATTTGTCAACTAAGACTTGGAGTGCATCTCTGCTCTGTTTTATGAGCTTCATCCCTCCGCTGATTAATTCTACAGCGTTGTTCAATTCATCGTACTGTTTGGTCTCATTTCCGCATGGTGAGATCTCTTCGGCATAGCCCTTATACTTCTCAAGCAGGGTTCCAAGTGTTCGAGCACTGTAGGCTATCGGTTTCTTGTGGAACAAGAACGCCATGTTTGCCTTTCGCTTGATAGAGCTATATGCTTACTCAATTTCGGCGAGAGTGCTCTGCTAATATAGCTTTGCAACTCTTACTTTATTTCAGCGTGAGCGCTTCACCAATATAGCTTTGCCTCTGCTTACTTAATTTCAGCGTGAGTGCTTTGCTATTATAGTTCGCAACTCCTACCAGCTTGTGCTCACTGATGTGTCAGTGTTGTCTGCAGCTGTGTGCTGGGACAATTGCCAGGTATGGTAGCCTGGTCTTATTCGATTCGCGGAGAATCTCGACTAATATACAGTCGATGCCAGATGAGGGTGTTCTGGGCTTTTGCTAGGTGTGGTAGCCTAGACTCTAATTCTATACAAAATCACGACCAAGAGAAAAAAAAATTTCTGGCCGACGCACCAAAATGTGCAAGCGGTGGTTCAGATTGATTCAGGAAGGAAGATTTATCAACAATATATAAACAACAGATGCTCCTTTTACCCGAGCAGGGTGCAAGATGTGACTATCAACCAACAACTGAATCCTTATCACAGTTCGCCCCTGCATTTGTAGCAGGGGAGTGGATAACAAATTGCGCAACAAGGGTAGGTCGCCTTGGAGGCGACCGAAAACAAACTATGCAAACGAAGAAGAGGTCGCTTGTAGCGACGAAAACAATTGCGCAACCAGAAGAAGTCGCCATGTCGGCGACAACTTTGATCAGAAGCAAGAAAACTGAAAAACTTGCGCCCTGTGGTCGGATCTCTTTACCTGTGGATTTCCCTCTGGAGAGGAATACTATATGTCGACGGAAGGAGGTGGTCTCATGCGAACACTGTGACAGTCTACGCAGTTGTGCATATTTCAGACAATGCAGATTCATACCAGCTGTCCGCATGGGGTGGAGCATATTGGCTACATACAGTCCCCTACCCCATTCATCAACGAACCCTGATTTTTTACTTTCAAAAGAAGGTTTTACTCTTAAAGTGTTGTTGAATACGGGTTTATCGCTTTCGGGAAAGAGATTAAGTACCCTGACGCGTGAATATATTATGCTTTATGGGGTATAATATTAATAATAATACTGATATGATAATAACTAATATTATGCTTTCTGATGTAAAACCCAAGGGTATATATTAGGTCATTCCGAAATCAGAGTACGCATTCGACAAGTGCCTATGTCGTACTGTACTCCAGCGACTCTGCGTCTCAGCCTTGACGGGAGCTGTTCCCGCCCACATTTACACTGTAAGGTTCGGGGAGCGCATGTTCTGTCCTTTTTTGTGCTTTTTAACGTGTATTTGAATGAACTTATCACAAACCAGTGCGTCACCTCTGCTTCGCAGAGGCTCGCATTGGCCCTACTATCTATGTGCCTTACTCATTCTCGTAGAATTGTGGCACTGGAACTCACCGCGCTATGCCGACTACCACGAATAAAATGTGAACAACTACTCATTTAGAAAGCTTTTTCACGTGAGATCGGTGATTTCGCGTGGATGAAACTTTTCACAGGAAGACAAACGCAAATTTGAATAGGTTTTTGAATTTGTCATGGCTTGGTAGTCGCCATAAAGGCAATAGTAATCGTGAGCTACATCTCTGTGCGAAAATCTTCTGAAATGCTTGGCTAGAACCTTGGCAAATTGTCCATTTACGCAACCAATTGTTTTTGGCGCCGTTTTCGTTATGTAGTAAACTTTTGACCACTATTTGGGCTAAAGTCCATCGTTTGCACATTTGCTAATCAAACACACCCACGAATTTGCAGAAAGTGGTGATACGGACCCAATTTTGCGGGACAGAGGCCAGGTGGATCCGTTTGGCACGCAATTTCTGAGGAATCCACTCAACGAATCTACTCGTGCTTTTGCATGTTATACTTCCAAGAAGGGAGCATGCACTGTGCAAAATTTGGGCTTAGAACACTGGCTGGAACACGCTCTACGAATTTCGTAACAGACGGACACACACACGGACACACACACACACACACACACACACACACACACACACACACACACACACACACACACACACACACACACACACACACACACACACACACACACACACACACACACACACACACAAAAACACGTAAACAACCCTTAGCCCGTTACTATAAGGTCTTGATGGACTTTTCGCCCGGACACTGCCTTCTCTCATTGCAAATCTAAAGAAACTAAGATTGAAGATGAAATCTTATATATAAAGCTGAATGTCTGTTTGTATGTCTGTCTGTATGTCTGTCTGTGTGTACGTATGTTCCGAATAGAAAATTCCATTTCTGAACCGATCCGGACCAGACTTTGCCCACATACACTTCGGGGCTGGGCGGGTGTCATAGGCTACTTTTCGTCATCGATCGATATCGATTTTATCGATTTTTTGCAAAATTTGAGCTGTGAGGCTGGGAGTTGGTACAGGGGTAATCGAGCATGCTGTTTACGAATAAAATAATGACAGAACCGGGCGGAGCCGGGTAAGCCATCTACTTTGAATAAGATTTGAACACTTTGGCGTGTGAGGTGTAATGTGCCATGATTGAACCCAAATGATAAGTGGGATATGCAAGCAGAATAGTAACCAACACGTGCCATGATTGAACCCAAATGATAAGTGGGATATGCAAGCAGAATAGTAACCAACACCTTTGCATGATTGAACCCAAATGAGAAGCGGGATATGCAAGCAGAATAGTAACCAACACCTTTGCAGGAGTATTTGGAACCATTTGTACATCTAAAGATGTAAACGCTCACCTTTTGTTCCTTTCCATCTGGTGAATAAGATTTGAACACTTTGGCGTGTGAGGTGTAATGTGCCATGACTGAACCCAAATGATAAGTGGGATATGCAAGCAGAATAGTAACCAGCACGTGCCATGATTGAACCCAAATGATAAGTGGGATATGCAAGCAGAATAGTAACCAACACCTTTGCAGGAGTATTTGGAACCATTTGTACATCTAAAGATGTAAACGCTCACCTTTTGTTCCTTTCCAACTGGTATCCTTCCAACTGTATGCCGTGGCTTTGGTATACAGCGGTCGATTTCCAGTTATATCTCGTGAGTTTTTCCCTTATCGTATGATGCTCTCACATGTGATCCTTGCACCTTGAATGAAGTGTCAATGCTCTCGTCATTTCATTCACCAAAAACCGGTAAATCAGAACTGATTGTCAAGCAGATGGCTCAGTACTTTAACGTCAGACTAGAGATTTTTCGTCTTCTCATTTTTTTAGATGAAGAAAACTACAGGAATGGTTTGTATGTCTGATGTGGTGTGCAATTTGTATGAGCAAATTGGAAATCCCTAGAAATTTTTTGAACAAAGTTGTGAATTTCCCTCAATTATTTTTGAACCTTCGGTACGGCTCAGATTCCGGGTACAAACTTACGGCGAGCTGGTGCGAACATTTGCAACCATCTTGTAAAGCTTGCTTTGCTCTATCGAAAGGTTATTTGGAGTCTTACTGGAAATGTGAAGTCGTCGTAAGAAGTTACAGTGTAACAAGACTTATGTAACGACCTAATATTTTCCTCCCCTCCGGGCCGCATTGTTATAACCGTAAGGCCGCAGCAACGACTGCGTCTCCAACCTCGACGGAAACTGGAAGACATAGCAAATAAGCACTGGAAGCGCAAGCTCGTGCTCTTGCTCTAATCTTGCATTGGTACGATATACGAATGGATCAGGACTGGTGAAGCACACACACACATACTTTTTCAAAGAAAAGAAGCCCAAATACTGGCTTGATGTTGAGGGAGCTCAATTGACCCTGAAAAAGAACTTGTAGCAGCAAGTCTAATTTTCCAAAGACCTTCTTCAGTAGGCCATCGCAGGAATGAAATGAAAGGCTCAGATTGCCTAGTTCCAGTCGAATCATGGTTAGTAAAAGTAATCATTCGTACCGTAGTAGTGAAATCATAGATTTTTTTACACTCATACATGACTTATTTCCCAAATCATAAAAATCACCACAAAAAGACCGTAAGCAACATCCTTGCCCTACTCTTGTTTCTTAATTTCTAGCCACCAACAAAATAGAGTGGTTTTATGTGAATGTGTGTTATAGACGGTAAACGCAGTGAATTACGAACTGAAATCTAGTTTTTGGCTCACTAAATGTTTTTGGATTATATATTCAATTCTTACGGGTTCTTTGCTCAACTAGTATCGCAGTCATCATCAAATGAATAAAAGACTGTTTATTAGCCAGACAGAATTCTGTGCTCAAAAATAACCTTCACCAAATTTGTTCTGAAAACTCGAAAAGTGTTTTATTGCAGTCACTCGCTGCATCTACCTACTTTCTTTGAGGCATCTCCAATAATCTTAATCCTTCTCTGGCGTTGTTCACGATTTGCTCTTGCGACCAGCATCTCACTAGTAATAGCATCAGTCGTTTACATGATCGTCATCTACGCATCTTACTCGTAAGTAAGCTTTCTTTTGGAATGAGAGCAGCACATTCCTACATCTCTTCGCAGACTCCCCACTAATATCTTTGCTGATGTCTTGAATGAGAAAAGCCTCGAGTCTGCTTCGACCTCATTTCGTCTTATCTATGCATCACCGTTTGCCAGGTGTGCTCCTTTCATCATCGGTAAGCTGTACAAAAATTAGGAGTTATCCCCCACTTGATACCATACTTGCATGTTACGATTTAGGAATTCTGACCGGATGGAATGTGTTTGTTAGAATCGAAAATCCCCCAAGCGTTTGGACTTGCACTTTTCTCAAAGTCTTAGTCGCTTTGCTATTTTACTTTGCTATATTTGCGCCTTCCTGTGAACAGGTTTGTCAAGTTCTTCTCAGTTTGATAGATATAGAGCATTCTTCTAGGGACTACTTTCATATGTGCATGCGGTCCTTCACAGACCTGTGTGGTCAGTAGCTCTTGCCATTCTCGTCTGGCTCTGTGAAAATGGTCTAGCTCAAGAGATATCCTATGCTCTTTCGAGTCGCCATTTCTTGCTACTCACGCGGTACTTTAAAGTGATTACCCTCTGCCTGCCCTATCGAATTGTTTAGGTTATCATTTGGTGTATTCCTCGCTCACGAACCAATACTGCTGTTCTTTATATGGACATCAAGACAGCCGCATTCTCCTCATTCTCTCGCCTATTTTGCGGCTATGACGATAACCACATTCGTGCTGTCGCTTTTGATATCGCTACTAATTGCGATCCTTATTGGTATGATCTGCATCTCATGCTGCTGATGTTACTTGGGTTTTTAGAAATACCCATTCTGTCCATGGAGAAAAAGTTGTTCAAGACTGCTAATCAGCGCCTGGAAGATAACGTCCCAGAGCCACAAGAAGAGTACACGCCGTTAAGGTGGGTGAAGGTAGATGCGTTCAACGGCGACAGTCTCGCGCAGTACAATCACAACATTATGCGGGCTGGCTTTCCAGTTGTGCTTTGCCTACAGATAGCAGTAATAGCTCCACCATCCATTAAAAAATGAGAAGGTCATAAGAAACGATAAAAACCATAAATCAAGATTCCTGATTGAGACACCAGCTCCGAGAGCTTTGCATTTCACTTCTGCATTTGCGAGACCTTTATCACACAATCGCCTAAATCAGGCCGGTACGCGATGGACAAATGTCAAGCTGGGGAAAGTAAAGAGGGTATCAAAATTATGCGTTTACATGTGCATGCACTCTCTCGACGAGTCGCAACATGCAAAAACACGACATCACGGCATGACATGCATCAAAACACGATCTTGTTCGCGGTTACCTTCAAAAATCGCAGTAAGGCTAAGAAACAAAATATGAAAATTGTGAAAGACTCATGCGAATAAAGAGAGTGCTGACCTTTTTTATAAATTAGGTGGAAGGTTGCCCACCTAATGCCCACTTGAGGTGGGCAAAACTTCCATTCAACATTACTTTTCGAAATTTTTAGACAAATCTGTTCTACGCCTCAAGTTTAGCTTATGATAACATTTTGGTTTCAGAACTCCTCCCCCTCCTTGTTGAAAGCACCGTCCACACTAAGCTGAGAGCCTTAAGTTTTGGTAGCATATGATAGTAGGGCCCCCTTTCAAGTTGATACCCAAATCGCTGCGCAAAGTGTCGCTTCGGAAGCGAGAAAATTGCTCCGGAATAACGAAGATGCACGAAGACTCCCACACGATACCGGCCTTCCCAGCCATGCCCGCCCATCCGTGCGCGCCCATTTAATCGCCGTTCCAAAATGCCGGTTTTTGGGTTCTCCGGAATGGGGATTGTCGTAGTTTTCGAGCGTTCTCGACTTCATATTCGAAATGAGGGACATGAGAAGGCCTGACGACAAAATCTGGAAGTTGAGAGTCTGGCCTGGATGGACGGTGCCTTTGGCTTCATGCAGAGCCCTGTACAAGGCTAATGTACGGTCCACCTGCAAATGAGAAAGCCTTAATAAGGAATGGCATCAGGAAGTTTATCGCGGTACACTTTGAATCTGTATATAAACGATCCTAACATTACGAGCGGCTAAATTTCATAAAAGTATCTAAAATATTGACGACTGCGTGGCACCCATAGTGTGTGTCAAGGCTTGATTTTCATCAAAGTGGCTACTATCTTTAGTCAACCCAACTCGTGAGTTTTCTTTTGCGCTGGACCGGGTATAACCTCCACTGCTTTTGCCAGCTTTCAACGCTACCGTAAGTATGCTGTCGAATGGAATGCATGACTTCATTTGAAAATGTTGACTGGTCGGGAAAGATCCTGATCGTCAATGTGTTAACCGTGCACTAACAGCTCTGCGAAGCAGTTACGCCAGCGTATTGCCTTTAGTTTCCATGCACTTTAATGTACTCTCCCTTTATGCAGAAGCACTTATAATCATTTTGGGATTAGTTCTTACAAACCAATTGACAAGTTTGCGAGAAAAAAAACTGAAAAAATCAGCCGCATACATCTCGCTAATACCATCAGTGGCTGTCACTTATTTCAGCACTTGGCCTCTATTATGACCCAAATTATTTTATTAGGTCGGTCCGAAAGTCCGCGCTATTTCTCGGATTTAAGCTCAAACCACTTAATATAAAGATAGACAAACGCTGTAAGCACTGTCCGATGCAGAACTTCTTCCTCTTTCTAACAATTATGTTTTCCTTCAGAGTCCCTCAATGGCCGCTCAATAATCGGTAGGCTCTTCAACCCATGTCCACTCATTTTGAGTTTGGCTACTTTTTCAAATTCCTATTTTCACCTTTGGACTAGCTTTGATAATTGGATGATATACACAAAATACAATGCAATACATTTTTTAGCATCTCCAGCTGAATTCTAATAATCTTTGAAAATATTTTTTCGATGCTGTCCAATCCCATATTTAGGCATCTCAACTCTCGCAGAACAATAAACAACTAACAATCAGGGTGTCATTCGATGCAGCTTTCTCCTCTTTCTGATAGGCTTTTTTGCTTCCTGATTTGTATCTAAAGATAAAGTCACTGTAGTTATTGTTTCCAGACTCGTCTAGACTGTAATCAGAAGATTTGAAATCCAAAATTTTGAACCGCTAAACGCTCAATAGCTCACTAAAATCAGCGTTGAGTGATAAGCTGTTTCTGGAAGTCTCAAATTCCGAAGATTTGTTAGAAGAGATTGTGTATTTCGCGACTTCGGAATAGTAAAGGCTTTTGGAAAAATTATTTTATACTGAAAAGTTAATTTATGAAGCCAAAATAGTTCACTGTTTTACATTTTGTTTAGTCTATCCACATGTTATCAAAGCTAGTCCAAAAGTTGAGAATGGATATTTCAAAATTAGCCAAACTCAAGATGGGTGAAAATCATGGGTTGGAGATCCCTGCCGATTTTATTGAGCGGGCATCAGGAAATTTGAAGAGAAACATAACCTTTAGAGAAAGGAAGAAATCTGCATTGGGAAGCGTGCAAGTGATACCCAGGCAGCCGACTGCTGCCGCAGCCAGCCGCCAGAGCTGGCGTCACCGATGCCGCATATGGTAAAATAATAACGCTAGCCGTCCGAAATCTCCTATCGAGAGGTTTCCTCGCACCTCGTCGCGCTGAGGTGCGATATCAGCCTCAAGGGCAGCGCTATTATTGATATTTCAACATTTTGAACAGCAAAAAATCCTAAAATTCACTGATAAAGAACAAATGAACAGATATACACAGAGTAGGTTTTTCCCAAAGGAAAACGGTTATGCAATTTAGTTCCTCGAAATAGCCAGAAGTTGAATTGATGCAAGATGCGAAATAGTGTTGAGTTATCAAAAATATTTTTTGGGATCCACAATCGGAGAAGAACGTACGGACATAATGATGAAAAGAGAACTGTTAAAATTAGCATTTCAAAACCTAGTGATGTTAAGCGAGTTGAATAAGCCAAGGTAGGTCAATTAGATGAGCCGAAGTATGTCAAAAATTGAGTAGATCTCTAGTAAAAGGTGGAAATCATTCACGTTTGCTAATATAAAAGAGAACAGCGTAGATCATTAAGAATATATTAGGTTGTAAAGAAAGTTTCCAGCCAGTTATGGAAATTTCAATCTCAGAATCATTTTCTCGCATGCAGTCGAATTTTTACAAAATATTTTTTGCAGTGTTTCTTTTTTTGGAATATAGATTGGATACGATTGGACATCGATGAACGTTAACGTTGTTAGAAAGCTTTGTCTACTACAAAATATCGCAAGAAAAATATATTGTAAAAATTCGACCGAATGCGGAAAAAATGATACTGTTCAAAACTGCCCGGGAACTTTCTTTACAACCTTATAAGTTCTTAATCTATGCTGTTCTCTTTTATTAGGTTATTCCGAAAGTAATTTCGCTTTTTCAAACGGGCGCCACATTTGATGGAAGAAAGGTTTCTAAGAAATTTTAGAAGCGTTTGATGCAGAATTTCATTCTCTTTCTAACGGTTATGGAAATGTTGCAAAACATTCAATGAGCTTTCAGAAAATAACAATCGGCGACCCATGCTTTTTGAGATGGTCAAGTTTCGCGATTTTTTCAAATTTTCACATCAGTCCTCAGAAGGAGTTCAAGTAACGGTTCGATAGAGCAAACCTTACAGAATACAGTGCTACTTTTTCTCTTTCTCGCAGCTCGCCGTAATTTTTCAAAAGATTTTTTAACAGAACCATCGGATTTTAGCAGGCCCTTCTCAGCCACAATCGCATCAAACATCATAATTTTTCGTAATTTGAGACTACCAAGATGGTATTATGAGCTAGCATTAATTTCACAAAGGTGGGGGTTTACGGGTTCGGAATATCAAATTCGAGTTTTTCGGATACAGCCGGGCTCGCTAAGAAATAAGTTATGATGATTTCTCACCGAAAACTAAATCGGAAACAAAAAACACTTGTCAGAAAAAGGAAAAAATGCTGCATCGAATAGTGCGCGAGCTGCTCTTGTTTTGATGTTCTACGAGGATTTAGCTGCCCAAGTATGGAAATTGGTAGCATCAGTTAAAATTCTGTTGAAAAGGTATGACAAGCTATGGAAAGGAGAAAAAAGCAGTACTGAATTGTAAGGTTTACTCTATCGAACCGTTACTTGAACTCCCTCAGAGGACTGAGATGAAAGTTTCAAAAAATCGCGAAACTTGACCATCTCAAAAAGCATGGGTCGCAGATTTTGGTTATTTTCTGAAAGCTGTTGACTGTTTTGCAACATTTTCATAACCCTTAGAAAGAGAATAAAATTCTGCATCGAATGCTTTCAAGATCGCTTAGAAACCTTTCTTCCTTCAAATGTGGCGCCCGTTTGAAAAAAGCGAAATTACTTTCGGAATGACCTAATATATCAGCAAATGTGGCATAGCTCCAACTTTTGTCAGTGACTATCGTTTTTTGACCCACTTTGGCTCATTTATTTGACCTAACTTATTCAGCTCGCTTTACACCACTAAGTCTTGAAATGCTAATTTCAACAGATTTTCTTTTCGTCATTATGTCCCGTACGTTCTTCTCCGATTTTGCATCCTAAAAAAATATTTTGATAACTAAAGAATCTTTGCATCTTGAATTACTGTAACTTCTGGTTAATTTAAGGAATTGAATTTCATAACCGTTCTCTTTAGGAAAACTCTTCTCTGTGTATATTCATTTGTTCTTTATCAGTAAATTATAGGATTTTTTGCTGTTCAAAATGTTAAAATATTAATAATAGCGCTGCCCTTGAGGCTGACATCGCACCTCAGCGCGACGAGGTGCGATGAAACTTCTCGGCAAGAGATTTCAGACGGCTAGCGTGATTATTTTATCATATGTGGCGGGGCTGACGCCAGCTCTGGCGGCTGGCTGCGGAGCACAGGAAATGCGTACGGGGCAAACGTTGAGGGGTTCGTGAGCCTTGGAGGCGCCAGCGCAATTCGTTGGCCATAACAGGCAACCAGCTGATGAGGTCCCATTTCACATGTTTTCGTACTCTAACATTATTTTTGATGTTTCTTGATCAATAAAGTCTCATTTTCGTCATTTTTAATCCAAATTGGCGCGTAATAACTATTGGTTTGCGTCTGTTAAGCCAAAGTGTAATTGGTGTTCTCAATATATTGTCATTTTTCAATTCTCGCTCCCGCAATCAAGTCTGCAAGAAAGAAAGAGAAGCTGTACTTGGTGGACGAATTAACGGAGAATACGACTTAACAAATACTGCAGCTCCACCACGTGTTCTTGCAAACATGTTTTCTTTGTGGGGAAAGGGGCCTGAGGATGGAAAGAATACTGCGCTATCTTAATTGCTCCAATACGGGAACTTTGAAGCATGGACCTATATGTCATGCAGAAGCGAGAGACAGCCTACGTTAATGGTACGTGGCAGCTAGAGCCGGTTTGTGTTGATTTTTTTCGCCTCGTCACTTCTTTTTTCAACTTGTCGAGCTGTTACTCAACTGAGTCATACTTTCAATTCTACGCGAAGTCTTGTTTATTCTTTTTTGAATATGCTTAGCACTTCGTCACTTGCACATGCTTTTTCTGCTGCACTTAGTGCATTCTTTCTGGTATTACTAATCCGGTGAACATCGTGTTGAACACTTCGGTCAAAACTACTTCCATATCTTTGATTTGCTCAATGAATCGAAACGGTGCAACATGTTCAAATCTAATAAAGTCATGTGACACTGTCAAAGGTAGCGCACCTATCACTGCATCTAGATAATTCTCAATTTATAGTGGTTTAGTGCTGTTTTTGTACGCATGGCTATTGTAACTCCTCTTGGAAGTCTTTGTTTCATATTCTCAGGCTTTCGAAGGTGCTCCCTTTGTTTGTGATCGTTATAAAAGGTGTTTAATCAATAAATCATCCTCACGAGCCTTTTCCTCACAGCTGTAAGATCTATTCTCAAAGAGAACTTTTTGGTCACAAGCGTGGCTAATTTTGTGCTCTCGAGAACCTTTCTGTTCCATATTCTAAGGTACTCAATAGTGCGTTTTCTTTGTTTGTGATTGTTGTGGAAGGTGCTTTGGTTGATAAATCCTAAGGCCTCGGGCAGAGTTCACGCGATTTGGTCGTAGCGATTCAATCGCGAAAATACAACTGTTAGGCCTCGGGCATACCTCATGCGATTTCAGTCGCCACGCGATTTGGCAATACTCCAAATGTTCATAACTCATCGTACGGGGTTTCTGAATGTACGGAAGATGGGGCATTTTATCAACCTATGAAAGCTATACATGCTATGCATTTGGGGTCTACCAGTATTGAATCTGAAGACATCTGGCAAATTGCCAGATCGCGTGGCGACTGAAATCGCGTGAGGTATGTCCCTTGCCTTACGAGTTCATTGCATGCCGACCAGCTTGCATTTCGGTTGTGATACTTTTCCAGCCCGGAATTTTTGAACGTAAAATGAAAATGAATGGAAACCGCGACGATCAAATCGCGTGAACTCTGTCCGAGGCCTAACGAGTCTGCTTCGATTGACAATTGTAGGGTTTATCCTCAAAAGAGAGCTTAGTTGACAATAAAAAGTGGATTTTCTGGTTTTGCTCGAAATATTTCTTTGGTTTTGCATCGATTATGGAACATTAGCGAATCAGTCTCGTGATAAAGAGGGGCGAAAGTGGGCCAACATCAGATGACTGTGGTCAATGATTGCGCTGACGCGCTCCACGGCTAACGAGCCCCTCAACGTTTGCCGCATACCGGTTTTCACAAGCAGTCGGCGCCTGGGTACCATTTGCTACCATTTTATATAAGATAGACAAATGCTATAAGCACACCCTGCATTAGGTGCTTATAGCTTTTGTCTATCTTTATTCTAGTGGTTTGATCATGGGTCTGAAAAATAGCGCGAACTTTTGGACCGACCTATATTTTTGCTCTTCGCAAAATGAAATTTACAGCGATATCCACATACCTCCTTATATGTTTATGCTTAACCAGGTTAAGCATAATTTGTAATATCTTGAAGGTCCCGTATTTTTCTTAATACACTATTTGATGTTAAACTACTCAACGTTCTTATGTTCTGATAGTCGTTTTTGCAGACTAATAGATGCATAAAAATTCATTCGTAGCTACCATCTATGCCTTTCCTCATCACTTGTAAGTGAACTTACTTGCGTTTCCAGCAAGCTCATCGCCTGGTATGTTCTGGACCACATAGTTGAACAACTTTGATTTGGCTTGCTTCCCAATGTGCATGGGTGTACGAGCATTGTCCTCTCAAATGCTGGGGTTATGTGTATCGCAGTCCAAAACCTTTAAAAAGGGCAGCTGGAAAATCTTAACGGTGTCATGTCCTCTAAAAGGACACATTTGGCATTAGCTTGAACCCCTTTAATGTCACATCAAATTTAGTCTAACTCAAATCTGCTCAGAAAAAACCCTCGAGCGAGCAAAAAGACTCAATCGTGCACCTTCTCTAGTGTATTTTGATCTCAAGTTTGCTCGCTACATTATGCATACGCTATACGCTATATTACTAGATGGCTTTCCCGGTCTAGCCCGGGCCATTGTTCACCTGCACTGCGAGCCCCCCCCCCCTCTTATATGCTATGAATGACTTACTATGGGACATTTTCTTCGAAACCGCATCCTCGTGATCCTGAGGTGAAAATGAGCTTCACCGCCCTTCTTTACATGGCGATGGGAAAATGCTTAATTAAACATGATAAGCCTTCTCTATAGAAAAACGTAAACAAATCAATAAATCGATAGAAGGACTCAACGAATTGCTGCAAAAAGTAGCCTATCCTCTGCACAGGTGTCGAATACATATGTGTGCAAAGTTTCAGCTGAATTGGTTGAGCGGCGCGCGTTTCTATAACGCACATGCCTCCACATACGACAATTTTTTGAGTTTTATATGTATATAGATTACACTTAACTTTGAAATGCAACATTTTTGTTCTAGACAGTATTATCACTACAATGAGGGGAATCTTGCCACAAAGGAGCTAAGTTTTTATGAAAAAACTACCTCATGGTTGCGTGCACCTGAGTTTGAAAGGGTATGGTTCTTACATGCAGCAGAAAAAGAAATTTATCCAAGTTTATGCAGACAATGCATGGTAGCAGAGAGCCAACTGTAATGGAATGCGCGTCGAGCTTTTCTATGGATTCATTGGTCTTTTGCAAGACTGCTGAGTAAGTAAGCTGTTGCAGACTTGATGATCTAACAAGTTTTTTCCTACATTAGACACCTTGATGAATGGAGCCGAGAGGAATCGCTTGCTGAGAAATTTGAGAAGAAAGCAGAAGAATCTCTCTTGAAGCAAAAACCTTTGGATATAGAGCAGTGGGAGAGATCGCTCTACAGCAGTTGTTGACAGAATTGAGTAATCATGACGAAAATGTTGGAGTCTTAAAAGGAGTGCTTCGTAAAATATTGATGTTAATCTAATAAATAACCTCTTACCACTGTTCTTGTCATAGATTTAATACCATTGAGCATCCACTGCATAAATGTGAGTGGAAAAAACCTTAGGAAAAGACCACAACTGCTTCGGTCAAGTTGCCTCTATGAATTTTACACCAAATTTGGAAATTGTGATGTACTTTTTTGTCATAAAAGAAACTTCGGGGCGGGGCGGGTGTCGTAGGCTACTTTTCGTCATTGATCGGTGATTTCATAGACTTTGCAATGACATGGCCGGGCGGGTTTGGTTTTGCCAGTTAGTGTCCAATGAACTCTGTTTTTAATTTGGTTCAAGTTTCACAAACAGCAAATTTGACTGATTGAGAGAAAAACTCGTGCCGTTTGAATACTCCTACCGATTCCAACAACCACATACAACAAGAAATACCTGAAGTCTATCCTCTGAACGATTCTGAAGGTCTTGTGCAAGAGTCATGGGGCAACCGAATATGAATACAATAGAAAAGCAATTCAATTCAAAACGCCGCCCAATCTAATACGGCTACCGTAAGATCACCAATACGGCTTCATCATGTAGCAGTACTGCTCATAATCAGGCTACCTCTCTTTTTACACCTGTGCACTGATCACTTAGATCGCTCAGATTGTGCGGGCCTCAATTTTTGACCATTCGCTGCGGTTTCGGGCAATCCTCATCCACACACCTTGCTGCGCGTCTGCGATCTGGATGTTACTGAATCAAATCAAAACTACAAACGCAGCTGGTTTAAAGGCAATGTCCGGGCAAAAAGTCGATTTTGAGATTTTGTGCTTACCCGGTCCTAATCACTATGCTGATTCCGAAAATCCACATTGGAAAGCGCGAAAACGGCGAAAAAGGGCTCTAACGCGTGAGGGAAATCAGAAGTGGGCGGGGTCTTCCACACTGCGGATTCACGCTCCAAGTTTCCAGAGCGATCTTCTCGGTCCCGATTTCAAGTCATGCATTTGCACTTGGTCTGTGGAGATCTCAGGGCGCTAACGGAATTGAGGAAATCGCTTCAGAAGCTGGGACCGCGAAATTCATGGTGGGAAAGACCCCGCCCACTTCTGATTTCCCTCCTGCGTTAAAGCCTTTTTTCGCCGTTTTCGTGCCTTCCAATGTGGATTTTCGAAGTCAGCATGGCGAATAGGCCCAGGTGAGCACAAAACCTCAAAATCGAGTTTTTGCCCGGACACTGCCTTTAAGCGGGCAGCACAGCGCATTTTTGTTTGGAAAAACGAGTAAAGGAGTTTGTATGAAATAGACGAACCGCTGCTATCCATCCGACGAGTCTGTCTCCGTTTTCACTTCGACTCCTCAGGCCAAGTTTGCCAATTCTCTTTTTCTTAAACTTGCGTCTGTCCTATCCTTGCGTTGATCGCAGACGATAAACTTATAGGACAACTCCTTGTACATGGTGTCTTCAAGCTTCTCGTAAACTTATCGAGCTTGCTTTCATCAGCTGCTTCTGTGGGTGAGTAACGGTTGATGACATTCATCTTCTTCTGACGCGGAGCGGCAACTCGAAGGACTACTAGTGACAGAATTGCATAAGGGTGACGAAATGGCGACTGATGGGTGTATGACAAAACCGGCCCATTCAGTGTTTCGTGTTGGAGCCTAGTATGACAACGATTCCATTTTTTACTCCTGAGCGTGGCCGAGATTTTGTTCTTGACTTCCCTGAAATGCAACATAGTATTCAATGCGATGCAGCGTCCAGAACGTAAAGCTCAAGTGCGGAGGATACTTTCCTTGCGTTGTAAATACGAAATCAAAACCAGTCTTCAGTCTTATCTTATCCGTTTCGTTGCCGAAAGGCTTTATAAACGTCTCCGCATCTGAGATTTCTTCCCCCCCCCCCTCATCGGTCGTACTGCTATTCGATGTCCCAAGCGGCAGACGAACACTGTGCGGAGGGTACGGGGGCAATTGGTTTGAAGTTGAGAAATCTAATGAATTTTCCGCTATGCCCTAAATAGACGGGCTGGGGCGTTCCAGAGCTATGTCAAAGCAGTCGCCGCCACTTAAATGACTGACGGTTTTCGTCCGTGTAGCGCTGTCAAGGAGGTGGCAACGGCCCTGACAAAATGTTCTGAATGGTCTGCACTAGCTGAACTGACGCGTGAGTTCGAACGTGGGCGCACTAGTACTGCTCGAATTACATCAGCACTAATCAACCTTTCACCGTCCTACCACCTGCACCAGTTCTTCAACTTACACCATTACGCAGCGCAGATACGTCTTATCACGAAGTTAATGCAGAAGTCTTTCAAAGAATATTGATGTAAAGAATAAAGATTTCTGGTAGCAGGAAGGGTAGAGGACGACAACTCAAAAAGCATTCTCTTTGGAAGCTCTTAGAAGCAGTGACTTGGTAGATTTGCGACGAGGTGATTACTTTTTTTGAGCATTTTGGATTGCAGAGCTCAAAAGCCCAAGAAAAAAAACACTACTTAGTAATAATTTAGGAAAAGCTATTAATCTTTCTTCTATAGTAATAATTTAGGAAAAGCTTGGATTAATCTTTCTTCTATTGTAGATCCATCACTTGGATGCACCTTCACGCATAGCATGTAAAAAACAGATAGCATCTGGGGTTAAGTCGCGAATGCACTCACAGCTAGAAGTGATATTAAAGGCAGCGTCCAGGCAGATCTAGACCTATGGGGCTTTTACGTGGAAAGTACTTTTGGGCCTAACTAAGGCACTGCCCAAGCGGCAGCTCATGTAGTGCTCTAATGGCTGAGGTATTCCCCTCGAAACCGGCCCCCGCGAACGTATTCGCATGGATTCATGGCAGTTTCGCGTCAGGATCCACGCTTTGCGCCATGAATCCATGCGAAACACGGTCGCGGGGTCCAGTTTCGAGGGGAATATCTCAGCCATTACAGCACTACCTGAGCTGCCGCTTGGGCAGTGCCTTAGTTAAGGCCCCAAAAGTACTTTCCACGTAAAAGCCCCATAGGTCCAGATCTGCCTGGACGCTGCCTTTAAGTGAAGCTGGTATAGCGAGAAAAACTCTAAAATACCTTAGCAGCGCTAGAAAATTGTGTTTCTAGCTCTTCATGATAAAAGCAAGATTTTTGCGAAAATTCCTGTGAAAATGACAACAATATCTTTCAAATTAAATTTTCTTAGACTTAAATTAATGGCCGCATGCATTAAAGGCAGCGGCTCGGCAGATTGACCTACCTCAGATTTTGACATAGATGGATAGGAGGCCCTCCAAGTGAACCAAAACAGCAACTCCGCGCCGAAAATGTGAACTCTGCAAGCCAGGAGAACGGCCCAAGCGCCGCTCCCCTTCCTCCTTTCGCTCCCCTAACACCTTGTTCGGACGAGTACTCTCCGCTAGACGGCGCGGGACCCCCAAACCGCTTTCCCGCATTGTGCATGCATACAAAGCCAAAATTACAGGCAGCAGGGTTCTTCGTGCCAGGGCCTCCCGACTTTCCTTTGAAAATTCTCGTCCGAGCTGCCTTTTGGAAATTGAAAAAAAACGCCCCAAAAAGGCCTTTTCACCCTTTTTAAAGCTCAGATTCGGGATACGGGTCGAGAAGGCTCAAAACACGCAAAATGATGGAATTGCAAAATCTGCCGAGCCGCTGCCTTTAACATCCCCGCGGGAAGGGAATTGCAGCTTTAAAGAAAGCTTCATATTCTGGAGTTCCAGATACCTGGATTTCACGTTGTGTACCTATACGTAAGTATGCCTACTATCCATCACTACGAACACATCGAACAGGACCTAGAAGCTGTACAAGCCGCATTTTCAAGCTTTTGTATGATCCCTGATGATCCGGGCGCTTCTCTTCAATATCAATTTTTTTCCAAAATTAACGAAAACCCTCCAAAGTTGTACTGATCATCTAACACAACAGTGCTAAGCATGTTACTGATGAGAATAAATGAGTTTTTGAAAAATTGAATTTTTTGGTAAACCCCAACTTTCGACTTGTGGTTTATCGCAAATTTCATGACTTCTCCCATACATCGCTTGTTCAGCATATCGCATATCGTATCAGCAACATTGTAGGCACTGTTGGGTTAGATAACTGCACAACTTGATGCTTTTCGTTAACTTCGGAAAAAGAAAAATGACTTTGAAGAGAAATCATCAGGAATCATACAAAAGCTGGAAAATGCGGCTTGTACAGCTTCTCTTCTGTTCAATGCGTTTATAGTGAAGGATAGTAGGAATACTTACGGATAGGTACACAACGTGAAATTCAGGTATCTGGAACTTCAGAATATGAAGCTTTCTTTAAAGCTGCGATCCCCTCCCGTGGGGACGTCAATGCATGCATAAACACTTTTTATGTTACAAATCATGATGGAAAAACGGTTTAGAGGGGGGTTGAAGTGACCTGAGAAGACCTAAGGCGTTCTCCATGACGGTTTGTAAAGAAATTCGTAGAAATTCAAAAGACACTTTCATTTGTAACCGTGGCGTCCTTGACTAGTGAGATCGAGCAACTTCTGTTACATAGAAAAACGGCTCTTCATCATACTGTTCAGCGAAACCGTCCAAACATATAACACTAATTCAAAATTTTGGATTGATATACAGGATGCTCTAAAAGTATATAGACATTTTTGATCTTTGATTTCTCTCCACATCTTTTAACGAACCTTATGTAATTCTGTAGTTCTCCTTCAACTTATTTAGATCTAAACTATAAAGCAACTAGCGACCCTACGGGTCGCTAGCAAGTGGGTAGTTGCAGATACAATATAAGGGCTTAGTTGTGATTATAAATATTTCTAAATAAGTTTCCTATGCCTTTGCTGAGAACATCTTTGCGAAGCATTCTACAAAAGGAGAACTGTTCGAAGGAGCGATAATCTCCACAAATCATTCAGCATTTCTCAAAATTCCTGCTGCAACCATGCAGGGTGTATTATTTTTCTCTCGTTTACAATGCTCTTTCTGCAAATTCCCCCTCCTCCCAGAGACATTCAGATAACCCCCTCCCCCCCTTCTTTTCTACCCTCTCAAAGAGAATTTGCTCTTCCAGTCCTTCCCAACAATTTCCATAGAAGATCGTCAAGGAATTAGAAGAACACCTATCGTTTTGGAAGTAGAAATACACCCACAACAATTGTGTACTACAAAAAACACTTTTCTCTCAGAATCAACTCCGACAGCAACGAAATCAATCGTCTAAGAACATTGTCAGAAAATTTTTCAATATTTTCGCCAAAGAAATATGAAGCTTTACCACATAAGTAGTAAGTAGATCAATCCCTCCTCGAAAAGCACATTACTGAGCCACCTAAAGACCGTCAATCTTAGGAACTGCATAAACGTACAAAAAGTTTGTTTCCCTGTCCAATTAAATTGTATAAGAACTGCCCCTTGTACAAAAATCTGTTCCCCTGCCCGATCAAGTTGCCCTACGTGCCACTTGAAGACCGTTCAAAAATTATAAGTGTAAAGTCGCAGGGCTTCTTTAGTACTTCTATTGTTGTCTATTGTGTCTATCTCGCCCTTCTTAGTCGATTTGTATGCGTTTATTTGGTGTTTCATTGGTTTCACTATGTTTTGATTGTTTCGTGCTGGGACTGCGCGCGTGCACATCTTCTCGGGCCGCTATATAAGGCGGCTGCGCTTGGCTCAAATCAGTCTTGTCGTCGGTGCTACGAGGAGTGCGGTCGGGTCTCAATCGAGGAGCCAAGCCGAGGAGACGGGCGGCGTAGCAGGAGGAACCAAAGGTCTTGCCGCCATATCCGCAGGAGATAATCAAGAGCGCGAGCATTGCGGAGAGGATTTGGCAATGATCCAGAACTATCTGGCAAAGAAATTTATAGGAAACTTGTAATTACAAATCCCCAAAACTTTGTCTGAGAAAATGTTCGAAAAATAATGAAAAAAGCTTTGGATTTCGCTTTTCAAGACCTTCACTAATATAGGAATAAGAACAAAATTCAAAACTTATAGTTTCAGAACAAAGAAAATACTCTTATTTGGCGGAACGAAAAAATTCCTCTTATTTGGAAAACTGCTGGAATTGGAAGGCAATTTTAAAGCCGGCAACTGGAAACCTGGACTATTGGCTGTTGGGCAAGCGAAAAAAATGATTGTCACAGTTGTTGGAGAATTCGGATTTAAAATATTAGAAATGGCCCCAGAAACTCTGAGAATCAGTCTGATACTTACGGAAATACGTTCTGGCAAGGTCCAGCATTTTTCAATTCTTTTTAAAATTGTGTTTCTACTCAAAATGGTAAAGCAAATATTGAGATAATGACCTTTGCATTCAAATTTTTTACATCAGTATGAAATTTGCTTACGGTTCCAAATCTGCCGAAAATTTCAAACGATGTGCTCTGACGTTTGCAATTTGAATAAGATTTGTTATACATAAAGCACTCGATCCCTACGCTGCATGCACGTAGCACATAAGAAATCTTTTTGTTTGTACTTGCTTTATTGCATGTCACAGTTTATAAAATTATTTTGTCCTCAAGAGAACTGCAAAATAATCCTAATTTGTATCCGAAGTGATACGCCATCATAGCTCTTTAGTTGCACAAAGATCCGGCGACTGGTTTTAGTGATATCCAAAGGTCAATCAAAATTGATCTTCAAACATTCAAGAACTCTTAATCGACATTCCAAAACTTGAGCATGAGGCGTTTCTTCCAAGTAAGTTTTCTGGCAAAGTTCTTAGGACATTGAAATGTAATTTTTAAGATTGAGAACTAACAATATTTTGCATCCGTTTATTTCCTAAATAATTGCACCATGAAACGCTGATTTCAAAATCGCCTCACTTATCGTTTGAACACTTACCCAAGCAAAGTTACAAGGATTCTTTCTTGAAATTTTCTCTGGATTTCCTTGCCAAAATTTCCTGGATCCTTGCCAAATCTTCTCCGCAGTGCTCGCGCTCTTAATTATTTCCTGCGGATACAGGCGGCTGGATCTTTGGTTCCTCCTGCGCGTCCTCCGAGGAGACGTGGACGCGCCGATCGCCTGGAGGATTGTTCTTCAATAAAGGAAATACATCATACCCCTGGACATCACGCCGAGTCCCCGCAATAGCGCCTAGAGTAGGCCTCCTATTGCGTAACATAAGAGAGACCAAGTCCCTCTTGTGCGTAACATAGGGGCCGAACCGAAAGGAGAACTCCTTCGCCGGAATAACCGTAAAAACGGTTAAGGCGAGTAACCTGCCCTGAGAGAGGCAGAGTATATTTCCCTTGCGAAAGACTCGGTGTTCAGCACATCGAGCTTTTTCGTTTGTGGAACCGCAGAAGCGTGGCAGTTTACACGGCCAGCTTTCACCCGACGGGGAGGAGCATAGCGTGTACCGGATACTGCACCTTCTTTGTCAGGGAAATATACGGAGAGACGCAAGTTATCACTTACACGCAGGGCCCGTTTATTGACTAGAGGCGGAGCAAAGGCGCGTGTACCGTTGGTGATAGTCTGCTAGAGTTTCGACTCGCAAAAATCGCATTCGCGTCGTGCATTGGCAAGCACAGAACCCTATTGCAGATAGTCGTTATGACCGAGCATATCCAGGATATGAATAGTGAAAAACTCCTCGTAGGGAATTTGACGCAGTCGAGACATCTTCAATTTCTGAGCAAGTCAAGCCCTTCAGCATGCAGCAACCGGTCGCGGAGTAGGACTAGAGACCCCGATACTCATCCTATGGCACGGATGTTCGCCGCGATGACCCTCCCGGACGTGGAAACCTTCACAGACCCTCTGGGAAAAGGGTGGGAGGAGTTTGTGATGAGATTCAGGATGAATTACAGCGACTTGGGGTTGAGGAATGATATGTTAGTGCATCTGTTCCTATCGAAGCTAGGAGGACACTCAAGGATGGTCGCAGAAGCGTTACCACGAAGGATCAGAGAAGGCCCACTAGAAGGCATCATCGAGGCAATGCGGAGCCAGTTCACTGTCCACGACTCTGCAAACCAGATGAAGGCCTACATGGAGCTCAAACGCTTGAGGATGGGCAAGGACTTAGCCTCGTACCTAGTGGAGCTAGAGAAACTAACGCAAAAAGCTTATCCGGACGCGACAGAAAAGGAGCTGTCAAGAACTAGAGCTGCAGAGTTAGTCTCCCAACTAACCGAATGGCCGGAATACTTGCAGTTTTTCTCAGCATTGGAAGGCGCACCTAAGGAGCCCTATGAAGTTGTGAAAGCGATGGCACAGCAATGTGAGCGCAGCAAGGAGGTGGCCATGATGGTCGATTTACGAGCAGAAGTAGCTACGCCGCAATCGGACGTTGGAACACCCGCTAGTAAAGACGCAACGTTAGGCGGAAGCGTAGAGTCGGCTGGTCCCTCAGATGTTTCTGTAGCATCTTGGAAGGGGCAAATACGCTGCTACAACTGTAATGAACTGGGACATTACAGCCGTGAATGTAGCAAGCCGAAAGTCTCAAGACCAGTGAAGATACCCAAAGAACCTGCAAGGAACTTCACGACCTACTTGAAGAAATGGAGATGTGACTCGATAGGTTCGTCGCCGAGGGAAAACGAGCTAGTTGGAGAGCAGATAATCGCAAAAGTGCGTCTGCTGGGCCTAGTTCGAGAAGCTGTGCTGGACACAGGATCAAAAGTCAGCATCATTCCTTTGAAGACGCTCGTAGCGAGCAGGGACAAAGGATTTGATTTGGACGCTGATGTTAAAGAGATTCCGATAGACCAGCTAGAGCCCCTTTATGATGCCTCAAACAAGCGGATAAAGTTCAAGGGAGCTGTCAAACTTACCTTGCAACTCGAGACTGGCGCTAGGCACAGAATTGCCCTCTTTGTCCCAGCAGGAGGTGGCAGAATTGTGCTCGGAATGAACGCGCTACTGAAACTTGGATTGTCTGGTACAAACTTTAGAAACACTCTCATTAACACAAACAAGACAGTTGTCCAGAGATTCGTCCAGCGTAATACTAGAAGGAGGATACGAAGGCAACAGTCTGAAGGTGTTATGGTTTCGAAGGGAGTGCAAGTTCAGTCAAAGACTAAGAGGCTGTCCGTTTGTGGAAAAGGCGTGTCAGAAGGAATTGCTGAGCACTGCGATGTAGCTTCCAGTACGGAACACCCTCCCAACGTTTATGTCGAGAACAGCTTGGCAGGAGCCAAGCTCAGGAGAGCGGAGGAGGAAGGGAAGCTTGAGCCCGCGTGCGCTAAGAAGCAGCAACCTACCAGCCGTCCAGACAATAGGTATGCAAAGCCCGCCGTAAGTCGAGTGCTAGACGTACTCGATCGGGCAGTGAATAAGGAAAAGGAGGTAGCAGAGCCAACTAAGGCTAATGCTGCGCACTGGGTGGACGAATTTCGCAAAGACCCCGTCTATCGCAATGTGATAGAATGTCTTGAGAACGAGAAGCTAGAGGGTCGAGTGAAGTTCCCGAATGTGTCTCATACGTACAAGGTATCCGACTTTGCTTTAAACCAAAACCGTCTGCTATATGCAGGCAAGAAAGGGTTCAGAGAGGTTGTGCCGCCTTCTCAAAGAAAGAAGCTCGTAAAGGAAGCGCAAGGGAATGCTGAGCATTTAGGCGCAAGGAGTTTGTTCAGAAAGCTATCAAAGAGTTTCTTTTGGGAGACGATGAGGCGAGACATCTGGCGCTGGACTAGAAGACGTCGAAGACGTGTGTCTCAAGTCGAAGGCAATGCAAGGAAGGTACAGGATCCCCTAGCGATGTACCAAAGGCCGAGCTGACAAAAGATCGAAACGCACCACCAGAATCATGTCACCTTCGATCAGATGAAAGCTGCGCGAGAAGGCAAGCACAGGGCAATCGTCGTCGCCCTGCCGAATGCATTTGCAGTTGCGAGCGTAGACAGATGCGAAGACAACCTCTCAGAAAAGTGTGTGACGCAAGTACCCAGACGGAGGTGTCGGACCACCACCGAAACGTTTTCACCAATCGCAAATCGGACTACTCTAAAGCAGAGACGAAGGACCGCGATACCCCGAGAGCAAGGACAGAAGACCCGTTGTCGAGCCGACTGAAGGGTGGACGTGGAACGTGCTATCCCCCACCCGTACAACCGTCGAGCAAGCCGTGGACGTGAACCCCTATTCCCCACGCTGCACAGGGAGCCGACCAAGATGTGGACGTGGAACTCGTAATCCCCCACTCGTACAAGCCGTCAACCGAGCCGTGAACGTGAATGACGTCTCTCACGCTGAAGTGTTACAAGAGTCGGGACGACTCTCCTTGTTGGACGGGCATGTAAAGTCGCAGGGCTTCTTTAGTACTTCTATTGTTGTCTATTGTGTCTATCTAGCCCTTCTTAGTCGATTTGTATGTGTTTATTTGGTGTTTCATTGGTTTCACTATGTTTTGATTGTTTCGTGCTGGGACCGCGCGCGTGCACATCTTCTCGGGCCGCTATATAAGGCGGCTGCGCTTGGCTCAAATCAGTCTTGTCGTCGGTGCTACGAGGAGTGCGGTCGGGTCTCAATCGAGGAGCCAAGCCCAGGAGACGTGGACGCGCCGATCGCCTGGAGGATTGTTCTTCAATAAAGGAATTGCATCATACCCCTGGTCACCACGCCGAGCCCCCGCAATAGCGCCTAGAGTAGGCCTCCTATTGCGTAACATAAGAGAGACCAAGTCCCTCTTGTGCGTAACATAAGAACAGTCTCAAACGTACAAAAATCTGTTCCCCTGCCCAATCAAGTGCCCTACGTGCCGCTTGAAGACCGTTCAAAAATTATAAGAACTGCCCCAAACGTACAAAAATCTGTTCCTCTGCGCGATCAAGTTGCCCTACGTGCCGCTTGAAGACCGTTCAAAAATTATAAGAACTGCCCCAAACGTACAAAAATCTGTTCCTCTGCCCGATCAAGTTGCCCTGCGTGCCGCTTGAAGACCGTTCAAAAATTATAAGAACAGTCTTAAACGTACAAAAATCTGTTCCCCTGCCCGATCAAGTTGCCCTACATGCCGCTTGAAGACCGTTCAAAAATTATAAGAACAGTCCCAAACGTACAAAAATCTGTTCCCCTGCCCGATCAAGTTGCCCTACGTGCCGCTTGAAGACCGTTCAAAAATTATAAGAACTGCCCCAAACGTACAAAAATCTGTTCCCGTGCCCGACCAAATTGCCCTACGTGCCGCTTACCGACCGATAATAACTATTCAAAAGAAAGTTTATGACTATGTGCCGCTTGAAGACCGTAAACATAAGAATAACCAACCTTACGACTCTACGGAAAGAAAACAACGAAATCAAGTATTTACAGCGTATTCTCAAATTGCCGTACATGCCACTTCTGGAATTTCAATTCTGAGAACTGCCCCAAGCGCACAAAAATGTGTTTTCCTGCCCGATGCAATTGCCCTACATGCCGCTTACACACCGATTCCTAGTGGAAAGCACCAGCGGGACCCATTAACAAGCAAAAGCAAGGCTGTTATTAGATAAACGTTTCCAAAAGTACCAGCGAGACTAAGTTACTCATGCACTCTCTTGTCTACACGTGGAAGCAAGACGATCCTAAAGTGACTGTTCTTAGTTAGAGCATTTTTACAAGAGTTGGGAACTTAGATGAAAATTTAGCTCAAGTCACGCTGTTACGCAATTTGGCATCATTTCAAAAGCAACAAGTAAGAGTACAACATATTTGAAAGACACATTCTGGGATAACAAGCTCGAAAAAAAAGCAGCTACAAATAACCACCCGGACACCCGGACACTGGCGACCCAGTCTCAAAATCATCGCGATCTCATGATTGCCTTTCGAAATACGTGTGACCCTTTTACGAAAATATGCTTGGTCACTCGTTTCGAAATTTGGCAGCGTTCCAAAACGCATGCCACTTGGCAGAGCAATCCAAATCCAAAGATCAGTGTATTTCATCATAAATTCTCCGTCTGCGGCCTCCTCGTTTGCCATGTTCCACGGACCAGGGGTGTTAATGGGTAAACAACGATTCCAAAATATATTACGTAGTGATTCACCGATCTCAGTTCACCCCTATACGATTACCTTGAAAGAACTGAAAAGAGTTTTGGGCCAATGCCATATTTTTCCCGAAAAAGGAAATAAAAAACCAAAAGCTCACACTTTAGGGTACACGAGGTTAGTGATTATGAGAATGCAAAATTTGCAGCCAACCGTAATGCTTTGCAAGTTATGTCAGAAACAGGGTACAAATTTTTTCTCAAAGTGTGATTGCACATCATAAAAGCTCGAAAAATTCGTAAAAACTTGTGTTGTCAAATCAGCATATGTAAAGACATTGCACAAATTCTTATATTTTTTGACGTCCTTTCAAATGGCTGATTTTCTGATGGCTCTATGTGCTAGAGGTTCTTAACTTATAGGAGCTAATTTTAACGTTTTTCTGTACGTGTAAGGTGGAGCGAGCTCTGCGGAGTGGCACTCCAAAAACTGGCAAAAGACATTATGTGAAGAGAGATATTAGCGATTAAAAAGTGTGTAAATACTTTTGAGACACCGTATATGCTATGGATACCGAATACTCAAACATTCAGCGTTCAGCGAATTTTCGAGTGGACAATGTCATCGAATTTTCGAATAATCGAATGACCGTAGCATTACAGAGTGATCTAAAAGTATCTACATATCGTTTGATCACTAACATTTCCCTTACGAATGCTTATGCCAGTCTGTGGGCACCATTCTGTAGGGCTGGCTTCAACTTACATTTGCAACAGAAAGCGAATCCATGAGATATGTTGTAAGCCACGCAGGTTTGTTAAGTTCTTTATTTCGGTTCGGCAAAAATGCCTTCCTCAGAGACCTGAAAGAAAGCCTCGCAGTTGTTTTTCACTCTATACTGTCAAATCTCTCTTCTCAACTAACTCAGTTCGATGCCCTAGGAGCAAACACGCTGAGACAATACATTGTAAGTAGCGTACCAAGATCTCCACCAATCAGGCAACAACAGATGTTTTAGATCCACTGGTGGTAATAGACTAGAACTGACCGATATGGACAGCTTAAGTAGTAGTGGATACGTTATCTATAAGTGACAATATGACAGAAATGGCATCAAGTCACTTGTGATGGAGAGCTGCTCATTCTTTCCGTTTAGCTTAGGTTCGCGCGAAAGAATGTATGCCGCTTCAAGCGCTTTGCAAGCAGCAGTTTTCGACTCGTGACCTAGGATGATGCACTTGATACTGAAGTCATTGCCGTGATGATCTACCTTTCTGTGTTTCCCTAGCGGACTTGACATGCTTTCCCGTCTTTCACTAAACAAGTGTTCATTAATTCGCACGCTGAGCTGGCGACCAGTTTCCCCTATGTAAGTGGCGTGGCATTCTAGACATTCAATTTCGTAGATAATGCCAAACTTGGTACAGTCTCCCATCCTTCCGTAAGGACAAATGACGCAATCCCTCGTAATACAGGTTGTATCGTACAAACGATTACGCACAAGTTGTCGCTTGATGTTGCTTCGGGAGTTGCTTACGAGAACAACATCTTGCTCCAGCTGAGCTTGTATTACGCAATTCTGGAAAGCGTGCTTTACCTTATCGGAAATAAACGCTAAACATAATGGGATTCTGGTACGAGCTTGGCTATCATCATTATTTGCGGTGTTTTTTTTTTGAAATGTCTAGACCTTGATGAGAAGTAGCCATTGGAAGCTGCTATCTCATTTGCCAGTTCGAGAGATTCTTGTCGTTCACTCTCCTCACTGCAGACTTCTCTTGCCGTTTTATACATGTTCCGCAGCACTGCTCGTTTTACGGCCATCGGATGGGCTGATTTCGCGTGTAAGATGATATTCTTGGAGCTCTCTTTGCGATACCATTTTACTCGCATCGTACCGTTACTTTACATTAGCTGGGTGTTCAAATACGGAAGCCAACCGTTTCGGGGAGCTTCTCTAGTAAAACTTATATACTGTGATTGTTGATTTAGAATCTTGAAACACTCGTCCATTTCGGACTGTGTTGATGTTATAATGCAACAATCATCAATATATCGGCAGTACATACGTGGGCATCGTAATAGCACGGTCTTTCTATTCTGCTCATGAAGCAGATGGCTAACGTAGGTTCTAATCTTTGGCCCATTGCCAACCCTCTTAATTGTGGGTAGTATGTACCAGACCACTTGAAGATATTACAGTTGAGACATTCCTTGATTAGAGTCATTATACGCGCTTTACTGAGCCCATACATCGAAATGGTATCACCATGTGCATCAAACAGCTCAGAAAGCGCTTGTAAAGAGTCACCGTTAGACACGTTCGTGTAGAGTGACGTTACATCAAATGACTCTATTGCACAGCTCTGGTCGAATTGAGCATGGTGCAGTCGATCAAGAAAATGTCTGGTATTTGTCAAATGGGCCGGTATTTTGTCGAGAAATTGGGTGACAGTTTTACTTAAGAACCATGATATCCTATCGGTTGGTCCATTTATACAGCTAATGATCGGTCGAATCTTGTAGACCGAGGCCGACACGGAGCTCATGTCACGCTCAGAGAGCTTATACGTCTTCACAAGGCTGTAAAATACAGGACAGCATGGATTGTCAAGTTTAACTCTGCTGAGAAACTTTTCGTTGAGGCCAGCTTCTTTACCAAGCATCATCCATACGTGATTTAAGCGCTTGCACTGAGAAAGAAATTCTTTTTCACTCGTGCGGCGATAAATGGTCTCGTCTGAGAGATGGCGCTCGGTAATACAGTTGTTGAGACATAACAACGAACTCCCCACCTTTATCGCTGGTAGAGAGGCGGATGATCCCTCTTCCAATCAATCCTCGCAATTCTCTGAATCCAAGCCACTGCGCATGGGTCAAATTGGTTTGTTTGATGTTCTTGTTTTTGTTCAAGACATTAAGTATGCCTGAACAAAGAATCCGAAATTTGACGTCTGCGGTGTAGCAAGGTTCAGATTCTTTGTAAAAGGATGACGGGAAGGGAATAGGCGGTAGCAACCTTCTACTTAACACGTTGGCTCGCTGTAACTGTTCTTCAGATCTCAACTTCACTCGAAGCTGGTCCCTCAGATCTTGCAGGGATCCAACCACATCTCGGTATGTGCTCGCGCTAATGTTTTGAGCGGGCGCAAAGCTAGGTCCAAGAGCTAAAATAGAAAGCGAATCACCCATAGCTTCTGATTGTTGTGAGATTACGGCAAGAACTTTTTGCATAGAAAGCCACTTCGAAATATGCCGTTTGAAAAAACTTCTCTAGAAAAATGAATTTTATGTGGCACATTCTTTACGTATTACAATTTTTCAAAGCTGCTTTACTGTGTAGTCTTGTTTTTGAAAGCCATAACATTTCTTAAAGGCAGTGTCCGGGCAGAAATTCGATTTTGAGATTTTGTGCTTACCCGGGCCTATTCGCTACGCTGAATCCGAAAATCCACACTGGAAAGCGCGAAAACGGCGAAAAAGGGGTCTAACGCAGGAGGGAAATCAAAAGTGGGCGGGGTCTTCCTCAGGGTGAATTCACGCCCCCAGCTCCCGGAGCGATCTTTTCGCTTCCGACTTCAGATCATGCATTCGCACTTGGTCCGTTGAGATGTCAGGGCGATTAGTGGAATTGAAAAGATCGCTTCGAAAGCTGGGACCGTGAATTCACCTTGGGGAAGACCCCGCCCACTTTTGATTTCACTCCTGCGTTAGAGCCCTTTTTCGCAATTTTCGCGCTTTCCAATGTTGATATTCGGATTCAGCATAGGGATTAGGCCCGGGTAAGCACAAAATCTCAAAATTATTTTTGCCCGGACACTGCCTTTAAGGCGTATCTGGCGTTAGTTGTGAAAAAGCATTGCGGTTGGGTGCAAATTTGATATCTAAAGTCAGTGATCAAAATATGTGGTCTGCCTGAAACCTAAATGCCTGATATAAGACAGGGCCCGGCACGAGGTGGGCAAACGGGGTTTTCCAAAACGAATTCCCCTTTGATCCCCAAAATTTTACGAATACCCCCTTGAGCCCAAAAATGACGTTTTGTGCTTGTGCGACGAGATTACCGGCCACACTTCGCCTAAAAGCGCTCAAAAGCGCCCAAATTGCTCAAATTCCTCAAATTACTCCTCAGCTGGATCAAGATAGAAAACAGAAAGAAAAATAAGCAAGAAAATGATTAAGGAATGAGAAAATATTAAAGAAACGCAGTCATAGGAATGAGAGACGCCGCTCCCGCGCGTATCGATTGACTGGAGCGCGTTTTCCATCTTAAAAAGCTAGGCTGCTGATGCGATTTTGGGCTCTAACAAGGTCATGAGGAGGAGTTTCGGAACCAAAATTTCACCATGTAGTAATCTTTAGGTGTGCAACAGATTTATGTAAAAATTTTGAAAAAATTATGTGAAGTGAGAGTTTTGCCGACCTCAGGTGGGAATTAGGTCGGCAAATGCCGACCTAATTTCGAAATTAGTTAAGGAAACTTTTCATTCACATAAGTTTTTCATAATATTTCATACTTAGTTACTTAGTCCTACTGCGCATACACACACCGAATCCCGCGCGATTTCGTTACCTCTGCGTTGCAAACGAGCCATTTTTCCATTTCTTTGGTAGCGCAAAATTTTCAGAAAAAAGTTTGCCACAACCTTCAGTCACATAATTTTTCAATGAAACTCCTCAGTTAAGCCCTGCAAGTCCGTGTGCATGTACTTACCAAGTTTCATGCCATATCGTTCATCTGCGCGTTCCAAACGAGCCGTTTGAATTCACATATTCATTTACCAGTTTTGCGAAATTCTCGGACAAAATGCTAATTACTCGTTCCGTTCACATAAGTTTTTCATAATTTTTCATACTATGTTTCCACTAGCCTCTCACCGTTCGCATACAAAATTTGGTGCCATATCGTTACACATACATTGAGAACTAGTCATGCATGCTGTTACAAATAGCATCGCTTGGGCGACGTCGCGCGTGCGGCAATTAGCGACGGCGCGGTTTGACGCGCGCGAACTCCAGTGTTCGCCTGTTGAGGCACATAACATGTCAAGATAAGTAGCGAGCATGAACTACCAATTTTTTTCCGGGGCTCCGCCCCGGACCCCGCAAAAACGATTTCCCCTTTGCTTTTTGGCCCCAAAACGATTTCCAGCTTGTCATTTGCCGACCTCGTGCCGGGCCCTGATATAAGAGTGTTTAGTCTTGGCATCTTTTTCTAGCAAAATATGTCCCTGAATGTCTCAGAACCCTCTCCAATTCTCCTGCGGTAATCGTGCAACAGTGAAGAGCGATCGACAGTTTGCTCCATAGTAGATCTAAGCTGAGGCCAGCTCTACGTAATGGTAACTAATTTCGGGAGGCAAACTACAGAGTGTATGATCGTTAATGACTCTCTTGCTTTCATATCTTTTGCCGAGCTTGAGGTACCAGGGTGTATGCCCTTCTGAACCGCTCCGTCCCAGCGCTAATTACTCTGCCCGAGCGGCGTTAATTACTTCGCCTTTCTTATAATCTAGCAGAGTTTTCAAATATTTCTGAACATTCCAAGGCAAGTGAGGCACACGAATAATGATAGTGAGGATGTTGAATTATGAAGACGAAAAATTGGAAAGGTTGCATGTTTTTTAGGCCATTCCGTGATTTCTTCGCCCTTCCCAGTTTTCAAAACACCGAAGTCTGCACCTGTAAGCTGAAGAATTTACCTAAGCCGCCCACATAAAACATTTTCGAGTTTCATGGGAAAATCTTGTTTGATTCTTTTTATCATGAGGATGCTTGCAGTCCAATTCAGACGTCTCTAACGACAGCATACTTCTCGCCTACCCAAGCGGCGGCAGCACCGACCAATCAGAGGCACGCAATAATTAGATTGCTAATGCTAGCGGTTCAGAAGGGCCGTCTCCCAGGTACCATTATATATGTAGAGCGAGGTTCAATGTTAGATTTACAGTATGGAGCGAATCACCAATCACTTTTCATTACTGTAGCATTACGGTATGAAATTTCAGCGTATAGCGTCACTGGGGGATAGGCCTTTTGATGAAATAATTTCAAAAAGAAATCTGAAAATTTGTGTAGCGAGGTTTTGAGGCGTGCTGCTTTTACTACATAGCTTTCCACCAATTTCTCGAGCTTTCTTGATGGCGTGTTCACATTTCTGACGAACACTGGAAAATTACTTGTTACCCCAAATCTGAAATAAGTCATGAAAGAAGCACTACCAGTATGCAATTTTCATATTTAGAATCAGCGGCTCTCCGATTCACCCAGTCCAAGGGTTTATGGCCTGTTTGGCTCTTTTTTTTTTGAGGCAAAATACCGCTTCAATGGCTTGAAATCCTCCTCGAAGTTCCTACCATAATCCCACAGTAATGAAGAGCGGCTAATAATTCACTCCATACTGTAAATCTAAGTTGAACCTCGCTCTAGAGAACAGACCCTCAAGCTCGGCAAAAGACAAGAAAGCAAGAGAGTTATTAACGGTCAAACAGTATGCACATCTTTTTAAGACACCCTGTATAATCAAATAGTGCCCACATAGTTTTGGGATTTGCTCTGCATCAACATACAATACTCAAAGGAAGGTATACATTTGTGAATGCTCCCCGTGCAACCCTAAACAGTATGCAAGATGAGCCGTCTTTCTATGCCGCAATAATTCTCGATCTCACTTCTGCGACGCCACGATTTGAAATGGTAATCTTCTTCAGATTCGTAAAAGTTTCTTCAGAACCGTCATACATAGAAGTAGGCTTTTAGGTCCTCAAGTCTCTTGATGTAACACTAAGCCGTCCTCATCATAAACTGTATCTTCAATCTTCGAATAATATTCGAGGATTGAATAATATTCGAAAATCGAATGATATCGACTTTCGAATGTTATTTGGAAGTCGAATATCTATCGGCTTTCGAATAAAATTCGGTATTCGAATATTATCCGAAAGTCGATTAATATTACTTGATAGTCGAATATTCGATTTCGATTTTCGAATATTACTTGATGTTCGAATATTCGAAAAAATTTTCGACTTTCTCAAGTATAGTATACAGTACAACAAAGGTAGTCACCGCAATCGCAAACTGCCAAGCCTGTCCAGAGGGAGAAACCCTCTGTGAAACGAAGATTAGGCTGTTCACTAAGTTTTGCAAGTACTTTTATAACTTCTCACACTTTGCCAGGACGGACTCAAATTTTACCATCATGTAGATCGTGAGGTAAGCTACAAGCCGCAGCTCTGCAAAATTCTGACGTCGCAGGCGGGTTACGGTAGGTATATGGTATGAGGGGAAAAAATCACATATTATTACAAAATTGGCTGAAACTTTGCGTAGATGGGTCCTCTGACATGCTGATTACGAAAACGATATTAGTTTTGCATGGTAGGAGCTTTTTGCAAGGTTACGGTAGGTTCACGGTATGAGGTCTCACGCTAAACAAGAAAAGAGGCGTTAATTTGTTGAATGAATATGATTTTCATATTCGGCAGGGCAAATAACCCCATCATGCAAAGTTTCGGCGAATTCTGAGACTTCGACTCCTAGTGATTGACGCTTGTCCCTAAGCAGCTTTGCGTACCGCGGCTCGTTCAACTTTATGAGGGCGCCAAATCTTGAGTTGACCTCGAATTCCATTTCTTTCTTACTGCTCTAGATGAGTCAATCCCTAGCAGCAATTTAACACACTTTCGGATTGTTATGCATGATCTAGGTTGAGAACGGCTTCGTTTCCACTTGAAACCCCATAAATCTTCGGAGTTCACCAGTTTTCGAAAAACTCTCGGATTTTTTCTATTTTGTCGTCAGAAAGCGAGCAGCTTGTGTCAGTCTATAGCTCACACGGCAGTCTAAACAATATCAAAATTTGAGCGCGCCAATATCAAAAGGCGAGAAGTTACGGGCTCAGTTGCAAAACTTAGGTGAACAGCCTAATAATATCTCACTACAGGAATCATTTCATATGATCATATGTGTCATTGCACATACTGCCCACCCTTTGCGTCCTCATCTTGGATTCTTGTTGCAGACAACCCCAGTGAGTGCTTTTGATGCTATTAATGTTTCCATTCCTTCAAGTCTAATTACCAAAGTGATGTAAGCGATTGAGATTTGCCATTGCAAATCGAGAATGAGACGCCAAAGATGAGCTATAGGGCAATTGAGAAATCGTGACGATGGCGCGACCATGCGACACGCACGCACTTCCAAAAATCACATTTTCTTGGTTTTCATCGCTAGTTTTTGCTTAGGCATGATAATATTTAGACATTGAAAGTGACTGAGCTAAACGTTGAGGTGATGCCTTTTTGTATGAGCGTTTTATACTCCTTTGGGTGCAAAGTGCGCAGTAAAATCCGTCGTCACGATTCTATAAATGAACTATTTGTGTGCAATGCACACATGACCACGTAAAATGATTCGACTGTACTCAACTTCATAAACTTGCGATGGATTGATTCAACTGAGAGGAAGTCGAGTATTGCGGTCTTAGTCACAGCTGTAACATCGATAGATAATTAGAAGAACTCCAACTCTTTCCAAAGGTACTGAGGCTCATGCAATGCTTATAATAAAGATTTCTGTATTGCAATATAATTCAGTTTGGTGCCACCATTTCAATCCTACTTTCGGGAAGCAACTTTTCTCAATCCTCTCTTCATGATATTCCGTTAATCCTTGTTACCCCCAATGCTTGCACTGAGCTGTGTCTATTCTGACAGCTGTGTTGTCTCTTGCGAGAAATGAAAAATGAATGAGCGTCTCGAGCAAATGTACTCCGATTATAACATTACAATTTCGAGATGACTCATGCGTGTAGTATCAAAAAACTTGTTGAATAGAAACAACTTTTTAAATTTTAATTTCTGAAGCATATACTTATATATCTGTTGACTTACCAAATAGAAGATTTCTCGTTTGAAAAAAAAAGAAGCCATGAGGTTTAAATAGCTCATCTCTTCTCATATGAAAAATTCGTATCCTCCTTTTCTGGGAGAAAAATGGTAGCCGTAGAAAGTTTCACAACGTCAAAACGTTCAAGAGATGCTGGAGCCCCACAAGAAATTACCACAGCATAAAATATAATCATTCAATCTCCAGAATACTTGCGGTTGAAATTCAAAAACTTGTATGTCATTGCAAGCAACGAGCGCCAAGTTGGCTTCAGATCAAGGATTTCCCTGAGACAAACAAACGAGTTCTTTCTTAAGGAGCTCAGCTTTAATGCCGAGAAACAGACATTTTTTGCCATTTGCAGTGCCTTTGCTAAGAAAGTAATCTCAATAACATTTAGAATATTTTTCTGCAGAGACAATCAACGCATCTTAGTTATTGAAACTATCACTGGTTTCTCGTTACATATTTTGAAAAAAAATCATCTTATTTATGTATTAGCAATAGTTCACGGCATTGCACATAACAACCATAACAACGAGAAAAATACGAAGCACCAGTTTGCAGACAAACAGGCAAGGTTCCAATATATCGCCTGATTTATATAATAAACCTATGTTCATTTGCATTTGTAAGAAATGGAAATTTCCGCTCCTCCCCAATATTCTGGCCGTAGCCGCTCGTATCCGGATGGACATGTGCAGAAAATCGCTGTTGAAGTCACTGCTGACACCGTCTCACCTGCAAAGATAGTCTCTTTATAGAAGCCTTCAACATTGTAAAAATAATAGCATGTCACGTGCAGAATTTGGAGAAACAATAAGATTTTTCGCGAGTATCAAGTTAGGAGAAAACGAATGACGATGAGACAAGGAAACCTAGAGTCTGCAAAATAAGTTATTCGATCACGAGTCCTTATCGGAATTCAAGTTCGCTTGTTCTTTATATCAATCGATGCTGGGGTAGTAGCAGTTGTCCAAGAGGAGCAGCTTAATGATCAACGCAGCATTCCAAATGATGTAACAGCATTGGGGAGCCGACGAGGAGCGTATATGTAGAACAGGTGTAAGGTCATTTTGGAGCTTAGACAGGCAATCACATGGACTTTGAGCAGTTTACTGAAAGCTTTGCAAAGAGTGAGACCTTAGTAAAGATAAAGATTACAACTTACTGAACTCAATTATCTATATGTATATAAAACTCAAAAATTGTCAGTTTGGAGGGTATGTGCGTTATAGAAACGCGCACCGCTCAACCGATTCAGCTGAAACTTTGCACACATATGTTTTCGACCCCCGCGCAGATGATAGGCTACTTTTTGTAGCGATTCGTTGGGCCGTTCTATCGATTTATTGATTTGTTTACGTTTTCCTAAGGAATTGAAGGCTTATCATGTTTAATAAAGCATTTTACCATGGTCATGTAAAGGAGGGCGGTGAAGCTCATTTTCACCTCAGGATCACGAGGATGGGTTTCGAAGCGCGTCCCAGGGTGAGTCATCCACAACATATAAGAAGTGGGGTGGGGGGGGGGGGGGGGTTACAGTGCGGTGAACCATGGCCCGGGCTGGACCGGGAAAGTCAACTAGTCTTATATAAAACCCAAAAGAAATGCAACACATACTCAAAGTAAGGAAACTTTGCCTTAGAATGCAAGCGACAGTCAAAGAAGAAATCTTTTATACCGACAGCTAAGGAGCAACATAAAATCTTTACATGATTTGTGCTTTTGGTCCAAACTTAAGATCAGATCATGCCAGAAGAAGGACAGCAGAAAGAGATTCAAGACAAGGCAATTGTATTTTGTACACCAGAATACTATTAATTACGAACCAAGTGTAGGTGACAACATGAAAATTCCTTCAGAGCAGCTCAAAAATTTCTTGAAAGCAGCATGGAAACTTCCTGGTAACAAATGTAAAATGATAAATTCCGCTGCACTAGACATGATAAATGCGAATCATTCAAAAAACTGCCGGTGCCTGTTTACCGATTTATCTTTCTGCAAGCTACTACAATGAGAAAAAGCTGAATGAAGGAACATCCACTTATCAGTGAGACTGTTGTAAAACAGAATCTCGCGATGAATAGTAATAGTGCCTGGGGGAAGAAAACTTTTCAATCCATTTTGGCAAGCACTATATATTAGATCTTGTTAGTTTGATGGTTTCTCTAAAGTTATTTCACTTCTTCGAAACTTCTGAAACAAATGTTTGCTGCATTTGGGACAACTACAATGTTCAGTCATTTCTACTTGAGAGGCGCAGTTAAATCTGCCGGATAAGTTTAGCAACTATTCAGTACCAGCTGCAGTGCAGCGATTTCCGCAAAGACATAAAGCAATGTAGAAATACAGTGTGCCTGGAAATTGCACTATATGAATCAAAAATGACAGTAGCTATTACGATAACGTGTCAAATAAATCTGAGGATTGAAAATTCACTAAACGAGGATTGTGAGGCCATTACTACCTCTTGGAGGACACTTTCAAAAAGATTGAGTTTCTAACCTGATGGATGTGGTGTTCCTATAATCCGTGGAAGTCCCCTTTGTCCTCGACACTGCATTGGCAATTGTTCATGTACATCATTGCAAAATGTCAGCTGTACCGTATCGTCCAAATTCAACGTTCTGAAATAGGCTGGTTTGCCTCTTGTCAATTCACTAGAACAATCATATTCGATTTCAAAGGTCTGGGACTGCAAACCACTAAAATTGGCAGATCACAAATGCTTTCAAATATGCGGTTCAATTTGGCCATCTCGACGTAGTAGTAAAGGGTTATACCATGAAAATCTTGAGAGAGTAAGGTAATTTTTGAAGATATTTGGGGAGAATATGCAAAAATGTGGAGGAAAATGTGAAGATTTTGAGAGGTAGGTAGGGTATTTCAAGATGATGGTGTTTTTCGTGCTTCATCCAGTATTTATAGTTAGAAGAGCACATCTTTCTGCTAGGACTAGCTATTGTACAAGAGTAGCAAACCATCGAAGTTCTTGATTGGCAAATTATTTTGAGGGTTATCTTGAGGTGCTAATTGGTACGAATTTTACCTGCTGTCCACATCTGTGTCGCAAGTGCCATTATTAGCGCACTGGCACAGCTCAAATTCGGATGTCTCAGGTGTCTGTGAATAGTCGAACGTCACGGACTCGAAAGCTTCATCGTAGAGCGGTACAAGGCCAGAGCCCCAACCGGACGAGTCTTCTTCGACTAGCGGGAAAATGTTCAGGCGAGCCGCACAGGCCTGGACGCGGCTGCAGACCGGAAGTTGGGCAACGGAGAACATGGGCAGGGTGATGAGCAGTGGCAGAACCGCCGATCGGCACAACATCGCGCACATATGACTCGGGGCGGAGTCGACCCAGTACCCACGTAATATATCGCGTGGAGAACCGATCGTCCGCTTGTGCGTTCAAGCAGATTTCTGGTCAGCTCAGCGTCCGCCGTGGTTTCAGCAAGTACATTTCGCCCTTACACTTCCACCTCGTCAAGATTTTCTGTTGAGGAGATGAAAATAAGTCGAGGCAAGACGTCTCAGTAAGTACGACCTAGTGTTTATGTGATGGAGACATGAGTGAATGTCGTGAGGCGCAGAGTTTGATGATGATGGATGAAAAAGAGCTTTAAACAAGTAAGAAGTAAGACTTTGAGAAGTTGAGAAAACTAGCAAATGGCCACTAAAATAATTCTAAATGTTTCCTGACCTCCTTCCAAGAAGAACCGTATTTACAGCATAGGGCCATGTTGAAAGGAGATCAGGAAACATTTATTAGGCTGTCCGGAAAATAATGTCGCTTTTTATTTTAACATGCAAAATCGTGGCAGGGTGAGCACGAAAGTAAGTAAATGGGGTACCAACCGATAGATCAAAACAAGCTCTACAAAGTGAAACTCGAGCCTTTGCGCCGGTTTGTTTGCGTGGAGTTGGAGCCAAATTTTAAAAGGCACTAAAAATCTAAAAAAACGAAAAAAAATCGTATCTCTATTCAGAAAAGTTCTGGGAACCCCTAACTTTCTCACGCGTGGACTCACTATGCGAGACACACGTATGCACACTTTCGCGGTTTTTTCATGGCTGAAAATTGCGAAAACGAAATTCGGCACATTTTTGCCAAAACAATCCGGAGCTTGTCTCACATGAGTGATCCTGTAGCATGAACCTTTAGGAGTATAACCATGAATTTTCAGCTTTAGACAAGCGCTAGTTTTCGAGAAAAATCAAATGTTTGCAAAAAACCCGAAAAACGCGTCATATTCTCACTTTTGACCTCCTTTTATTTCTCGTACTGTAGCCAAGGAAAAATACTACAAACTATGCAGGTGAATGTCTAGTGTAGAGAGTACATGCCTGTGCAAATTGGAGATCTATAAGACGTCTATGAACGGAGATACGATTTTTCGGGTATCTGGAATTTTTCATATTTTGGATTCAAACTTCAGGTGGAGCACGATTTCGCGCGTAGGTTTGTAACCTATCTTATAGAGCTTGCTTTGCTCTATCAAATGATACCCCATTCGCTGTTTTTTATGGTCATTCTGTCGCGGTGGGATGTCATGTGACATTATTTTCCGGACAACCTGATAGAATTATTTTAGTGGCCATTTGTTAGTTTTCTTAACTTTCCGATGAAAGCCAAAATCAAAACCGTAAGCGTCACCAACTTCAACTAACCAATTCGTTTCGATGAATACTCCCAAATAAATAGGAAGTTGCTGTATTTGAACGGTGGAACTTGTGGGTGGATTGTAACCTTGTTATTCCTAAACGGGTTTGAAATATGCATAGAAGAGAGCAAATTGATAGAAGAAAAGTGTGGAGGATCCTGCAAATTTGGATGCTGAACAGGGTGGCAAACCTGGCAAGTGAATCGGCTCCCGGATTCATGTGGAGGCAAGTTGCGGCCTTTCTCTGATTGTAGGGATACAGTCATTGAGAGAGTATGAAAATCAATGCTGTAAAGTGAATGTTTAACAACTTTATCTTCATAATCAGGGAAAGTCAACCCACCTCCACCCGAATATGGGAGCTGACCATACTTCGATTTTTCTAGAATATCTCTTCAGTTTCTTTAAGACAGAACCGAAAACACCATTTTTTCCGCAGTGCAGCATGCATTGTCTTACTGTGAGTACAAACCGCAGCTGGTCAGTACTACAAGCGGGGATTGATGGAGTCAGGCTAAAAATTGCCGAACACATGCACGAAACAAGTGCTTCGATGCTACCATTTATTTTACGTTAAGCTCAATAACTCGAGAGAGAAAAACAATAGCACAACACAAGTGGAATGGCACAAGAAAGTCAACAGCCTCAATCATTAGCATCGAAAGTGCCAGCTAGGTTCATTGGCTGGATGGGGGCGTCATGCGGTCAGTTCGCACGAAGTTTGAAGGTTAATTCCGTGTCTCTGCGGAAATCGACTCAGAATCTCGGATGTGTTCAGAACGATGCTTTTCAGACATGCTGGTGGCAGAAGTGAGTACGGTGAGTGAGCGGAGCGAAGGATCTGCAAGAACTGGTTCTTATTCTGGAAGGAGCACAAATCTCAGATAGCACTTACCTGGCTTCGATCGTATTCAACTCTTACGTGGATCTGGCCTTTTTCATCGCGTGAAGAAACGATTGTGCCTCCCCCAGGAGCGTTTGTCGAGGAAACTACCTAGGATGAGAGACGGGTAATGAAAAGATCATGAACAACAACGTCTGTCCCTGATTTCTGCCTCTGGGGAAATTTTCGGTGCTCAGCGAATGTCAAATGCTCATCGGCAGTAATTGTTGTGGTAAATTATGGCCACATCTGTTGCGCAGCTATGTTTACAACCATGACAGGCATTCGCTCCTCCATGCACAATAGGATCCATGAAAGGGTCTGTTAGGCAGATATCAAATACATAGCAACTGAGTCATGTACAGTGGTTTGAACCACCCCTTATGTACCGCAGCATCATGTTCAGGTATTCAGTCAAGCACTTTTAATTGCAAGTGGTCAAACTGAATAGAAGTAGCTGAAACAATGAGTATTTTCAAAACAAACCACTGTTATGGAGCCACTGAGATAACGCAAAATCCCTTCTACTGCAACCTATCTAATAAAGTTTACATGATACGGGGAAAAGTGGTCATTTTTTCCGACATATCAAAATTCGTATGCATCCTTTGCGTCATCACCTTAAAAATCTTCCAAAAAAGATAGCACTTCAATTTTTGAGGTTTCCAAAAGTCTAGGTTCGTTCTGTGACCCAAAAACTTCAGGTCAATGTCAAGCGATCTTGACGAAGTTATAAACTCAGTAAAAGCATGTGCATAACATTGCTGCGTACTGCTAGCCTCTGCAAAACCACTCCGATCTTGATAATTTACTTTCAAACACATAATTTTGAAATTTTCTTATACCGCTCCATTGCATCCAAAAGAGGGAAAGCAGGAAATACATGGATGGTTTTGCAAAGGTGTCACCTTTTATCATAGTTTGAAATGGAATGAAAAGGAGACTGGGTTACAGCGAAGGCTAATCGTTGGCTCGATTTGCACCGAAGAGTGTGTCAAGATCAGTTAGCTCGTTCTCTTTTTTTTGTAGGAAGGTGAGCAAGCAAAGTAAGTAATGACAATCGAAGCAGGTAACAGCTTGACTAGAACCATGGCTCCAAGCAAATGATGATGTCATAAGCGGGATCGACATCATCTAGAAATTGGAAAGCAACTCAACTGCAAAAAGTGGGATGGGGGGAGAGAGTAGAGTTATCAGGATGTTTCAAATTGCTGCCGTTAAACACATAGACGTTTTTCATTGCTGTATCTGTATGCTCTTCACTGTGAATGGCATTTGAGTCAACATACTTTAGCAAAACCACGTTCAAACTATGCAAGCTTTTCGGAAAACCTACCACTTGATTGGATGTTGAAGAAGCATCGGACAGCAGCATAGTCGAGTTCGCATTCGCCTGGCGTTGAGTAGCGCGAGCCTTGTTATGCGGGTTGCGCTTCTTCTTCCGCATCTCCTCGGGCGGTGACTTCACAGGATTTGCAGGTGGCACAACGTGGCGTATCTCTGGGTGCAACGGATGAATTTCGAAGTTGTTCGAGCTCTGGAGTGGGACCAATTAGACATCTTGCATATAAAACATCGAAACCCTTGCTTTGTTCTGGTTCTGCATGCTATTGCTGACGTGCGAAGCATGATTCGAACGCAGCATGAGCATCGACAACGCATTCGGGAGAGTTATCCCGGTAGGTGGGCCAGCATGAGGCCGTAGAGCCGGAGGTACTGGATAACCATATTGAGCTCTCGGGATCTGCAAAACTCCTCATAGACTCCGCCATGTCAGAGCTTTTGCTCACCTGAGGTGGCGTTTGTGAACCAGGCGGTGGAGGAAACAACTTCGAGAGCACAGGACTCAGCTCCATAGAGATGCAATCTCATGCATACTTGGTGCTTAGGTGTTCTTATTATACTACTTATTATCACATTCGCGCCACATCACAGACTTGCATAGACCTGCCGCCAAACGCGTTTCTAGCTTTTAGAAACTCAAACTTTTTGACCAATTTCCAGCACTCCCAGGTAAGGCCTCGGGCAGACTTCACGCGATTTGATCGTCGCGACTGAATCGCGACGAGACAATTGTTACAACATCATTCCATGTCAATCAACTTGCATTCGGTTGTGATACTTTTCCAGCCCGAAATTTTCGAATGTGAAATGAAAATGAATGGAAATCTTGGCGATTAGGTCGCGACGATTAAGTCGCGTGAAGTCTGTCCGGGGCCTAAGGGGTGGGTAGTTATTTACATTCTCAAGCGAACACAGTTGCAACACAACTGATAGAGAGGAAGACAGATTTGAAAGTGCACATGAGACACTTCCAAGCCATAGGAAGTCCGATGCCTTCAAGCACGTTTTGAACCAGGGTTTTCATATGTGCCTAGATATTAACCAAGCTAAACTTATGTGCAGACCTTCCATGGTATCGAACCGACATTTATGTGACTTTTAGGGGCGTGAAATGCTTGTGCGCGAGCAACATTGCCGTCATTCACTTCCAAATCCCAACATCCTACTTGTAGATAAATTTGCTTAGAGATGCATCCGCGCATAAATGAAACCGCTACACACCTAATTATTAACTACAGGTAGATGTTTCAAAATTGGAATGACTTGCTGTATATTACTAGTAGGCTTTTTGAGAGCGTCAGACGATCTTCAAGAACTGGACGATGCAAGAATGTCAAGCACAAAAAAGCCTATCCTCTCAGTTATTAGAGACCATATTATTTCTTAGTTAAACACCCAATAATACTGATCACGTAGTTAGTCGAGAAATCTTGGCGCTATGAGTGTTTTTGGCGATGCAATAGAAAAGTGATTTCGAGCGATCGGAAGTCCCTATAAAAAAGGGAGTGCAGTTAGAGAATCTTGAGCAACGGCTCCACAGCGAAAGCGATACCCATCTCAGCGGGCTGGTTTATTTTGGCAAAACTTCTCATCTTCATAAGATACAGAATAGCATAGAAACGGAAAACGACCAGCTGGAACGGCGCATGTGGAGATAACCACATTGTGTCAACTCATAGTGGTATTGTTACATAAAGGCTACTGCATGACGAAAGCGCAGAAGCAGTATCGTTTGAGCGGGCGCGAACGTGACGCGCGCGCATCCTCACCGTTGTATTAGGTTGATGCATAATTCCTGCACCAAAATAGGTACAGGTCGCAATAATCCGCACTAATCCTATATCCCAAATAGGATTCGATATATCATTATATAGAGCAAACCTAGCTCTACAAGACAGTGCTCAAATATCTGCACCAGCTTTGATTCGCGCGAAGTTTTGAGCCGAAAACTGAAAAAAACCATGCGTTCGAAAACCTTAAGACCAATCAAAACAAAATTGTAATTTCTTTCGAAAAGCTCCTACAAAATTTCTTTTTTGCTCACGCGTAGACATTCCACGTAAGACATTTATCTATGCGGTTGCTGTATTTTTTCCTCAGCTAGACGATGAGAAAACGAAGTTTTTCATGTTTGCCAAATTAGTGCTGAGATGTTCTAGCACTAACAGTTGTATAGTACATGCCGTTAGTAGTAAAACTTTACATTTTCAGCCTTCTAAAACTGCTAGTTCACGAGAAATGACGAATCTAGCTCTTCTTATCCGAATTTTTCTTGCCTAGTTGCTAAAAAATTCGATATTTCTCGTAAACTAGCTGCTGTAAAGAGCTGAAAATTCACATTCAAGCTTCTAAGGTCCTATAGTATCCAACTGTCAGTGCTAGAACATTTCAGCATTACTTTGGAAAAAACATGAAAAACTTCGTTTTCTCAATTTCTAGCTAAGAGAAAAATACAGCAACTGCATAGAGAGATGTCTTATATGAAATGACAATGCATGAGCATGTTGGGGATTTTAAAGGATTTTTCTGAACGGACTTCCAATTTTTTCTTGGTTTTTTAGGGCGCTTGGATCTTTTTCGTTTTTGGCTTCAATCTTCGCTCGGATTAAAGCTGCTGCAAATCTTTGAGCACTATTTTGTAGAGCTAGGTTTGCTCTATCTAATGATATATCGAATCCTATTTGGGATACAAGATTATTGCGGATTATTGCGGTCTGTACCTATTTTGGTGCAGGAATTATGCATCAACCTAATAGATCTTGCGCCTCATGCGCTCTGCGGCTAATAAAGCCGCGTTTGCGCCCAAAGACATTGCGCCTTCGTCATGCAGCAGCCTATACATGAGACAGTCATAGAAACAACACAATACTAAGATAGACATTATCTCACTCTGTTTGCACTTGCATGTATCGACGGAATGGTGGTTCGATTTTTGAAGGGTCCAACAATTTTCTTTTTCGGATGAGCAAATTTTCCCTTATATATTTTTACGATGTTTCCCAAATTTTTGAAGAGGCTATTTCCTGGATAACGAAGAAAGCCAAAGCACAGACAGCACAGCACTTCTTCTCCTCTCCCAGTTTCTGAGCGTTAACTTGAATTTTCGAAATTTTCAAAAAATATTTCTATGCTAGAGGCACAGCGTAGAAAAATTAAATCAATCTGCTCGATAGAGTGAAGCGAGCTCCACAAGATGACCTCAAACTTTTGCATAAAGATCAGTCTACGCGAAATTTGTAGCCAAAATTTACAACTCTCAAACATAAAACCGGGTCTCCGTCCAAAAAGCCCTATAGACCTCCGATCAGCCTAAACGTATATACTCTTCACATCAGACATCAACATGTACATTTGCTGTATTTTTTGGCTGGATTTTACGAAAATATAAGATAAAACCAAAATATTTTATGGCTGTTTGAGCTGAATCTTATGTTTCTAAGAAATAAGAGCTTCTAGACACTGGCGGACGGAATTGGAAATTACTTATCTACATGAGTTACAAAAATGTGCAAGTGCTTATTTTCGTAATAATCAAATTGATTTTTTAAAAAAAGTTATGGGCCCGCAAAAATGCGGAAGCAAAATTTACAGAGTGCATAGCTGACGCCACACACAGTCATTTGGAAAAAAAAACTGCCCCCAACCCTCCTCCTTCGAACAGAAATCCTGGGATTTCCACTTATCTAGAAGGTAATTGATGGATGTGCTTGCAAAGGTTTGTGTATAGAGATACCTATGTGAGAACAGCTCAGTATTGTTTTCGCTAGAGCATGCCAACTCTTATTTACTCGAAGTCTAGCCATAAAAAGAAACGATGACTGCGCATATGTCTGCGCAAAGTTGCTTGAGCAAGTTGGACATTCGTAGGATTCTTCTAAACGGAATCAATTTACGAATAACATTTGGATTGCGGGTCCTAACTTCACATTGATCATCTTTGTAAGAGTAACGTGATAATGTGGAGTTCTATCGAATGTTTCTTTTTTTTTACTCTGCTGTGCTAGCATGACACATGCATTGTTTTGCATCAATTCAACAGAAACACTACTTAGCAAATCTATCACTTACGCAAGCCACTATGTCACGACCATTCTCGGGAGCAGGGAAGGAAGCGCCTGGCTGTACGGTAAGTCTTTGGGACTGCTTGTGTCTTTCCAAAGACTCGCACTGGTAGGAGTGACTTTGATGTTATCGTTGCGATGGTGGTTAATTTATGACATCAAACACATATTCATCTTATGTTTATACTCGGTAAACTCTTGAACAAACGATTCGAAATTGACCTCGATAACTGAGGACACGACTGGATGACAGTAAGAAAGCAGGAGACTTTAGTGAACGGTCAGGCTACGCACCACTCGAGCAACATAACTGTACAAAACTTACTCATATACTCTGATATAGCCAGTTATGATAGGAACAAAAAATGAAGCCAAACTTATGGCTGAAGCCCACGACTTTGAATAACAAACATTATCTAACAAGTTGCAGTGAACAGAAAAACACCTGAGATCCCGGATCCATGTCAATAGCATACTTCATTTCGTTGATGCGGGTGTGGCAACCTTCACAAATGAAGCGGAGGAGGAGAAGTATGTTGAAGACGACGTAGACGTCTTTTCCAAAGCTGTTGGATTGATGATTTCTAGTCCTTGCACAGGCGTGAATGTTACAGACGAAGCGGTACCAGCAGTCTAAAACGAGTGATGAAACTGTTGACTATTATGGAAAATTATCAATTAACCAATTCGTCAATGAAGAAACGAAGCGCAAAAATACAGTCTAAAGAGAAAACTATGCAAATCGTGATTTAGATGTACCAAAGAATAAACAGAAATATACAAGTAGATAAGTCAACGTATATCAATAATGAAATTCTGTGGATCAGAAACATAACAGGTTTCAAAATGGAAAAGCTCTTCAAGATCTGATCGGCTTTCGGTACTCGCTAGTTCGACTATCAAAAAACCAGAACAGAATTTCCTTACAGAATACTCGTTAAATGGTGTTTTTTCGCAAACGTCTTCTCCCTCTCTACTACGAAAAAAAACTATTTGCAGGATTATTTTCGTCCATTATTCTCATCTTCTATGTAATATCGGGGGCACAATTGCTGCTTATAGCAGCAAAATTTTGACTTCCGAAAAAGCTTTCATATTCAAAGAAACGAATAAGTGAACAATCACCTTGCTACGTATGCTGGTAACGCCACCTAGTGCTCGTTGTCGTTCCATTTGCCGCTGCATCTTCTGCGACATCTTCACACGCGTCTTGTTGTCTACAACTCCAGCACGAATTCGTCCACCAGCGATATTCCCAGTTTTAACCTAACAATATGAGAAAACATTTTGGAGGTGGGAAATGCGTGGAAAAACAAGATTATGTGGCAAAAACCAGCGCAAAGAAAGTGTCTTGAGAAAACTAACTTGACCCAGATCAAAACCTATGTGATCCTGTAGCACATCCTCAGCGAGCTCTCCGAAATTCATGCGATTCGCGCTCTTGCGCAAATCTGTCATACCCATTCTCTCTTTCATCTTGCGCACACGACGTCCTATAAATCAATAGTGCACTAATGGATAGAATCAGAAAAAGGAGCACCTCCTCGCTTTTTGCTGGCCTTATCCAAAGGTTTCGGTAAAGCTTTACTAGCCTTGACGGGTGGAGGCTCCAGCAGTTTTTCCATTTTGGTGCGCACCTGTGAGTTATACACATTAGCGAAAATGTTAATATGATGACAGAAGACCGGACTTGGTTCAGCAAATGCATCCCAATACTGCCTCCAGGTGCTTCATGAAGGGAATCGACTCGAGCAGCAAGAGTGCACTTAGCTGCAAGAATTTTGGCGGCTTTTCTAAAATATGTAACGTAGACTGCCAAGCATTCATAAATATATTCCTGCTTTCGTGAGCAACGGATTTCAAGCAAACACTCTACACTATAGCTGCTGTCTCCATTTAGATCATTCAAAAGAATATACAGCGAGATACACTATGTGAACTTATAATACCTCAGGATATGCTGTTCCGTTTCTGCCCGAAGATATTCATACAGCACAATTATGTAACGAACTACATCAAAACTTCATGATAAGCGTTTGTGTGGTGCCCATTTCGAAGCACGACCCAAAAAAAGGCCACAAACTATGGCCTTCTAGCTGCCAGATTTTTGGTATCGGTTTTGTATAGTATGGAAGCGCTACGAAGGGATCTGACTGTAAGCTTCAAAAATAAAGGCAGATAACATTTCAGATAGATAGTTAACTCCATCATGAAAAGATAAACTGCACCAAGACTTAGTGTGAGAATTTCGTAAGCTTTTCATTCAGGCATTGAGAAGGGGAAATCGGCGAGACTAGGACAACTCCTGATAAACATTATGTCCTCATAATGGAGGTTGTCTTCATAAAAGCAATAAGCTATCAAACTGACTCACGCCTTCAGGTCAGGAGGCATAGACTGCACAAGCGGATGAAAATATACGAATCCTGCATGCGGTAGGGCTGCAGTAGACGAGAATCCAGCCAGCGAACGTTTCTGGCGGCCAAGAACTTGAATGTTGCAAGCTGGCATTCTCGACAGAGGAGCTAATCCACCAGCCTGTGACACCTGAAAAGGATCACGCTGGAAACGATAATTACCAAATTTCCGGAAACAGATACCCCTACCAGTAGCGCGGTAGTGGCTGCTCCCAGCAAATGAACGAGGTTTGGAGCGATCAAAGACATTCGCACTTCAATCAGTCGGTACATGGAGATCCTGTCCTAGAAAAGAAATTCGTCAAACAGACGCGGATAAACCAACGTCAAAATACCGTATGCAGCTTTTCGGCAAGATCGCATGCTTCTCGCACAGCATTCAGTTCTTCTGGTTCCAGTGATTTGCCTTGAGTTGTTGAAGCTGTCACCGACACGACAATGCAAGTAGCAGGTGCAAGAATTTGACTTAGCAATTCCTAGAACAAAAGGCATTGCCTACATCGATGACTCGCAAGCAGATCAAGGCATAAAAAAAGAAAAAGAGTATTCATGTACATTGTCAAATAGAAACTTCTAACGACCTCAAAAAAGCCATAACACACACTCAAATCAATCCGAAGATTTGATAGATAGCAATGCAAAAGCTTACCTTGTTCTGCCCCTTAGTGTTGATTTCGTTTCCAAGAAGCTTCACAGCAGCTAAATACTCTAAAGGATTCGGCACCAAAGTCTCAAGCTCGGGAAAACGCTTCTCGTATTTGTCACGAACGAATTTGTGGATCACACTGATCTCGCCATCGATGTCAGCGGCAAGCTGTTTGATGATAACAATTGGGAAAAAAATGATGATTGGAACGGAATATGAAAACTTACATGTGAGAGCTTCACGATAAGGATGTACTGAGGATCTGCCTCCAATGGGGCCGTAACGTGAACTTCCTCTTTTCGTTCGAATTCGCGGTGTAATGCAGCGATCAACTCCTTGTATCTACAGTACAAATGTTGCTCAAGATTGCCAATAAAACAAATAAAACGTACTCATCCGATAATGTCATCTTTGCCACATCGTACACTGAGTTATATTCACTTTTCCCAGGTACAGCTTCTGTGGCCTCCTCTATGTCTTCTTCTTTCTTGATAGCAGCCTACAACACTAAATACAAACAGTAGTACCATTTAATGCAACTGTAAGTTTTTACCTCCATAGCTTGCTCCAACTCATCCGCGTCATCCTCCTCGAAATCAGCCATAAGTTCTTCGGCGAGCGACATCTTGATGCCTTCTTATGAGCCTTTTATCAAAACTGTAAATATTTGCCGATCTGTGAGTATCCAGCTCTTGGCTATTCCAAGAGTATCAAGAATGCATCGAAAATATCATCAGATTAATATTCCGAAATAATAACATCCATACAAAAACAACAGTCTGGCACCGTAAAAGTCCCTCTGGAAGGACGTAGCCCATCTCATTTATTTAGAAACATTTTTCCCATTAAGAGGTTTAGTCAAACTCCCATCGCCTATCTTTGTCCATTTAAAATGACAGATGATTTGTGCAATAGTCACAGATGTTATTAGAGAATCCATTTATGGGCGACTTCGTCTTCTTTTTCGAAAGTGAAGCAAATGCGAAACGGTGAAGAAGTCCATTCCCTCTTATCAGAGCAAGTAGTTGCAATAGTAAAAATGTAATATGTACTATATGCAAGTCAAACAACAACAGCAGAGCTTTCCGACTTTACTGAATTATGAGGAAGAAAAAGTCAAAGCAATTTGAAGAATTCCTGCGCTGACACGCTCGACGGCTACAGTTTCTGCAGGTCAACAATTGGCTCCTAGAGCGTGACAGACGTGAGTAGGCACAATTTGTATGCGTTACTCTCCCAATTTATTTTTATGGAAAGCAGTTTGTCACTCATTTCTGTACTTTTCTTCTGCCGTATAGGTTATTATAGGTGGTTATTTTATAGTCATAGTTAGTTTCTATAGTTTCATAGTTTGCCACTCAACTTTTAGACGGCGTTTAGATATGTGGGATTGTGCATCAATCACACATTTTAGGCAAAAATGGCAAGCAGGAAATCAAGTACCAGGATTGACATGCATTCGTATGCCAAGGAGAGGAACGTGTATGAAGATGGTGAGCAATGTTCAGACTTGTTATACTCTCTTCTTTGGAATTTCTGTCCTATGGTACATCATCGGGTATTGTCCCATACCTCTACCGAACAGGAGCTGAGGGCCGTTGGTAATGAAAACGGTTGAAAACGGTGCGATATTCTACGTACATACCAAAATGGATGTTGGTGATATTCCTTAGTTGCACACCTTGCAAAGAGACTGCAGTTGGGTGTGGTGCGGAAGGCGACAATCCCCAATTTTGTGCCTGTCAAAAACTTTCTGGTGTCAAAGTGATACCCCGGGGGACTACGAGGGTTGGGGGTGGGGGCAGATACGTTACTCACTGCCACAAGTAGAAATCCGTGAAAGTCATTGAGACGGATAATACACAGCCTCCGTTTTTCGCCGATTGTCGCCTTCCGCGTGCACCCCACTGCAGTTGGTGCGAAAACTCCTCACATTCACAAAGTAGGGGGATATGAAAGACACTTGTTTCGAAGTGAGGTCTCTAAACCTCTATTAAAAAGTAGAGCTGAGAAGCTACTCCCTTTTGATAGCTGGGAAGTCTTGTCAGAGTTCACTCATAGTGGTTTGACAAAGTAAAAATTCTAGTTCCTGAAGCACCGACATCTGGAATGGAAGGGAGTATTGTCTCCTCCTTGCGAACCCACGGATTCGTTACTAGGTATCCGACTGCTAACCTCTCATTTCGACGTAGTAGACAAGTATGTGCTTTTTCTGCACATTCTTTTATGAATGTGGATTAAAGACATTTATCTCGTTATCGTCTAAATACTCACTCCATTTTGGTATTCTGAGATACTACATAACTTGAATTTGAGGAATATGAGGCGTCATTTCAACGCGAACAAAGTCAAGATATGCTCGCAGTCGTTGGTGGTATGTTTCGATTGCAGCAGAACTTTCTGTGCAATATCACTCGTTCGTAACATTGCATATACGCAGGAAGGAGTGCCGATGCAGTCACATACGATATACCCTCAACGTCATCTTCAGCTGATGAAGAACATCGAACGCATCAAATGAACTACAGCAAAAGTAGATTAGGAGATAATTCCCTCCCGACAGCTGGTAACAGAAGAATCTGGCGGGTCAGCAGCAATGAAGGTAATCCCACTATGAGTTTATCTCAACTTTGGTATTTTATTTTGAGTGGATTGTTGTTGGTACACTATACGGAGATTAAGCCAACGCTCGCTTAACTTCAGGTTCTCGTTTGGAGAACTTCGCGTTATCCTAGGCTGAATTATTAGGGCTGCATACATAAGTATTATCTACATGTTTGCATGATGTTATTTTGATGCGTTACAATAGCAGTGAAGGAGCGGGCCCTAAACAGTGATTGCTCAGTCTTGCGGCAGAAGGCGAGTCTGGAGAGAATCGCAACCGAATGTAATGTAAGGACCTTTAATAAGTCAGTCGAATTTGGCTGGTCTGAAGATGGTAAGCTCGAAAGTGGGCTCGTTACATCTTGAAATGCCAATATTCATCCCTGAGAGTGAGATCATCTTCTTCATAAATAACTTCAAAGTCTACCCCCAGACATATATCTCAGATAATCCAGGTTGACCACGGGAGGGGGGGGGGGGGGATTCTGGTTCTTCTTGTACAATCTGTAGCGATTTTTCTGTTCTGGACTATCTTTTGCAGCGGAGCGTGGTCAGTTACTCAGTCCTTATCCACTTTGCGTAGGATCTCACCGCTCCACTGCGTGGGGCCGTGCCTTTGCCTCTGAAAGAAAACTGCTAGTAGAGATCTCGTTACTTTAATATTGCTCCATCTTCAAGTGAGTGTAGATCGTTTAACAATCCTAAAGCGCATCGTCATATAATTCGCCATATTTGGTGTATTCCATGATGCGTGTTAATCAATTTGTCTTATTTCTAAAATCTTTTGACTTTGAAAGAGATTTGTTTTGGGACATATGGAATATGAAAGTGAAATATGAGCTTCAGGGACTTAGGGTATCGAAATTGAGGTTTTCTCATCAAGTTAATATTCAGTTTGCTTTTTTCGAAACTTATCACTGTTGGTGTAAGTACAAACACATTTTTGCGCTTTTCAAGCTTTGTGGAAGGTTACATGGTTCCAAATGAAACGGGGCTTACCGCGAAAAATCAGCGATGGAACATAACCACATGAAAATTGCGGACAGTCTCACAATGCGCTTTTGCGTTGACAGTCATAGGCCTTGGGCAGAGTTCACGCGATTTTATTGTCGCTATTTATCGTAACAGGACAACTGTAACAATATCATCGCATGCCGATCTTCTTGCATTTTGGCTGTGATAGTTTTCCTACGCGACTAATTGTGCTAAGGTAGGCGCCAGACTAAGCGACCGTTTTGTTCAGCTGCAGAAGGCACGCAGACAGAGGTGCGATGGGGGGAGCCGGACCCACCAAAAGTGAAGGTGGTCCCAGCTACCACTGGCCGGCCAAAAGTGAAGGTGGTAGTGCCGGACACTCACCTCCCAAAAACGTTGACCGGGGGAGGGGGGCATTAACATCTACCCTTTCAGATCATTGCGTTAGTGCGCGGAAAATAACCGCTGAGAACCAGAATTTAGAATGATAAAATAATGAAAAATCAAAAATCATTCCACTGTTACAAATCTGCTGGCTGAAGACCTCCGCAGTTGCGACTTCATAGGTTTTGAAGGGTAAGTGTTGTTCTACCAGGCAGTGAAAGAATCAGTTTGATTTGAGGAGTGGCCGCCAAGAACGAGAATTTTAAAAAACCTTTGATATCTTCTCAATTTTAGGTTGCTTATTGACAACTGACATTTAAACTCTTAAATCCGGACTTTGAAGGTGTGTAATGTTGCGACTTCATAGGTTTTGTAGGGTGAGGTTTGCCCTATCAGAATATGTCTTAGCTGTACCGATCCATCAAAAGATCGCCAAGATCCAGGTTCTTAAAAAAGCAGGTAAAAAACCGTTTTTCAGCTCATAACTTCTTCAAAATTGCATAATTCATGTTGCGACTTCATAGGTTGGATTCTCCTCATCAAGAGCTTTCAAATGATATATAATATGTGGGTGATTCACGCCTCCCACGGCATATGCCCGGGGTGGAGTACCTCTCTTCACTAATTCTCCACTGGTGGCCTCCCGCCAATACATTGAAATGGGCGGGGTGGAGAATTAGTGAAGAGGAGTACTCCACCTCGGGTTAGAGCCGCAAGAAACATTGAATCCCCCACATATTATATACCATCTGAAAGCTCTTGAAGAGGAGAATCTAACCTATGAAGTCGCAACATGATTTATGCAGTTTCGAAGAAGTTATGAGCTGAAAAACGGTTTTTTACCCGCTTTTTTAAGAGCCTGGATCTCGGCGATGTTTCAATGGATCGGTACAGCTAAGACATATTCTGAAAGGGCAAACCTCACTCTACAAAATCTATGAAGTCGCAACATCACACACCTTCAAAGTCCGGATTTATAAGAGTTTAAATGTTAGTTGTCATTAAGCACCTAAAATTAAGAAGATTTTTAAGGGTTTTTAAAATTCTCGTTCTCGGCGGCCACTCGTCGAATCAAACTGATTTTTTTACTGTCTGGTAGAACAACACTTACCCTTCAAAACCTATGAAGTCGCAACTGCGGAGGTCTTCAGCCAGCAGATTTGTAACAGTGGAATGATTTTTAACGATTTTTCATTATTTTATCATTCGAAATTCAGGTTCTCGGCGGTTACTGCCTGAATCGACCTACTACATAGATATATGCTCTTATTACTTTCTTTTACATTCCTTTTGCTTATTTTCCTTCTTTTGAGCTTTAGCAAAAAAAATTTTCAGACCCAAAAGTGAAGGTGGTCACCCTGTACCAGCTCAAAAGTGAAGGTAGGCGGAGAATCGGCTCCGACTATCGCACCTCTGCACGCAGAGTCAACATTGAATCTGCGCACGATTTCCTGCTCCAGCTGCAGGGCCGTACAAAATTAATGTTGATTCTGCGTGCCTTCTGCAGCTGAACAAAACAGTCGCTTAGTGTGGCGCCTACCTGACTGTCACAACCGAAATACAAGATGGGCATACAATGACCTCCTAACACTTGTCTTGTCGCCGTGAATCGCAACGATGAAATCGCGTGAACTCTGCCCTGGGCCATAGAGAAAGATCAGACGGGTTATCATCGCAAAATACAGTTTTCTAGAGCATCGGTATGTACATATTACATGTTAGCTTTCTTCTTACAATTAGCTCTGCACCTCTTCCTTTCTGGATTATGCGTGCGACTAAGTAGTCAGCCTCACCGCATAGCATTTGGAAGTTTGTAAACGTTAAGTGTCGTGAAATTTCACAAATGTTCTGCTTATAATTCCTTGCTATTTATTGACTGGAAATTTCATATGTTTAGCTCCGAGAAAGCTGACATCTCAGGAGGATGTGAAGAAATACAGTTGTTCTCGGTGTGGTAGAGGACCGATGAAACGTTGCCATTTATACGCCCATTATCGCAACGTTCATCATATCAAAAAAGAGGAACTTGAAGCCATAAAGAAGGAGATTGGGAGAGCATCCAAGGTAGACCGAAGGTCATTTGCATGCAGTGTCTGTGGAGGACAGTTTTATTCCCGCAGCGGCCTTTGGTTGCACAACAAGGTGATATCAAAATAGAGGACTTTCTATGTCGCTCTGTTTACTCAATTACTCGTTATTTAGAAAGTGCACCAGCTTGCTGTTAAAGGAACAATCACATGTCCCGCTTGTTCGAAAAAATTGCACACCGTGGAAGAGTTGGCAGTGCATTGCAATTCCGAGCATGATCGTGGGAATAGCGCGCATGGCACCTTCGCTGTAAGAAGTGGAACCTTTGCGAGCCGCACTGAATTTGAGGTTACCATGAGTAGTCGCTCTGAAAGTAGCAATTATCATACATTGTTGTAGACGTGGTTGAACGATGTTGAGAATATCACTTGTACAAATTTCTCAACTCGAACATCTCGGTGCACTCCGCATGGAAAGATAGTGTATCTGCGCTGCAGATTCTCGGGAGGGACTGGAGCCGTCGTTGATCCCAAGGTTCTCAAGCGGGCATACAGAACAAGTGTAAAAGTTCATCGGGACTGCCCCGCTTTTCTCAAGGTATCACGATGCACACCTAATGAGACCGTTGATAACTGTTCCCCAGGTTTTTGAAGACACTCAAGGCTTTGTTCACTACAAATATTGCGCAGGTCATCTGGGACACAAAATAACAACAGAAGCTCTTCGAACACCTGCGAACGATGTACAGCACAGAAGGCTGTTAAAGCTTCCTACAGAGCTCATCGTATGTCATTTTCGTACAGATTGCATTTTTATGATTCTCACCATCACTTTATTGACAGCATCATCGACAGTTCGTGAGAGATGACGTCCCCGAGGAATGCGAAACTATGTCTCCGGCTTCACCATCTACGTTTGAAAATTGCTCTTCCGGCGATCCGCTCAGTAGGGTGGAGGATGAGTTCAACCAACTTGACGCTGTATGCATACTCTACTTCGTCCAACATCTGCTTAAATAACCAACTGCAGGTGGTCGCTCAAATGGTGGAGGAAATGAAAAGGTCTCTGAAGAATAACGATGCAGAACGCATACATGCAATGAGGAAGGCAATTGAGGAAAAAATGGAAGAAATCTCCCAAGGAAGTACCAAAGTTCACCAGACAGAAGAGTCAACTTGCAGATCAGTGGTATAAAGTTTCGAACCAGGTTGGCGACATGTTAATAAATTTTTTTTTGTCTCTCAAACATTGTGAAACTGTTCAGAAAGGAAGGATTCAACACGAAAACGAGTTAACATCTTCGCATTCATATATCCATAGTATGCTTCTCGAAAGAAGGTTCGCCGCATTGTATCATAATTGAAGCGATTTCCAAGTATCTAGCTTATCATAATAATTCACTCTTTCAGAGTTTTTTCCGACTACCTTCTCATATGTAACACTCCAGTGTCTATAGAAATATCTTGCACTGTTGCATATTCTACTGCTGTTTTCTAGACTCGAAAATTTTTTCGACGCTATTCCAGTGTCTGGGCCCAAAATTTTTTGCATGGATTTCGCTCAAACTTGGTCTAGGGGGTTTATCCGATCCGCTGATCCCGAATATCATATTGGTTTTGTACTAAAACGTCTTTTTCGGGGGTTACGGTGGGTACGTGGTAGAGGCTCAACATCACGGATCTCGCTGAAATTGGCCCACGGGTTCATCCGACGCGCTGGTCTCGAATATCACATTCTTTTCGCATTTTGGGCCTTTCAATGGATTTGCGGTGGGCTAAAAACTACAAATTTGCTCAACCTCGTCCAGCGGTTTCCCAAAATAACATCATTTTCTTGAGTTACGGTGGGTGTACGGTAGGAGGATCGAGATTTCAAATTTGCTCAAAACTCTACCAAGAAGGGTTTGCGAGCATATTAATTACTCATTCATGCTTGCTATCTGCAATGACGCTTTATTGTGGAATTACGATGATGCAGCATATTAATAGACATTTTCGCTTTTCGGGCCACTTTATGACGCATAAAATTCATGCGAACGCTTTTTTTGCGAAGTGAAGCATTATATTCGCAGCAGGTCAGATAACCCCTTGCACAAAATTTCAGAGAGGGCTGTAATTTTTCTCCCTACCATATATCCACCCTATCTCCGCGGAAAGCTCCCAAAACGCAACGTGAGTATGATGATTGTGATCAGCATGTCGAATAACCCCCTGGGCCAAGTTTCAGGTAAATTCGTGATTTCGACACCCAAAGGCAAACCACCATAACCCTAAAAATGACGCAGCCGTACGAAACCATTATGATATCGGCATCAGCAGGTCGTATAACACCCTTGGGATAAGTTTCAGTGAGATCCGTGATTTTGACCTCCTACCGTGTACCCACCTAATCCCGGAAAATCACGCCATGGTACAAAACCAATATGATACTCAGCATCAGCGGGTCGGATACCCCCTCCCCCTAAATCGATATGAGCTAAATCCTTATCAAAAAGTTTTTGGTGCCCGGATGCTGGAATTAGCGCCTCTTTGGACTCGATAGACTGTTACGTTGTAGTGGCAATACGTGAGTTTAGGAAGTGACTTTTAAAATATCATTGTCTTTCATTAGCAGCCGTGGAAATTTACTTTGTGAGCTGCATTCGTAGAATGACATTGTCGTACTACGTCAAGTACTTCATATTGTCATGCTTGACTGCAATATGCATTAAATTATTTTACAGGTTATATCATTCGTATCTGTCAATTCATTGAATATCAAACAAAGATTTCTAGCAAAAGATTCGTACGACTCGTATAACATGATACATCTTCAGGCCACATAATTTTGTGAAGGGAGGGTAGCGAAGATGAAAGAAAAATTTGCTACTTGGCGCTCCAGAGTTGTGAACTTCTTTTGTTCATTTACCTTCAAGTGATCTATCCTTTACCTGTGAACATAGTGAGCACCAAAGTTTTCACGCAAACAACAATTTTTAGACCTGCATGTCTTAGCGGTAATTCGCAGCGTCTTGATTCCATTACTTTCTACGGCTCTCCATGCCTTTTTGCGAAGTGAATTCGTCTAGAGCAGTGGAATATAAAACTCATGCGTTGCACTTCACTCGAGGATTTCCATACCGGTCGTGAATCCTGAAGGTTGGTGGGGATAGCAACTATCAGCCCCTGAGCTTGCTGGACAAGCTGCCTTATCATATCTCCATCAAAAACCATCTCATTCTATCAGGATGGTTTCGGAATTTTGCGCCATACTTGAATACCCGGCAGAAGATTCTGAAAAGTATTCTTGGATACTCTCAAGATAACTGAGGTAAGCATTATTATAGTTTTCTTTGAGTGTTTCGCGCCTTTGCAATGTTTGGATGGACGTTAAGATTGGAGCTGAATTCGTCGTCATGATTTTGAGAACCTATATTTCCATCATAAATGTTCGAGCTGAACAGCAGCTGTAAAAAATGTGTGAACCTATACTTCGGTACTTTCAGCACGTTTATTCTCGATGCGCGTGTGCAAAACATAAATTAATCTTCATCATCTATACATCAATCTTCAAGAGATAAGGCAACTTTGCAATGGAAATATTAAAGTATTTAACCCTTAGGGATCAGTGAAGAGGTGATCTTAAACGAATATTTACAAATCAGAAAACTAATGATATCGGTTAGGAATACATCCTAAAAGCAAAGTCAAGGAAAGAACTGCATTATCAATCAATTGACCAGCAATTACTATTGAAGCGATGTGCAATAACTTTCAGCCATAATCAAACTAAGAGAAAGGGGGAAAGGTGAAACCGTACAAAACAAAACAACGCCGTTGAGACAAGATGGGAATAGCACAACTGCGCAAAATTGATCTAGCAAGACATGAGACACCCAAAATGTCTGGTACAGCACGTTTTTGGGGAAGAGTTCTGACCCGGATGAGAATCAAGTATTGAGAAAACTAATGAATATTACGATTTCTTGGATATCTCAGCTATATTTCGCTCAAATGAAACGAATACATTGTTAGGAGTCACACATGGGAAATGAATCACTTGCACCTCCCTGAGCAGGTGAGTACCAAGCAGCAGGTGACTCATGCAGTGTATTGCCAGATATCTCGCTCAGTTCCTTCTTGACAATGTTTAAGCAAGACTAGACGTCGCTGATCTACGTAACGGTAATTGTCCTGTACCTAAAATCAACTCTCTCCTCAAAAAATGTCCAACATGCGATGATAAAAAGACGATTTGATACCTTCTGTTTCAAAGTGACTAGATTTTCGTTTTCCAAATCACGTTCAAGAAATTGTGATAACTGCTCCGTCGCCATCTCAAGATCCTGTAAAAACATTAGTATGGATATTATCGCCGGCCAATTCTACAATGGTGATATCTAGGAGTGAAACTAGATGGACAACCTGATCAGCTGGCCATCAACAGTCAAGACAGCAAATTAAATTACAGATGAAGCATTTACCCGCTGATTTCCTTCAAAAATTTCGGCATGATTATCTCTTTTAAGGTAATAGGCGAAGGCATAAGTGTACATGAGTGTTCTGCGACACTCAGATAGAACATCTACAGCTTTACGCAGAAATTGGACCTGAATATCAAATCAGTCTGTAGACTCTACAATTAGAAAAGGACAAACTTCAATCCATGACATATGCGCCTGCATCAATTCCATCTTTCCTTTCACGGTAGTGTACAGCTGAAGCAGACACATATCAACATCAAATTGAGAGAGTGAATAGGGAGTCACCTTGTTTTCAAGCTTTAAGCTCTGTTGATGATTCATAAACCGGTTGTAATAATGTAGGTAACGTTGAAGATTTGCCCGGGAAAGCTCCTGTGCATCCCTCGCTTGCTTAGCGCGAGAGTCGTCGTACCTTGAGCAAAGTAATATATTTGCTTCTCGTGCACTTACAGATGATGTCACTCACCTATTGCAATTATACCAGCTGCTTCCGTGCGGTTCCCATGGTCCCAAACAGATCCAACAGAACTCCATGCGACAAGCAGTGTTTTTGCAAACCATATGGTTGCAACCACCGTCTTTTTCAATGGTAACCTGGTCATACTTCATGTGAATTGAAAATTGCATACGTTATTTCTAACCTGACACTTAGGACACTCCTTAGTATTGGCGTTGATCCAGTTGCTAGTTTCTGAATCATCACTGCACTTTTTCAACCAAAGTTTCAACAGCCGACAGTTGACTGGTTCATGCCATTCATGAGCGCATCCAAAGCAAAATCGCATTCCACAGGAGCATACAACAGGACGAGGCTCCGAGTAACCGACCTGAAAATGATTTCGAATTTGTATCGTTCATGATGTGATAGAGAGAAGGTGAGGTTACCTACTCATTAGACTAATATGATACATAGAAAACAACAAGCGACTGTAGTTACCAAAAGATTGTAATTTGCCTTGCGCGAAAGTTTTTGCGCTACCGCGCTGTCAAATGTTGGAAAAAATAGCCAAATTATGTAACTCAAGAACTCTCCGCAACCCGAAATGGACAGATCAACGGCAAATTCATATGTGAAATTATTCGACATTGGAGGAAAAAAAATCAAAGAATCGAAAGTGAAGGAAACGCGAGAGTAAAATGATACAACGACGATGACAAATCAAGTGATTACCTCAAAACACAACACAAACATCCTATCAAAGAAACAAGTGCTAGGACCTCAACCTTGAGCGCCTTTCCGCAGTCGAGACCAGGACACCATTTTAGAAGACGGTTTCCTTCCACGAAGCTGTTGATTTTCAAACGTTGATAGGCACTACGAACTGCTTCGCTTTTGATATATTGCATGACCTTTGAAAATCAGTTCAACATCTATTCATCCAACGCTTTCTTTTTACAATGACTCACTTTCTCATCTTGTACAAGCAACTGACAGCCGTTGAATATGCACTGAATCTCACTGGTAGAATCATTCATGATCTGCAATATACGGTCTCGGAAAAGTAAATTTATCGATAAAAAACTGACTTTGGTATTGAGATACATTTGCCAGCAACATGAACATGCCCAATGATAGCAGTCCAAACCGCCAAGCGGGGCAGTGTTGCAGCAAATTTCGCATTCACCAACGGACGACACTGGAGGTGGTGCAGCTTTACGAGGTAAAACTTGGGCTTTCCTCAGAAAAGCGTCAGTGTCCGGATTTTCATAATACCTGGAACACTTTTTTTGAAGGACTGAGACAAACTGGCAATTAGAGAAGACAAGAGTGTACCTCTCCAGCAAGCTTTCCTTATTCCAGTTAAATTTATGAAGAAGTATACGGCAATGGCCATGACCAATTCTCAAGATCGCCGACACTTCTTCTATGATGTCATTCATCTCGCGGGCAAGATCCTCAACCGTCATGACCTGTAAACTTCGATTTTCACATGTTGTAATATAGTATCAGGTAATTTTGAGCTGCGCCTAGTTTAAGAAGTGGACAAAGCAAGCAAGCTTCGTAAATGTCAATCAACAATTTTTCGATGATAATCATTGAGCAGCACGCCTGTGGAAATGGAATCATAATAAAATCAGCGTGGAATGTACAAAAGGTAATAACGAACTCTTCTGGCCATGTAAAACGACTCAGACATGATTTCTGTCCTTACACCGAAGTTCTAAATGTATGTCCTTCAGAGACAATGCGACGCATCGCTAAAATTTGCACCACGCGTTCGTAGCGTATATCTTCACTTTATAGTCCTCAGCTAAAATCATCCCATTCTCACAAAAACTCCATCATTTTTAAAAGAGAACAATGTTCGAGAAAAAAGTGATCTACGATAATCCACACCGAAAAAGTGGAAAGAATAGCTGAGAACGCGGACGCATCGTTCAGTCACTGGGAGAAAAACCTACTCCTGATCCATTAACAGCGCTCCTAATGGGTCAGAAAATCGAAATATCCTATGATGGGTCTTACAAGGGAACGACCCCAACCTAAGGTGGCGAATTGGAATGAACTGCATATCACTAGATATCCTTGACGGGCTGATTTCAAACCTACCTTCCATATCTGCGATACCGTTTTTTTTTTGTTGGAAAAAGTTATAAGCAGTTGAATATGTGGAGTCACTGGGATTTCAATGCATGATGTGCTTTAAAATCCAACTTGAGAGTGCGTGACCAGCATGTAATTAAGTCTGATAATTTAAGAAAATGCTCACATTTACCGGTGATACAGATAATGCTTCTAAACAACGAATTTTTGAAGGTGTGGCCTAGATGCTTGCAGAATTTTGAATATGGATGCTCATACAATTCTCCAAGCGGCGCATCGCAGATGTGGAAGACAGATTTGGAATCAGCTCATCAAGACGCATCGTCTATATGCGATTCATTTCAGTGCGCCACATTAAGCTGGGATCGTTCCTTGAAGATGAATTCGAATAGATTTCTTTAAGTTCGAATGATTCACGGAAGCATTTATCAGTGTGGATTTGCAGGTATAGGCGATCGCCAGTGAACGCCATTGCCATTGATAACTTATTAACATCCACGTCTCGTCGTCACTGAGGGGTCTGAAGCGCAAAAAAAGGACATGACGGCGCCCGGCGAACCTTATATGAGCGTCCGCCTTCGTTGGAAACGGACTCTAAGGGAGTTCAGAAAAAGTGCTACGAAAGTCAAAAAAGCGTTTGCGTTTCTTCAAGCATCACATTATAGAACTGGCTTCAACTTAGAGAAAGGTTTATGCAAATTTTGCAAAAAAATATCCATCATAAGCTAGAAACTTTCCTACAGAGTAACTGACAAGGGAGGTCCGATTAGCCTTATACCTCACTCTAAAGAGCATCGAACAGTGATCAAGAATCTGATTTCAGTATCTGCCGAGCGCATTTGCATGCGAGTTATAAATATTTTCTTGGTGCGAAAACGGACTATAATCTGGGTAAACAAATTTTACGGTCTTTTCAGCCCTCAAATAGAGCTTCGTTGAGTATGAGCGTTTTGAACAAAAGGTATTGTTCAAAGTGCTCTGCTAATCAACACTGGACCGTCTGAGTAACTCTGACGAATTTTGTTGTAATTCTGTTGCATTTGATTTTTCAACTCAATACACGCTCATAGCTCGACGTCCACAGGCGCTCGGAGATAACAAAGATGAATTTGGAATTCGATGCTCTTTATAGTAGTATCAAATTCATGTGAAAGGACTACTTCGACCAAAAGGACTCTCCCTTGTGAGGTCGCTAATTCTAGATGTAAGCATTGCCGGTAGCACCGTAGGCTCTGAGACTGGTATTCCAAAGAACCTCTGAAAACCTGCTCTCGCTATATGATCTGCATTACAGAAAAATTAACTGTGGAACCGGTGAGCTGAGAATCGTACTTCAAAAAGTTTGAGCGTTTCGAGATTTTCCCGCAAATGGCAGTTAAGGAAGACGCCACTATGAAAATGGCTTATTTGAGGTAATGAAGAGAGAGACGACTCTATTCCTGCTATAACCTTGAGTTGAAGCCAGCTTCACAAAATAGTGCTCGCAGAAACGTATGTTCTTGATGCGATATATTATTCAGAATCGAACATCAGCCATATTTTTTAGATACTTTGTATTTTGAAAGCATTTCTTTTGCAAAAAAGTTGTGCTGACATCGCCCCAAGTATTTGTTTACGATAAAGCAGATGGATGGACTTTGACCAAATCTTGAAAATCTAATAAGTTACACAGACCTTGGCCTCCAAATTTGGTGTTTCTTTGAGGACTTCACGACTCGTATCTTCTTGTTCCATGGCAATTCCATCATCTTCGCTTATGGCCTTGAATAGAGTTGTAATAAAAAAGGTGTGTAAGATGCCCACATACGTTAGTATAAGAATTATCAACAACTGAAGCAAAATCTTCAATCTCTAGTTTATCGCGATGGCACTTTGCAGCCACGGCTATACCGCATTTATGTGTTGAACTGTTCATGTAGACGGATGAGTCAGAATAAAAAACACCATTGTGTTTGATGAAAGCATGATGCGATAAGATATTGGACTTTATTGCACAACAACTATGGCGAAATTTATTGGCAAAAACGGCGAGAAAGATCGTTCAGTCGAGCCACAAGTTGAGAGAGGACTGGCAAATCTTATAAGCTCTTCCCATTATTAGACAGATGAAGTCAACTCAAACATAAACCTCGTCCGCATTGAATGAAGAATTTTTCCAAACAGAGAGTGACGGTGTATGAACATTATGAGACCTAGAAAAGGTTAACGCAGATTTAGCATGAAGGTTCTATTTACCTAACATCGCTGCAAATTAGCGAGTCATAAGTGAAACCAAATTTGAAAGCATACCAACAGTTAAGTAGCCTTCGCATCCAGCCGACTATCCACTAAAGCTACACTATAGCGCTATAGTTTATAGCTATTTACTATGAAAAAATATGCAAAATAAAAATCTTCAGCACTTCTGTTGCGCAGCAGAGGGCACAGGAAATCAATTATTGTCTGGTGCTTTGCACCATACAGCTTATACATATCTATCGTTAACTTTCCTAAACTGTAACGCGCTGTGATCCCAATCATACTGCTTCCACAGAATTGATTTTACTGCAAATTCAATCCAATAATCCTTGTTTCTGAAGCTGTCAGCGAAAAAGTCAAGACAAAAACTTGCTACTTCTCTCGTGTTTTTTCACAGCAAAATGGGGAAAAAACATAGGTGATTTTTTCATTATAATGGTTTGGATATCTGTCCTAATCAACGAAGCAACAGCTACTTCGATCTCTTTGCACTTAAATAAACAAAAACAAATGTAACACACTTCAGGAGATGTTTGAGTCCAAAATTAGATCGTTAATCTTTTACAAACTAAAGCAATAGCTTGCCTCCTCATCGAGTTCGCTTCCCGAATCTGAGTTGTCTTGGAAATCATCATCAAACTCCTCGGCCATTTTGAAAGACGCTGCGGGATGACCAAGCTGGACGAAAGACCCGTAGTGCCGCTCCCAGGTGAAAGTCACTGACGAACGGCAGCAGCAGAACTCACCGTTTCTGAAGTATCGACGAACGTCACGAGTCGATCGCAGAACGTGAGGACGATCAGACGGCAGGCGTCCCAGCACGAGTTCCTGCGCCGGTCCTTTAAATTGGAATGCTGGCACGATTTCCGTCCGCTGACCACTTTCGGACGTTCTTCTGTCGTCACTCATTGATTGGCTCTCCATTCTTTGAAAACAGCATTTGACTGACAATTCGGTCATTTTGCGAATGACGTCTAGCGCATCGTTTTGGAAATCTCCTTTTTTGCTTGCGATTTTGAAACTGACTGTTGTCTTGGTTGTGTCGCATTCTTGCAATTTATTATCGATCGAAACTTGGTCCTGTTTTCGAAATCGCGTTAATGTTTGTTTTGAGTGCGAAGTCCCACTTTCTGAAAGCATGAGGTCGCTGCGGAAATCCACCCTGGACTGCCTTAGATTAAGTTGCGATGTCTGACTGCCCATCATAACTCCATATATTTTTATTTCTAAGCCACTATGGGAACTTCTTAATTTAGATGAGGGTTTGGCACATTCATTCTGGGCAAGATCGCTTGGGGCTACGGTCAAAGTCGCTGCGGCTGTCACCAACACAAAAGTTCAATTCTGTGCAGAGCGAGTCTTCAAATATACCATACAAAGCTTCGCTTGCTAGCTGGGTGAAGTCACCACCTGCTGCTTATGACTTCTGCCGAAAACTTGGCCAAAATATTTGCGAGAATGCTTTTGGTTGCATCTTCAGAGGTTTCTGACATCTATACATGGACTATCTCTGCTTATTAAGACTGAACAACGAATGCATACATCTCATTCTTGAAGTTTTAAATGCTTTTAAAACGTTGTAAAACATTGAATAGTGCTAAAGTGGAGTTTTGAGTTGGTGACAGCCGGAGAAATCGCGCCTCTTGACCGTCTCCCGTGCTAACTGATGTCCATCTGGCTATAAGAATCGCGCCTTTTGACACCCCTAAGGCTTCGATCTTTCCGGCTGTCACAGAAATGCTTAGGAAAATAACTTGCCACAGAAACCTTCTAAAAATGCCAACCGAACCGTAAGTCAGCTAGCATCTGATGCGGCCATGCCAAAATTTTCAGCTTTTACCCAATACCTGAGGAGTCTGGTGACGGAATGGCTATGCTAAGCCTATTTTCTAGGTATTCGAGTTTTCTTCCTTTCGATTTTGCTTATTGCTTGCTTACTATCTTCACGTGTTTCTGCTGCATCTGCTCATAAATCCACATAGTATTTGAAGCCTTAGAATCTTGCTTTCAGTGTGTTTGATGTCAGTAGCAATAACGATCCATGTTAGACAACACTCTACGCTGTGGGCTAAATTTTGAGTCAAAAACACTGGAAGTCTAGAAGACTGAGGCTTTGACAATCACAAATGATTTTGCTGAGTAGTCACTAAAACACAGTAATCTAGAACAATGTTTCTCGTGACGTGGAGGTGTGAGACGGGTTTATAGATGTTAGTGTCTTCGAGCATTCGACTGTTAATACTCCGAATAGGGTACCATCTAACGTGTTTTCTGCATTGTGATGCATTTTATCTAATGATCTGATGTACTGCGAAACGCCAGTTCCAAATCTGTAGTAGCTAAATGTCGCAAAATCCTCTGATGTTGCGAGGTTTCTGACTGAAATCTGTTGACTTTAAATCTCTGTATTGTCCTCATATCCTCTCTATAATGCTAAGTGATCAAAGAGACTGTTATTTTACGAAAGATCGATTCAAAAGCTTGAATAGCTGTCATTCTGTTTGAAAAACTCAGCAGGTGATTGTGACGATTTCCTCCTCTAGTGTTTACGCTAGTGTAGATCTTTATAACGAATTTTGCAGATAGAAAAATTGGCCGTTTAAGGCGCAACTTGCGACTTTTAGTGTCTTCTAAGACATTACTACATTTCAGTTACTTCCAGTAGACAAGAGTGTTGCTGTAAAAAAATTTATAGCAATAAACTCTCTTTTTTAAGTTTGATGAGTAATCAAACTTTTCTCTGGAGGTCTCTTATCTAAGCACTTAAAAGTTGTCCTGTCATCTTATTATCTGAGTGGGAATAAATGACAGATGGACAGTGATTGAGAATGATTCAACTCATGTGGAATTTCTTATCATTCACGTACCTCCTGAAATAGTTTGTTTTTGTGCAACCCAAAGTGAAAAGTCTGCCGAGTTCAACGTTCTCTTTCTTAAGAGACTGTTATATGTCGCAAAAACTCAAACTGCGCATGAGTTTATATGACCTGGGATGCAAACAATCATGCAATCAATTGTTGAAAGTCATGATGAGTAATAATTAAAAAAAAATTCGGTTTGGGTCTTTCTTGCAATTTATGGATGATCTACATGATTATATCTGAGTCATGGCTTAAGTCAGTCATAAAGTGCGAATAAAATGAGCTTGCTCAATGTAAAAGCATGGTAATAGTACAAATTTGTATGCTTTAGGTGTTATTTGATTAGTAGTGAGTATTTTCATATCGTTTGCAAACACTATTATCGATATCCAGCAAAAGCTCAAATAGTCGCTTTACAGAGATAGCTGCTTGTATCTCCCATCTCATGTCTTGTTATGCCTGTGAACTGCGCGAAACATATTCGTGTATACTCCGAAATGTAGAATTCGTTTTTCAGATGAATCTTGATATTGCTACAACTCTCTAACGTGAGCTCAAAGATGACCACGTAATGTGCAGCGTTTTACAGTAGAATGTTATTACAATTTTGCCTCCGATATTCTACGGCAAAACCTCTGTTTTGCATTTCGCAACAGTAAACGGGTTATTACAGTTCTGCTTTACTGTTGTTTCAGCTGAGACAGATGAATTGGAGTGTTGTTTGATTCTTTTCCATCGACACTACCTTATTTAGGTTTTTGAAAATCAATTCGACTATAAAGGGTGTCACATAAAAGTGTCTCCAGTGTCTGATCTTTTTTTTCTCGTCCCGATGTCTTTCGCCAACATTCGGATTACCTACTGTAGAGCTGGCTCCGCTTAGGTTTACGGTATGGAGATATGCCGGTCTTTTCTGTTATTGTACGATTACGGTGAAAACTCATTGTCAGCATAACGGAGTCCTCTGTTGACCAGCTGTAAATTGGTACCAACGTTGAAAGACATCAAGCCAAGAAGTTAACAATCAAACAGTGGGGAGATAACGATCAGACAGTGGAGAAATTTTGTATACAACGTCGGTCTTGAAAATGAACCAATCCACCAACCTTTCTTTAGCGCAAACGCGGTTTCGTTGTGTTTGCTTTGACCACCGCAGCTTTCGAAGCTTATACAGCTTTGTTTGCTTTTCTTCGATGTCGAGAAAACCTTGTTGGAATTCAGAAATGCATCTGTATGTGTTTTGACGCACTCTTTTGAGGTCTAGAAAACGGCTTTCCAAGAAATTCAGTATTTTTGTTCGCCTGTTTCTTCAAAGATCTCTTGCGTGGGCAGTATATGTAAACAAGCTAAGCATGTTCTTGCAGATAGAATTGCAGCTTTTTGAGAATTAGAACATTTTGGTCATTATCCTATTGCTTGATGGTTGTTAAGGCTGTGGTAGTTTTAAAGCAATCTGCTACCTTTATCTTCTTTCGGTGCGTTTCTTTTTGGAGTTGCAAAACGCACTTTAATTTGTTTGTGATGATGAGCTTTCTGCATATTTGAAAACTGGAACTAGAAGATTGGAGAGAATTGTGTTTGATCGCTTCACTGCTAGCAGTATTTCAAGATGAAAGAATCGGCAATAGCAGACTCGTCCTCCATGCATTCATCTACTTCTGTGAGTATAGTGTGTTTTTTCTCTTCATAGAACTAATGTGAGTCGTATTGAAGTAGACTGCACAGTCAGTCAGTCTTTCTTCAGTCATGATTATTATGTTACCCGGGAAGCTATAGCTATGATGTGTATCGTCAAATGCCTTGTTCTATTTCTCGCAATGTTGACCATCGTAGTTAGATTGGACCCATGTCTATCAAGATTGAGTAAAAGTTGTTTTGCTTTACAGTGACAGAAGCATTCTTCTCTGACTTTTCAGAGTAACAGATGCAACATACTGTTCGTTTTCACAGTCACACCTGCGAAGAATACGGTCAGTATTTATGGTAGAGAATAGTTTCGTGGCCGGTTTCGTACGATGATTTATACAGAAATGTTGCGTTGCACATGTGTCATAGGCTTTTTGACGCTGTAGAAAAAGTGGATTGTTTTTAGTGGAATGAGTAAATGCTGTGCGATCGATTCTAAGTGGAATGAGCAGGTGCCTTTCTGGTATTGCCCTTTTGATTTTGAACAACTGCTCTTTCAAAATGGAATCTTTTTCAACATTAAAGTTCTAAAGACGGTCAACCATTCAGTTATTCATACCAATGGCCCCCTCCCACCATGTCAGAACGATTTGCAGTTTGAAAAAAAAATGACACAAAAGACTTGTAATGCCGTGCAAGTTATTTGTTTTTTTCACTTGCGAACACGAGAAATACTTTTACCACAAAGTTTAGTAGATCCATGAATCTTTTCTGGTTGCGGATGCCACACTTTTTCTAGCGGCGTTAGGAACTGTGTAATATGGAAAAATATGAAAATTTCGTAGTGTACGATGTTACCAGTGGCAGGGGGAGGGGGGCGTGTTGCGCGCAAATGACTCGTTTTTACTTGTCAGTTGGAATAGTTTTAGAAAATCAATTTTGCTGGTAGAATTTTCCAAAAAATCTGGGGTAATCATCCCAAAAATATTTTTTTTCGGAAGACTGATGGCCTCCGCATATGCTTACAAATCGATCGATGAAGTCTTAGCTGGAATACGAAGGCTGCTACTGAGATTTCGAGTTTTTAAACAGTTGCAGTGCAGTTTTTAGCAGGTGTGGGGAGGAGAGGTGGCATAGGGCCTAATAAGCAGATACGAGTAACAGAACATTTTTTTTCTAGTCAGATTTTCCATCGATTGTCATAGTATCTAGAAGCGATTGGGTAAGATGTGCGCTATAAACGACATCGTCTTGAACTCATTACGATTATTGATGTCGACTTCATTGAACAAAAAATGACCGAAATTGCACTGCAGGGCATCATCTGATATATTGTCTTCGTATACAAGGAATGGAAAAGGCTTAGATCCAATGGAATCCTAGCGGGTACTCTGCATGCCTGAAGGTCTCATGATTTTGGTATGTAAATCTCTAATGAGGCAACTCGGAAGTGCGATTTCCGTGTTCATAAATAAAATCAAGAACTTTTTGACCGTTGGTTCGACCAGCGCTGTGGATTGAGAAGTCCAAGCATATTTTGGCTGGTTGTAGTCTGGACTCGTTCAGGCCGCACGCAGAGTAGCTTTGCGCAATTAACCCAAAAACCACGTAATGATAAAGACTTTGCGACATCCTTGTACCTCTGTGGTTTTTTAGAGTGTCTGCGCAAAGCAACTTAGCATGCACCCTGAATGAGTCCGGCCTACAACTAGTCAAAATTGCTTAGATACCTAGATAAATATCGTAAACGCTAAGGAGATGAGTCCGCTCAAATCCTTTTTCTTCAAAGTAAACAAGAACAGTATCATGCTGGAAGTATCGTGCATGGTGCATGAATTCCACTGACTAGAAACAAACCGGTTATTTGTTTTTCATCAACGATGATGCTCTGCTCAAAAAGTGGCATTGCACATTTTTCATTACATTTTGTTTACACTTGGATCTCAGCGAATGCAATGACAAAAATGTTGACATTTTGACTGTCTCTAGGCCTCAGCTCCTCGTGAATTTATTGTAGTGACGTACTTTCAAACATTCCTGTTTGTATCTGCAGTCTGTATTCGATTAAGAAATCATGAACCTTCATGATTTTTGCAGGACTTGTTAAAAATTTCTCTGCAGTGGCCTTGACTTCCGGCCTAATTTGTATGTTAGTTTGTACACGTGGCGTGCGCATATGTGCCTTGCACGTTTTGATCAAAATAGCCATAGCATTTTAAATTTCATCCTCTATCCCTTGTCCCATTACACTGTAATCTGGCACGCATAATAAGCAATGAAGAGTCTCTATCATCGTGCATGTTTTAGGTTATGGAAATCTTTAATCTCACGTATGCCTTTCTTCTTCCCTGGAAACTTTTCGCCACCCTGCGTAAATCGCGGTCCAGCACATGCAATCACCTACCTTCTTTACCTGCATTTTGCAGAGTTTTGCATACTTGCATACGCGGTATGACAGAAACATAAAGATTTTTGACTCTTTATGAGATGCCTGTCGTGTTTTACCATTCTCACTAGGAACCTTATACAGAGTTTTCCAAATTAGTATATGTCGTTTGGTCGTTAAATCTTACTCCTTGAAGCCTTTTGCTGCTCTTTAGGTGCCAGTTGTAAAGCAAGCTTTAACTTGGATTTTTAAACTGTAAAGCAAGTTCAACTGTTTGAACCTTGGAAACGAATTTGAGCCATTGATCAAACTTTTGTGTCAGCAAAAAAACCCAAAAGGCTAAAAACCCGTGCACTGAGCTTGCCACAAACGCTGGTCAAATTTGAAGTACAACGTATGATTACTCTCGACATTCTGTACTACAAAGTTACTGTTGGACCATGCACTTTCGCTCATGTACGTGCATGGTAGCTCTGTATAAAGCGATGATAACATGCGTAGTATTATCACAAACCACGGGTAGGCTAGGCTCTTTCTGTGAGCTGATTTTCACTTTCCTGTCACCAATTGTCGCTCATTTGCAAGCTATCAAGAGATTATTGTATAATATGGGTTAACCTCTGTTGGAAATGTATATTATATAGGTACTAAAAAAGTTGAACTGAAACCGAGGCCACCGAGCAGTGATTATTTTTTTTGTTGAGAAAAGTGCTGCTGCTGCCCATGCGACATGTGCTGCCTGGTGTGATGCACAATCAATGGGTTTCTATTTTTTCATGCTGTGTATTTTACTGCATTCTATCACTATCAGCATTGGCATAGCAATAGTCTTTTGACAGGACATGCGGCAGCCCTACCCATTTCGCTAAAGCAGTAAAATGGGTTTTATCTCATCTGTGTATGTTTTTTTTTCAGCCTTCATTGTCCACTTTTTACTTCCATTATTCTTTCAAATTACCTTCGATTACAGGGTTTTTTAAAAGCTGTCAGAATCGTTTAGTAAGCAAAAAAATTCATCGATTACCAAGCCGTCATGTGGTAGTTTTCCAATAAGTGCGGTTATGTGCCTTCTGGCCGTGCTTTATGTAAGCAAAACCCATGTACATATTTGCTGTACCTCATTTTTCACATACTTTATTGATTGCAGTCTCTACAATAAAAGGGCATATCAATATTCGATTTATCCTCCAATAATAGTAAGCGAAATGAAATAGTTTTCAGGTGAATCTAATATCGATGCAAACCTTCCAGTGAGTGATTACCTCCTGGCAAAGCCTAAATTTTTTTTGCACCTATTCGAGTCATTTTAACTCGATAGCAACATCCCGCTACTTGTGCCTATCTCCAACCTACCCAATGACCGATTTCTAGTAGATTGCAAATTTCTTACTCTACTTTATCACATTGCAATTTGTTTTTGAGTTCACTCTAATGCTTCTTATTTTCTGCTTATGCTGTTCTGAGTTTGTGTTCGTATCAGATACAATATGTCACAAAAATTGGCCCAACCTAGAAGCAATTGTGAACAGGTGAATGCTTCCGTTCGACATAGCAAATTGTTGAAAATCGTCATTCTCATCTTTTTATGTGAATATGTACTTTGCAATGAGGTGGAACAAATTGCATCGTTTACGGAGAGAAATGCGGAGTTGGGGAGGGGTGGGGGTCGCTTCAGTATGCAGACAACACATATATCAAGCCGATAAACTGGCTATACATTTCTCTGATGCAAAGCATGTGCTTGGATTTATGAATCTTGAACGTTTATGAATTAAACTCATTCCGGCTCAAAGGCATAAGTCATACTTTACTTGATCCCTTTGACCCACTTCATCCACTTCGCTGTTCAGTTCACTGACTTGACCGATAGCGAAGTGGATCAAGTGGCTCAAGTATGGCTCATGTTAAAGATGTTCTAAGGTCATACCCATTAGCTTGAAGAGCTGAGCAGCATCTTTTCCTGTGATATCACAGTCAATTCATTTTTTTAAGGGATGCAATAGACCTAACAAGGGAGGGTCACGAAGTTGAAGTAGCCGGTTGCCATAGGTGCGAAGGGTTGAGAAAAATCTCACTCCCCCTTCACTTTGGAGCCTGGGCTACCCCCCCCCCTTCACTTTGGACGGAGAAAGAAAATTTTTTGAGGTGAGATGATAGTGTGCTTGAAGTGGAGTACAATTTAAGGTAAAAGAATTTATTTACAGAGTGTAGGAAATGAGAATGCGGGAAAGGAAGCAAAAATCGGGGCCGGACCCCCCTCACTGGGACGAAGCAGGTGCTAAGGTAAATTAGTTAGATTAAAGTTGAGATATCGGAGCTGAAAAATTCAATTTTAGGCATTCGATGAGACGAGCAGTATTGAGTCGATATGGGAGGGCGCATGGTCGTGAAACGAATGGCTGGAGTGGTGCCTACACGTGGACTTGTACGAGACTCAGAAAAAGAGATTTTGTGGTTATAATGTGGATATAAATTGAATAATTTGCCATCGTATTGTGTGTATAAGGATAAACAATAGATGGAATTGTTATACACAATCGAATTTGTATATATTGAGTGAAGGCAGAGAAGCAGGTTTGAGTTGCCAACTATACCCCCCCCCCTTCGAGCCAAAAAATTTCCATATCTCGGTGGGGTGGGGGGTCATCTCATGATCTAATTTTTTTTATCTTGTAAAGGAGAGTGTGCTTGAGATAACTAGGGCTGTCGCAAAAGAATCTGCTGAAGCAGAACTTCTGAAGCTTGAATTTTACGCACAAATTTATGCGTCTTCAACTCGGTGCTGTTGCTCTCCTTCCTTAAAGCAGATCCTTTTGCGACAGCCCTAGTTATCTCAAGCACACTCTCCTTTACAAGATAAAAAAAATTAGACCATGAGATGACCCCCCCCCCCCCCACCGAGATATGGAAATTTTTTGGCTTGAGGGGGGGGGGGTATAGTTGGCAACTAAAACCTGGTTCTCTGCCTTCACTCAATATATACAAATTCGAATGTGTACAACAATTCCATTTATTGTTTATCCTTATACACACAATACGATGGCAAATTATTCAATTTATATCCACATTATAATCACAAAATGTCTTTTTCTGAGTCTCGTATAAGCCCACGTGTAGGCACCGCTCCAGCCATTCGTTTCACGACCATGCGCCCTCCCATATCGACTCAATACTGCTCGTCTCATGGAATGCCTAAAATTGGATTTTTCAGCTCCGATATCTCAACTTCAATCTAACTAACTCACCTTAGCACCTGCTTCGTCCCAGTGAGGAGGGTCCGGTCCCGTTTTTTGCTTCCATGATACATGATAATGAAATGATATTCATCAAAAAAGTACTCGGAAACATTTTACTATGTTAAAATGTATACAAATAAATTTAGAAAATTTAAAAGCAAAAAATAGGAAAGTTGTTAAAATTAAAATTTGGAAAAATTAAAGTTGAAAAACTGAAAAAATTTTTTTCAATTCCCCCCCCCCCCCCGGTCGACGTCGGCAATTTTTGGACCCTCTTCACTTTTGAGGGTCAAAAACTCCTGAGACCCCCTTCACTTTGGAGGGTACCCATCTCAGGCCTTCGCACCTATGCCGGTTGCTATAAACTGCATACCATTACTGAGAGCTTAGAGCGCTGATTTCAAATCTGCTCTCCTTGTCTGCAGAGCGCTTCCGAAAAAAGAAGTTATGCGACTATTTTGAAGTCAAAAAATAAATCAGTGGCTGAGGTAAAATCAATCGCAACAGCTTCTTTAAATTTCAGATGAAGTAGCGGCTATTAAGACCTTCGTACAACAAACTCATTTTGCCTAGTATATTAGTACTTCCTATTTTTCCATTTGACTTTATAAAGGTTTTTGCGGTTGATTCCATTAATTCCATTTTTGACCTCAAATGATCTAAGTTCTTCTCCAAGACGCTCTGCAGCTAGACAAAGCATATCTAAAATTAGCATTTTGAGTTCTCACTTATATGTAATTCATAATAATCGGCCACTTCGACTTTGTGACCCTCCTTTGAGGTAGTACTCTGAAATTCATCTGTTAAAATTCAAAAGCATCTAGCATGATACATTTTTAGAATGGAGGGAGCAAGCGAGCTTGCTAGTACCAAGAGTTTTATGTATATTATTCTTGCTAGCTCGCAGTAAATTAAATAGAAATCGTTTGCAAATCGGACTAAAGCTCACGCGCAAAATGCATTTCAGCTGTATGATTTTATCTGTCATGATGGCCTGTTGGTGGAAGTTAAGCCTGCAATGAGGTTCTTTTGATGCAAATACATACGAAGATGAGTTATCAAAAACGAATAGGTTGCATGTTGACTGACATTTCATCAAGTATAGAGCGCTCAGTGACATGTGTCACTCTTTATTTCAACTTTTATCGTTCTCTCGGCTGTTTGATAGCTTCCGAAGTCAGTATCAGTACTACTCAAATTTGCAGACATCGAAGTGCACTAAGTCGGGGGTGTTCTTCATGTTCGGAATAACTTGCTCTGGTGTGCTGCGATGAGTATTTGTGTGCCAGCATAGGAGTCATGATCGTGCGTTTCGATCCATGTGGCCTAATATGTGTTCTGATGATATACGGTTGTGTCGTATATGCCGACTATGTAATCACTGTTTGGATGGTCATGCCGGTTTTTGGGGAATCGTGAGTTTTTTTCTATATAGTTCCTAAAGTTTCTATATTTGCATAACGACGTATCGAAAACGATGCCTAAATCCATCTTTAGCAGTATGTGGAGTTTTGGGGTTCTCGAGTTTACCATAAATTAGCAGGTTTCATTTATGCAGTGGCACAGCCCAAAGTGCAGGTTTTTATGAAAAACTGAGTGCAGCACCTGGAGCGAACTGGAAAAAATTTTTTCCCATAGTCATGTTGAATATGTTTGGAAAAAATGTCGTGAAAACAAGATTTGCGAAAAATTCTTCTTTTCCTCTACAAGTTAAGAGTTGGAATGTTAATGGAGGTTCTCGAATGTCAGTCGTATTATTACCATAATCATCTGGTTGCGCAAACGGTTGCGACCTTTTTTCCACCTGCGAAGCGGCATTTTTAAAATGATAAGTTGTTAAAAAAATAATGCTTAGCGGATGAAGAGAGATAGCACAGTTGCGACTTGTCAAGTTTGAGGCTGTTTTTTTGCTGCTAGTGCTCGCATAAGAAGAAGAAATATTGAGCTTTCATGCGTCGCAATCCTTAAAATCTGAAAAACTTCATTTTTGTTCGTGATGTACATCTGTACATAGTAATGCATATATACACTTTCCTGGCATTCTTTCAAACGCTGCGGGCAAATTTTATTTTATTTATGGTAAAGGCGCCAAATCAGAATAGCGGATTACTTTATCTCTGATTCATGGGGTTTGCACCCTGTGTGTGTTCATCTTTCAAAGTATGATTTCTGGAGCACAGTGCTTATCATGAAAAAATTTCGGGAAGCAGAACAAGAAGAAAGTAATTTAATCAGTAATCTAAAATACCTTCGTTCTAGAATCTGGGGTGCCGTTCATATTGCTCTTTTCAATACTCTGATCTTCATGACACTATTCTCACATGCGCGTACGATGTTAACAGATCCGGGAGTGGTCCCTATTTTGAAGAATGGGTCAGTTTTCTTCTTCACTGAGGGGCAAAATTTTTGTTTGTGAAGTAAGATATGAGATAGCGCTACCTTGCTGTTTCAGGATGTATCTAGACAGAAATGCACGATTCGGTTTGGTTTCTTCATCATCTGATGATGATAGCCCCAGCGACCGAGAAGCAATGATGCTTAGGAGTCGAAGCGCTGCTGCGGTATGTTATCTCCTTTCGACTTCTTACCTCTTTTCTATAATTTTCGTTGCAGGCAGACTGGACTATGTGTACTCGATGCGAATCCTTCAGACCTCCACGAGCCCATCACTGTCGTGTATGTCGTCGATGTATACGAAAAATGGACCACCATTGTAAGTTTGTTGGCCATCAGTGCCCTTACTGCGTTACTTTCAATCATTATTTTCAAATAGTAGGACATCGGCGCTTAGAACATACCCTTCTTTGATCCTAGTATCATCTGAGAGTTAGGATATTGTGAGCTGCTTGGATTTTGATGCAGATTGTTATGATACAATAAAAAAACTTGCCAAAAAAGAGGTACTAAAAAGAAAAAAAACCTGCTAAAAAAGAGGTACTGCTGCCCATTTGATAATCAAAAATTTATAGGTAGAGGCATTTTCGAATCTCCTTTAATGACATTTGAGCAACCATGAAGAAATATAAATTTTTAACCAGAGCATTTGCATGATTCTCAAGAAGAAATTTTTTTTTTGTCGGAAGGGAAGTCATATGACTAAAAAATGATGTATTAGGTTGCCCCGAAAGTTTTGTCCGTCGCTTCAAACCGCTGTGAAACCACGCACAATAAAGACCTGAATGAGTTTCAAAATGCTCGATGCAGCTTTTCCTTGTCTTTTTTACGGAACATTGTCAATAATCTTGTATGCTTCTTTTGATAATTGCCAAAATTCTCCATCCGTCAATTTTATCTGCCCAAAGTTAGGCTAATCTCTCAAAATTCCTTTCCAAATTTTCGGAAATGATTAAGCGTGGATCACATAGAGCAATTCTCGGACTACAAGTTGGTAATTTGAGATTCTCCTAATTTGCTGTTTTTAGCTTCGAAAAATTATTTTTTTGGAGGTTTCGATTTTATCAAAGTCGTAGGACACGCAACTGCAGCAAAACGCGAGAGCTTTTGAGGTTTCTGCGAATCGAAACATGATTTTTATTAAACATTATCTATACAATCTAACTAAGTTTGATTTGCTTTGAAAAATTAGCTTTTTGTAATTTTCGTACTTTTACGTGGTAAACGTGGCAACCAAACCGTGGTTTCTATCAAATAAGTAATTATAACGAACTTGGTAAACGTTGTTCATGTAATCTAAAATGGGTACAATGTAGCAAAAGTTTGCTTTACGTAATAGTTACCAGCGCTCTTTGAAAATATTAGGATAAAAATTTTTTAAAATTAAAGTTTGGCGTTATCGCTGACATGCTCAAAAAACCATGGCGAACATGAACGAACCATGGCAAAGACAGGGTACGTCAGAGAGCAAATACAGCTGTAAGAAAGAGGATAAAAATTTGAATCAAATGGTACCTAAGTTGTTCATGGATTGGTGTCCTGTGAGTTTGAGTGAGGACTTAAAAATCGGACGAAACTTTCGGGACAACACCTAATATTTGAGCTAATGTTCGTAATATGTGTAAAGTGTAATTCGTATGCACATTCTACATCCAAACTTTTTTAGGTCCCTGGGTGAACAATTGTGTTGGCGAATTCAATCAAAAATTTTTCCTCCAATTCCTTTTTTACGTAGGGTTGTCGAGCACCTACTCTATCATGTAAGTTTTTTAGCATTTTGTGAGTCCATACTTACAGTCGTTGAAAGAAGAGGTTGCTAATATAGCTGGCCATCACACACGGCCTAGGCAAAAATTAAGATGTTTCTTTTGCGACTTCTCGTCTGTGTTGGCGTACGTTTTGCTTTCATGGTCATATTATGATTTTTCCGTTTCCATTCTATTCAAAGAAGCTTCTAAAAACTTTCAGTCAATTAATCTTCCAGGGTTATGGTTCTTTCATGGGTGTACGACGACGAGTTTGCTTCTACAGGCCTCAAAGGACCTTTTGGAGAGAACGCACATCACGCCAAAGTGTTAGTCTATCACCACCCTAAGCTTATGTGTTGTTTAATTTTCGCTTTGTCAGGCTCCATTCTATATTCCTTTCTATGGAGAGCGCTCTGTTTGGAATGTTCGTCTTTGCTGTCTCTTGCGATCAGGTAAGCACCCTGTTGTCTTCTTAAAGGCAGCGGCTCGGCAGAATTCATCATTCTCGTTCCCGTGGAGTGCTAAGTTTAAGACTGTGCTTTGCAGCTTCATCTCAATAACCCGCTTTTCCAGACGAAAAAGCAGATACGCGGTCCGCTTTTTTTGGGCGGACCGCGTATCCTCTAAAGCGCGATTGGCTCGTGGACGGTGGGTACAGTATCTCCACTCACGAGCGAATCGCGCTCTAGAGGGCAGATACGCGGTCCGCCCAAAAATAGCGATTTTCACATCTGGAAATGCGGGTTACTGATATCTTTTGAAGCTGCAAAGCACATTGGACTTAGCTCATTCAGGGGAACCGGGACGATGAATATCCCAAAGTTGTCATTCTGCCGAGCCGCTGCCTTCAAAATTGAACTAAAAATGCGTTGCAGCTGAGTGCGATCTTCTCCGACGAGACGGCCGTTGAAGCTGTACAAAGGCGAACGAGATTGGCATATAAGAAAAGTCGCCGTCGAGGAAGAGTAGCTTTACTCAGAGAAGTTTGTGGGGGAGGTACGTTCATGACCGTTCCGATAATGAACCAGTTTCAGCTAACTAGTCTAAGTAAACTGCGTTCAGGATCTCTACTTGCATGGTTTTTCCCTTGCTCTTCGCCACCATCGGACCACGATATCACAGTAAGCCCAAGGGCTCTAAATCATTTCGATATATAATTCTGGTCAGTCATCTTGGGACTTGAAATGTTGCGCCTTGTCATCCCCATGTATGAAATTGCTTTGCTCGCTCGTATGTATTTTTGAGCTGTTATGTGTCGATACCAAGTTTATTTTTCTGCGCTGCCTTCGGTAGGTTTATATGTGACTGTTTTATAAGTGGATTGTATCCTCTGCATGTGTGTTGTGTTTTTCGTTTATTTTGTCCTTGTATTAGATCTAATCTCTGGAAGTGATATTGATCGTTAAGGTGCTTTTACAAGTCATATTACCTGTGGTTGTTGTACATGTATATTGCTGACAGCGTTTGAAATGTAAATCCGAATTCTCTGATTGAAGGAAAATTTTCATGGCGTCATAAAGAATGGGATGCTTGGAAAATGTGCTCATTAGGCGTTCTCAACACTCGAAAAGTCATCAGCAATTCGATGCATACGCAATCACGTAGTCGAGGTTACCGGAATTAACACACAATCAAATTTCCGTTATTTTACTTCAAGCGTTGAGGTTGAGGTTGTAGATAAGTGTCGCACAAATTTTCATTTGAAAAAACCACCGCATACGTGGATTCACGTAGAGCAATTGATAAAAATTAATTATCCAGTCCGAAATTGACTTCAACTGCAGCGGGAAGTCACTTCATTTTGTAGGTTTTCTCAACTTGTGAGGGTGTTCCTCTGCTTATAGATGTGTTCTGTCAATAACTTTAATCTATTCTAAAAGGTAAACTTGCTCGAGTACGGCTCAATCGGCTCAATTGAGATTAGTAGTTAAGATCATGAAGTCAAAAAAATCATCAAAAAAGAATGTTTTTCAAAAGCTATGGAAGTCTTGGCGCTCCTCTCAAGAATCGTCTTCGCAATCTATGGAGTTGGTCGAATATAAGGGACCAGTTAACACGTCAGTTTGCATATTGGCTCCATTTGCCCGCTTTTTAGTACAAGCTCCCTGTTTGCTTAAATGAGAGCATACTTGAGCAGATCGCTGCAATACCTTTCAAAGCGGTCGCTTTCTGGAGCAATCGGCACCATTGCGCCCATGGTAAAGGGTCCGCTGATTTCTCCGGCGACCTATAGCGCAATTTGAGCTGTTTGTATGCTTGAAAATAGGATAGTGAGAAACCCTGTGAGGTGGAGACGGAGATGAATAGAGTGAAGAATTTGTAATGTAGGGTTTGTCAGAATCCGCTGCGGAACTGCTTTTGCGCGCGCTTCTGAGGCCGGGAGATATCACGCGAGTACGCTCTTTACGCTCGTTTCGGACTTCGGTTTCATATAACTTCCTGTCCTCGGGCAGAGTTCACGCGATATCATCGTCGCGATTGATCGCGACAAGACAACTGTAACAATATCATTGCATACCGATCTTCTTGCATTCGGTTGTGATAGTCCCCAACACGAACGATCGTGATAACTATCACAACCAAAATACAAGAAGATCGGCATGCAGTGAACTCGTGGCACTTGTCTTGTAGCGATAAATCGCGACGATGAAATCCATGGACTCTGCCCGAGGCCATACATTTCTTAGATACTTGCAAAAGATGGTTCGTCTTCATGTCGTGCGGGACCTGGTACAGTGATTTCGATATTCTTGTCTCTCGCTTCAGACATCCACGATCTTCTTACTTGTCGCCGGTAGCTGCGTCCATGAGTTTCTGATGGCAGAGTCGTAACCACCTAATTTCTAACCGATCCATCCTTCCCACGAAAACATTGCTCGGGAGGCCTTTCTACACTGCTAGCCTTAACAATTACTGCGGGCCTCTGATTGGTCAGAGAGCTAGGCTATCGTTAGAGGCGCAGGCGCTTTGAATTGGATGAGTTACGCAACATCCTGCTAAAGCGAAGATCTTGGATTTGAATGAAGTCAAGAACGCTACATGTTAGCTCAAAGGCAGCGTCCCGGCAAAAAGATGGGTGCTGGGTTTTCCTGGCGATGTTAGTAAACCCCTACCTAAGTGATGACTGAAGTTCGGAGCGAAGGAGGGGTCTACCAAGCCTAATTTGCTCCGGAAGTGGCCCGAATCTTACGTAGGCCCGGACGCCGCCCACACAGCAGTACCGATTTGCAAGGCCAGAGTGCGTATAGCGCACACAGTCATGAGCGCAGAGTCCCGCAACGACTCCGCGTCTCTACTTTGCATGCATCTCGCACTCGCCCGAGTCTACCGTAAGATTCGGGCCACTTGAGGAGCAATTTGTAGACTTCGTAGGCCCCCTTACGCACTGCAAACTTCTGTCGTCGCTTAGTTAAGGGGTTCTACTATTAGGCTGTAAAGAAAGTTTCCGGGCACTTGCGAAATTTTTGTTCAAATCGCTATAACTTGAAGCAGATTGAATCGTTTTTGAGACTACCAACTTCACTGCAAAGACAGTGTCCACAACATATATTTGTCTTGCTGGCTTCTCAGTATCCCATTAGCATGCGCAGAAGGGAAAAAGGTCGTCGCGAAAAATGGTCTATTTGTGCAGGTTATCTCATGCCGGATGAGAGCTGGAGAGCCCAATGCTGTAGTCATATAGAAGTCTGCTAAGGCTGTTATGGGGACCATTCATGTTTTTGAAGGACCATCTGCAAAAATTTTCCCAAAAAAGTTTGAAAAATCGACCATTTTTTGCTCCCAAGAATGCACCATTTTTCGAGTAAGTGATTCTGAAGTCTTCTATTTCTGCACAGAAAGGACCAAATCTTTGATTACTGGGAACATTGTTGGGGTAATGTCTTGCACATCTTCTGGTCCCATCACTCAGGCGCGGCGATCTCTGCAGAAGCGACGCCAGCTGCGAAAAGAGTTGGTCAGAGGCAAGTTCGACAGCTTGTAATTTCTGAGCACAAATCGCAAAACTCGAGTGCAGCTGCGGGTCAGAAGCTAACAGGTTCCTCAATCAGATCACTCATGAGTTGGACGAAATTCTTTGAACTGTACAGTAAAATGGGCACAGGAAGAAAAATTGCGAAATTTTTATGATTGGAAAGATTTCCTTTTTCGATGTACAGGTCAAACACGTCTTAGCATCGATAGAAATCAGAAGGCGTATTGAAAACCTCAAGCTTCCCTCTACTAAACAGTAACCTAGTGTCAAAGTCCGACCGAGCGCCGAAAAAATGCGTTTGAAAATAAAATCTCCAGAAGTGCCCGGGAACTTTCTTTACAACCTAATATTACATTACTACCAGAGCCAGGCCCCCCAGTCTGGTGGGACGCTGCCTTTTGAGTAGGTTTTCAGGCTACACGTCCAGAATACACGTTCAGAATTTAGGCTGGCTTGGAGTTGGAAAAGAGAGGAAATTACAAAATAGCAAGTAAAAGGGCATATTTTTTCAGATTCTTGTCTTCGTAAATAAAATCATCTCATATATTTCGAAAATGTGCATCCCCTGCTTTGAGATCGGAATATTTGAAAACTCTGCTAGGTTACAAGAAAGGCGGAGTGACTAGTGCCGCCCCGGGGCATCCCCGTCTGCCCATCTCGTTAGTGTTCTTTCTTAGGGACGTTTTGCTTCGCGTGATATGCTTCGAATGATATTGCATCTACCCGCCATCGTCATCTATTCCGTCCATCGTTAAGATCCTGCCGTCCACTATTATTCGATCATGGCCGAAACACCAGTCTACCCCTTGCGACCAGTGGGCAGATGGAAAAAGAGGAAGATAGATTTTGCATCCGTCGTCGTCCGAACTCGATCGAGCGGCAGAATGGCTCGTCAAGGATGAGAATCTAACATCATACGTCCGGACGCTTATCGCTTACTTGGTCGATGGAAGGAAACAATACGGAGATCTATCACAGCAAAATCGTGAGTTAGAGGATCAGATTAATCTTTTGACCGAATAGGCCAAATGTCTTAGTAGTGAAAATGATAAACTCAAATCTTCAAGTATTTCTCCTAGTATACCCGTTTTGAATCCATATGCACCTGCTTTCGAGCTTACCCCAGCTGTCCCAGGAGTTCCTCCCCCTGTTTTTTCGTCTGGTGAGGAAGAAAGAAAACGCTCCGTGGTAATTAGAGGTGTTCCCGAAGTGCGAAATTTCCGCACAACTTCACTTGTATTAACCAGATTTTTGATCACCTAAGAATTGAGTGTCGTCCGATTAGTGCTTATCGTATGGGAAAGCCCCAATGCACACGCGATAGACTCCTCAGAGTAATTTTACCGTCCACCTATTTTACAGATTTGTTATTGCATAGAGCACCCTGATGAAAAACTTTCCGCGGCGCGGTTTCATCAGGCCCTCACTTTCAAAAGAAGTGAGGGAAAGGATGCGTCAAGAAAGGATGGCTCAGCGTAACCAGTCAATCAATAGAACATTGTCCCAACAATCTTTACATGACGTTGTCATGAATAATTCGCATTTCCTTGTTATTGATTTTTCATCAACTCAAACGAATACTCATAGTGTCGGTGCTTTAAATGCTTGAATCATCCTCGGAGTGTGGATAATTCATTAGGGTGTCTTTTGGCTAACGTTAGATGATTGTGCAGGAATATCAGAAGTGTGACTCTCTTTGTTATGAGGTGCAATCTAGGGATACTCGGCATCACAAAGAGCTGGCTTAACCCAAATATAATTGATATCCCGCTTATAGACAGCTTGGATAGCTACGTAATTCACAGATGTGATCGCGTGGAAAAGCGAGGATTCTATTCGATTCGGACCCAAGTATACTGCATATGGTCTATACAGAGCCTTTTTCAGTCAATGAGGCGACTATTCTTTTAAAAGCATATAAATCATTCATAAGGGCCATGATGGAGTATGGTACTATTATATTTTATCCTTTCTTGCGCAAAACAATCGATTATATTGAGAAAGTACAGAAAAACTTCACACGCGTAAACTTTTTCTTCGTGTAACTGGCTACAGATATGATCTCAGACCGGAGTAAGACTCGTAACATCAGACTGGGACTTTCTTCTCTTGCTCATAGAGGGCTAAATTCGATTTTCCAATGGCACATAAAAGGGGGGGGGGGGACTTTTCATACGATCAAAGACTTCGCACATAGCCTTCGCACCTACCTCACACCTACATCGCACCTCTCCAACCACGTAATGAGTAAGATTCTCCACTACGCCTAGGTGAGGGGGGGGGGGGGGAGGAGGACTTTTCATACGAACGCTCTCCGATCACTTTGACCTTCTAGCGTATGCTAGGGTGCTGATAATACGTCCAGCTATTGATTACAATGGACTAAAATGAAACGTTTATTATCAAAAATGCGTAAACTAAAGAATATCTTGATTTAATCTGTTGTATAAAGCTTATCGGGTTGAAATAGCTATCATAGTAATGATCGTTAGGCCACAGCGAATTCATTTTCGCAAACAACTGGAACAATTGTGGTAATGAACAGTTCGCTTTATCGAGTCGCATACCCTCCAATGGGTGTAGATATGTCAAGAGGCGCGATTCCTATTGCCAGATGGGCAGCATATAGCACATATTTAGTTTTTATGAAGTTCTAGAATTACTTGAAATTTCGAGATATATATTAGGGAAATTAGGGATTGTCCAATCTCATAATCTTGAAATCGATTTCATACAAAATTGTCAAAGGTCAAAAACACATAAAAATGCAGTTAACAGTAATTTTGTAAATATTTCTGTCAGTTTTCTAGCAAAAGTCGTCAAACTTATCAAGTGGTTACTTCAAAGCTAGTAAGTAAGCCAATGAACTTTGTCCGGCACTTATTGAATTTTCCCATATTATGAAACTGGAGTTTTAAGTTGATGACACCCGGAAAAATCGCGCCTCTTGACCGTCTTCCCCCTCCAAAATCCCCTATGGGAAGAGTAACACTTCCAGGTCATGCTGAAAGGTCGGAGAGGCATGTGACAATACTCAAATCAGTTTAAGCGTTTAGACCGAATTATGTGTCGACTTGAATACTAAAGAATTCGTAAGTGGAACGATCATAGTCTTATTATTCACAGCAAAACACTTTTTGAATCCACACAGTATACAAGTTTTCCAAATTTATCCAAATTCGCGGTACTGCAAAAGCTAATCTAGATTTTTTTTGCAATGGAGCCGGCAGGCCCAAACCTGGCATGGTGCCAGTTTTTACTGGATCTTTGCCAAAAGATGATGTGGAGACATTCGTATGAAAAGTCCCCCTCCCCCCCCCCCCCCCCCGTCCTCTCTACAGTATACTAGACACGGAGGTGCGAGACTCGACACTTAGCCGTAGGTGTTCACAGCTCGCACCTCGGAATTGCTCATCGTATGAAAAGTCACTCACCCCACATAAAATCGCATATGGAAATTGCGGCCTAGACTTCAATGTCTTTTCCCCACGAGGAGATCTAACACAAGAAGTGGATGTAGAAAATTAATCATTTCCAGATTAAAGCTTAAGGTTCGTAAAAATTTTTTCACTTGCCGAGTTACTCATGACATGGACAAGCTTGTCAGAAAACGTTTGTCTCTTGCCAAGCTGTCTACGTTCAAAATTATTTCAAGGAATTATCTACAGCACACGACGATACTGTTACTGACACAGGTTAAGTGTTACTACCTGAATCTTGCGGTTGTGTGTTGACATCTGTTTGTTTTTGGCCATGTTGTTTTATGATTCGCCATAGAGGTAACCCTATGTAATGAATGAAAATGAAAATATGTCTTAGATTCGACGCTAAAAGACTTCAAAGACTTTCTCGTAGTTGACGAAGTCTGAAAAGGCGGCGGTACCCTGGAGACATTTCTATGACCTAGAAATCGCCTTGTTCATGCAGCCAAATATTTCGCGACAGTAGCTTTCTGGCTTGTTTGTGAGACTGGGCTTCATCCGTTGTATGCGAATGAGGATGATGTGCATGCCTTGCTAGTACAGCACACACTGCAGGCATATTGGACGGTAGTTTAGAAGAGCCTCCCATTGCTGTTTCTGAAGAGAAGGGAAGGTTTTGAAGCAGAATCCTTGTGGTACTTCTTTAGAACAACGGGCGTCGGCACAGCTGGTGGTGGGCGAAAGTAATGGCGTTGAAATTTTTCGACGCAGGTTACATCTTATACCGAGAAAAAGCTGCAGGCATGTCTTCGTTCATACGCGCCAGCAGAATGTAACATTTTTATTATGTTTATTTATTTTGTTTATCCATTCATTTTGAATTTTTGGCTTAATGCAAGGCTCTTCTTCTTTTCAGCAATTTTCTGGTGGTCTTGAGAGGTAGAGGAACGAGCACCTCAACTGAGCACCGCCTCTGCGGGCTGCTAATCCTTTCGTCGTACTGTTGTGCATCGTAGGGCCAGCAGTTCGCGGAGGCGGTGCCTATTTAAGGTGTTCGTTCCTCCACCCTCTTCGAAGGCGTTGCAAGTTCTCTTCACAAGTCGTTGAGGCACATTCCCGTAGGCTTGCAATCCTTCCAAGAGCCGTTTGTACTTATACTGTTTGGGTATTCCTCGATAAACCAGTCACTCACAATTTGGTAATAAGCTCCAGCCTGTCGCCGTCATAAACGGCTTCTCTCTCGCGACGCTATAGCAGCTCTTCTTCTCCATCCGACTGACCGTGCGCCCGAATATGGCGGCTATCGGAGGCACTGCAGAAGTATGGACTATTAAGACATCGAGCAAGCTCCACCTTCGGTTGATGAAGATGGGATCCATACCGGTGTAGGTCGTTTCGATGGGTGACTCCCATGTTTACGGCGATGTTCATTCTTTATGACGATAGTGTCTCAAATTGAAAAGTCGTGCAGTGGAGAGGTCTCAAAGAAGACGGTTGCCGTCTTCGTTCCGGAGCCCATATCCAATCTTCCCGATCCTATAATCCTCTTCTAGTGGCATACCGATAAAGTCACCGTTAAAGTTATACCGTTAAAGTCGCCCACAACGAACTTGTAGAGGGACTTATCGTTGCGGACGACCGCCTTTAGTCTTCGTAGAAAGCATCTAGTTCTCTCGTCAGTGCTGATGTTGGTGAGTAGCAGCTGATGATGCTGATGGTCTTCTGACGTGGAGGTCGTTGTCGTAGGATGGCTATTCGAACTGACAGAATATGCAAATCGACAAGATGGACGATTGATGGGTGGACGACAAAGCTGTCTCCAACGTTTCGTGATGGAACCTTCTCACACGAATGATGAGTGCCCCATCTCTCATCTGTCGCACATCCTTCTTCCTGGACTTCGTTTCCTGCAGAGTGATAACGTGGTACTTGACGTCATGTTCTGCAACGGCGAGAAGAGGGTGAAGGTTAGCGTTTATGGAGACTGCCCTGGAGTTGCAGGTCAGAGCATAAGGCGGTCTCCATGGCGTGCCGTCCCGCACATGTCGTTTTTGTCCTATCCAAATGACGCCCTTAGCCCTGACGTCAATCTTGTTACCACCCGGCGCCGTAGGGGGGGGGGGGAGGAGGTCTAGTCTAGGTGCAGAGTTTCTTTTTTTCTTCTTGCTAGATTTTTCCCCGACATGAAAACCCACCAAACCGTGCTCTTGCCTCACAGGGCGATTGCCGAATAGTCTGTAAATGGCGATTCCTGATTAAAGCCGGACAGCGGGGACCGGTATACCCTCAGCATCATTGTCGCTAATAGCCAATTCATGGCGATTTATTCTGATTCCAAGCATTTTTTTCCAGGAACAACCCAGCTGAAATCCTCTTTGTTGATTATTACCGCATTCTTGGAGTAGAACGGCAGGCGTCATTAACGACAATCAAAGCAGCGTACCATGAGCAAGCACGTATTTGGCATCCGGACAAGAACGATGGCAGTGAACGGAGCAAACAAAGGGTACGATGTGAAGTGTCACATTCATCGCTCATTATACAGTTTGCAGTTCATACAAGTGCAAAGAGCGTACACTATTCTATCTGATCCAAATAAACGAGCCATCTACGATCGTTTTGGTGCCATGGGTCTGGATGTGGCCGAGCACTATGATGAAGACCAACAGCAGTATATGGCAGATTTTGCTAGGTCTTCAAAATGGCTAGTGAGTACTATTTGAAGGCAGTTGAAAGCAGCTTCTAAAGTGGGTTCAGGTTTAGTGTAATTTAGTGACTCCGCAAAAGGACCCATGTCAGATTTTGGTAGTAAAAACTAGTTGACCCCGTAAGTATACCTTAACCTCGACCTCCATGCATCAGATCTTGAAGTTCCTCGTAGTTTCAGCACCACGCCCACTTTCTTTGAGCGCCAGTGGTATGATTTTATAGCGCATTTTTGGGATTCAGCGCAGAAATGGAAAGAAGGAATGGGGCTATGGGTGCTTGGAGGGTCTACTGCCTACCAACACCAAAATTTGACAAGCATTCAGTTTGCCGAACCACTAACTAGTTTGGCAGCAGCTCTACGGCTCAATCGTGACTGGTAGTTCAATTCTAAATCCCTTCCACGACTGCTCTTTCCTAGCACCAATCCAATCAGCGCACACGAGTAATCCTTGACTGTCAGCTCAAAGGTGTAGAGACTGGACAAGAAATCAGGCTGAAATCAAAATTTTCGGTCACAAACGATTTTACGAGCTGCCGCTTATACAATGACTTAGCCGGAACTTCCCATTTAGTTGGCACATGAGTTTAGTGATGGCTTGATTTGACTCTGCAGATACTTGTAATGTGCGTGGGTGTACTTACTTGCTGCTTTTGCTGCTGTTGCTGCTTCGGTTGCTGTTCGATGTGTCGCCGATACCCGAAGACAGAAGAGAGTCGACGTAGAGATAGCAGTAAAAGAAAGAGGAGAGCAGCAGAGTTGGACTCCGAATACTCCATCGTGAGTAGTAGAAGGAAACTCATGAATTGAATGCGATTTTCAGCGATCTCAACCGGCTTTCATGCATGATTTATTCCCCGAAGACATGAAGGTAAAAGGATTAGAATAGACAAAAGGACTTAAAGGCGACTAGCTAGTGAGTAAACATCGTTAGTACTCTCTGTGAATTTGTGAGAACAATTGTAAAGCGGGACTTTGGAAGCAAAACTTTGGGGGTCTGTTTTCTAATGCATCAAGGGTCATTTCAATTCAGGCTAAGGTGTCATTTAATTCAGGCTAAGTTACGATATTACTATTTACAAGATTCTAAAGGACTCTAAACACTTGCTTCCTGGAGACCAGAATACTTGCCGCACTTTTCCGTAAAACTCACAATGTATTGTACTTGTAATAATAAACTTTCAAGCATATTTTGTTTTTAATTTCTACAATGCGTGTAACGGGCCAGCGCCGCGTAATGCAGTCGGCTGCCTACGGTAGCGCTCGCGCGTAGATGCAGTCACACATCTACGCGCGAGCGCTACCGTAGGCACAGCCGGGACAATGCTGCGCACAACATCGCGGGTCTTGTTTTTGTCATTCTCGTATTTTTTCGTTTTTGTAGCAGCGGAGTCATTTTTTTTTTGTTTCTATACTCATATGCAACCTGCCTTGATACCGGACACGATTTTTTCGCAGCAAAGAAAGGTGTCAAGTCCTTGAATGACACCTATTATTTCAACCGGGCCTTCTTCGGAAGGCTGATTCCGTGTTCATCATATCGACTCGTGTTTCAAACACATAGTCGTTAAATCGTTTACGCTTGAGTGAGCAGCGCCAACGTGCTGTTCACACAAGCTGTTCTCTCAACCTATAAGATATACTTACACCTTACGATATTCACCTTTAGCTGTAGGGAGGAAAAGCACCAGTTGTTCTCAGAAGTTTCTTCAATGATTTAGATTACACCTTCTTTTGAAAGACCTCAAACCTCCATTTTGTCTTTCATTTGCGCGATGATACTTTAAGAGGTCTCAGGAAGCACTGAAGTAGAGTTTTACAGAAAAAGCTCAGAAGCTGCTTGGAAGCGAAAGAGAATAAGCTAAGAATGACGGAGGAAGAGTAACTAAAACAAGGACTGCGCCGCTTTGCGCGGCATGATCCCTGCACGCTGAGCATGCGGTAGCGCTAGCGCGCAGGTGTGTGACTGTACCAGCGGCGCTGGCCCCGTTAGACGCATTGCACTTTTGTGATTTCGTAAAACCCACGTGAGGACCAGCACAACATAGACAAATCATGTTGAGTCTCAATCACGCTTCTGTTGCCATTGTTGCAAAATATGACAGGAACATTCGGCTTATGACACTTCCATGGATAAGAAATTACTACAAAATTACAAACATTACAACCTTTTGTAACTGGAGTTAGCGTGATACAGAGCAACCATCACCTGCATTCCAGATCACCCGTATCCCCGTTGATCGTCATGTTGCGCCGAGCGGGTACTAGTGATGTCTCCGTTCATCTACGGGCTCTATTGTTATGTTTTACTTGAATGCTCCTTGAGCTGCAGTTTTCTCTTGCTCAGTCGGATCGTCAATTATAATGATATCCCGACCTAGGTAGGTGAGCATCCGGTATGTTGCCTTCCTTTGAGCGTGGAAGGAGCATTGAGCACCCTTCCTTTCCTCATGAATGTCTTTGTCACATGGAAGGCTAGGCTCTTTTTACTTTGCAAGTAGTCAGATGGGGCCAGCTTGTTCCGTCTGCGTGATGCTCGCATCCATAGATGGATCAACATCACGCACGATCACTAATCAATGGATTCATCAGCAAAGCAAAGGTGGTGTAGTTGCAGACCTTCAACTTTCACTCCCATTTCGTCCATTCTCAAGCAGATTTCGTTTAAGAGGCCCAAAAGGGCCACACTTCTTTGATCTCATTTCACATTTGTCTTCCGGCGCGGAGCGCTTCCGAGCTTGCCTCGGACGGAACCAAACAGGAAAAGGCCAGTCGAGGTAAGCTGTAGGTATCTGAATCAGCGTAAAACGCTGATCTTGAAGCTGCATCCGTTATCTGCCAAGCGGATTTTTTAAACGAGTTGTGTTAAGAGCCTCGGTTTCCCGTTAATATGTCAAGTCTCGTTAAGTAGGATCTGCAACAAATATTTGTGATCGTGGTGCGGATAAGCGCGGAGCCTATGGAGCAGACAGTCGAAGGTCCGACACGTTTTTCTCTTCAACATTTTTGCAAGTTAAGAAATATGTTTGCTTTGACGCACAGACTCCAGATTATATTTTACTGCTGAAAAGCTGGATTTTCCACAACTTATCTTTTACAAAAGTTTTAGCCGCTGATGTGAACAGATCGGAATAAGGTCTTGCATGTGGGTGACAATATGCTAAGGTGCCTTTCGGTAGAGAATGTGGAGTTTGAAGCAGCATTTTTGAATAAGATTTTTCAGTCAATCCAAAAGCAAAGTACGATTCAAGAATAATCTTGAGTCTCTTAGGCCTCGGACAGAGTTCACGCGATTTGGTCGTTGCGATTCAATCGCGGCGATTTAAATTCATTTTCATTTTACATTTAAAATTTCGGACTGGAAAAATCACAACCGAAATGCAAGTAGTCGGCATGCAATGAAATGTAACAGTTGACTTGTCGCGATTAAATCGCGACGATCAAGTTGCGTGAACTCTGCGCGGGGCCTTAGAGGTACTGGTCTTATTAGAATGTACAAATGAACATGTTAAGCAAGAAAATGGTATATGTGTATATCATGTGTGTACTCATATACAGAGTGTCCCTAAAAGATGTGCACACTGTTTGATCGTTAATAACTCCCTTGCTTTCAAGTCTTTTGCCGAGTTTTAGGTATCATTCTGTAGAGCGAGGTTCATCTTAGATTTATAGTATGGAACGAATCACCAGTCACTCTTCATTACTGTAGGATTACGGTATGAACTTTCAGCATACAGCGTCACTGTGAAATAGGCCTTTCGATGAAATAACTTCTGAAAATTCTAAAAATTTGTGTAGCAAGGTTTTCAAGCGTGCTGATTTTACTACAAAGCTTTCCACCAGTTTTTCAAGCTTTTTTGATGACGTATTCACATTTTTGACGAACATTGGAAAAACAGTTGTCAACCTAAATCTGAAATTACTTATGAAAGAAGCACTGTACTGAAGTGCAATTCTTATATTTAGAATTAGCGCTTTCGATTAACCCATTGAAAAGTTTCTAGCCTGTTTGGCTTTTTTCTAAAGCAATGTACCGCTTTTAATGGCTTAAAATCCTCCCCGAAGTTCCTACCGTAATCCTACAGTAATGAAGAGCAGTTGACAGTTCGCTCCATACTATGAATCTAAGTTGAACCTCGCTCTACACAATGGTACCTCAAGCTTGACGAAAGACCTAAAAGCTAGAGAGTTATTGACGATTAAACAGTGTGCACATCTTTTTGGGACACCCTGTATGTGTATGTCATGACAGAGGAGGCTTTGCTATTTGCACTATGTTCTTGGCACATGGTGATAGCTTCCCTCTGAAATTAGTTCTTGCGATGTTTTGCGCACACCAAGAGCAGAAGATTGTCAAAAGCCTTTGCTCGATTTTACAAGAAACAACTTACGCCACTATGGATATTGAAAGTGAAGAGTATGAGGTGGTGGAAGATCATCAAGGAGATTCCTCATGAACGGGAGAAAGCGAGAAAGTCGCACATATCGGGCTGCGCTATTGCGATGCGAGAGTGTCGCACGAAGCTATGGGATAGTTTAGTTTTCAATATAATTTGTGATGTTCTGATTATATCATAGTTGCGAGATAGACAAAGCATTCGCATTCTACCGCTCTGCTGATAAAGACGCCGCTCCTATTCGTGTAAGTGAAAGAAATTTTACTTCATCCTTAATCCATATCGACTAGCTAGATCCATACCAACTACTAGCTGGATTCGGTCCACCTATGGCCATGTTCAGAAAGATGAAAAAATAGCTTGTTCTTAATCTTTTCTGTTATTATCATTCGCTTCAGCCTTCAGCCCATTTGTCCTGTTTGTGACGTCACCGTGACGTCACGGTGAATGAATGGGACCCCTCTCCGCGACGCGCAAATCTCTGCTCCGGAGGTGCGCCACTTTTGGGAGAGCCCCGGAGCACAAGAATGCGTGAAATGGCTGGGCTCCGGAGCGCGAAGTGGCGCAGACTCGCGCCATATGCCCGCCGGAGGTATCCCTTCGACTGTCTGAGTTGCAGTGGGTGATGAAATCACAAGACTGAAACGAGAGAGGCATACGAACTAATGGGATTTTCTACCGAACCTTAATTTTCGGACAACATCGCACTCTTTCGAGCAGTATCACTGGCGCAGAGACGATTCTGCAGGAACTAAACAAATGAGAAAGAAGACTCAGTCCATGGCCAAAGTGCTTTGCGAAGAAGCATAAATGGAACTGGAAGGCAGCTTATTAAGTATCTTCACCGTAGTGTATTTTGGTCTTGTATTCGTGATCCAGCGAAACACGTTGCGAAAGCGAAACACCCAAAGGCCAGCCACATCATGAGAAGAACAGACGACAGAATGACATTAAGGCAGTGTCCGGGCAAAAACACTCGATTCCCAGAAAATCCACTTGCCGGGGGTTATCCGCAACGCTGAATCCGAAAATCCACATTAGAGGGCGCGAAAACGGCGAGAACATACGTTTTCCAAAGCAGCACAATTTGAAATTCGACGTCCCCACCAATGCAGAGACGCAGAGTCACTGCGGGACCCTACGATTTTGATTGTGGCGGCATGTGTACTCTACCGCATAGCAGGAATTCGGACAGATCGGAGGACCCCGCCCCTAGGCGTAAGTTTTCCCATCTTCCGTCGTTTTTCTTGCTTTAGGTCGAGCGCTATGACCTCGCACTTGCGCGATGTTCTGAGGGGCCACTTCCGCATGGCACTGAAGCCTAAAACCCTCACCTTACCCGGACACTGCCTTTAAGAACACGGAGTGGATTCCTAGCGAAGTAAAACGTCCGCGAGGAAGGCCAGCAACAAGATGGGCAAACGTGTTTTTGAAACGGATGGACCAACAGAGAAATCAGCTTGCACCTGGAACCAGGGCCCGGCACCGATGGTTTGGGGTCAAACTGGACTTCGTTTTTGGAGTTAGAAGCAACGGGGACATCGTTTTTATGAGGTGTCCTGGAGGAAGCGCCAAAAAACACGACGAACATGTCAGGTTTCACGAGTTGAACGTGTTCTTTCGCAAGCGCGCGAATTTCAAATGCAAGACTCAAACAAACAAATGGCTTGTTTACAGCGCACAAACAATCACGTGGCTCCGAATTTGGGCTATGAGTATACAATATTACTCCAAACTATGTTATGTAAAAAGTTCCCAAAACTTATGTGTCTGAATACCCGTTCCAGATTTGTTGGTTTTAGACCAACCACCGAACCAACTGGGTTGGTTCGGAGCATAAATTTCGGAGAGTTCACATAAGTTTTGGACCTTTTTGATTTGGACGATTAAAACGCTCAAAAATCTATTATATAGTGAAGAGAGCGAATCAAACTATTGCCTCTCCTCTTCTTTTGAGCCAAAAGTAGTGCAAATCTATACGCCTTGATAGATATTGCGCTCCAATCATACGCGGTGTCCTTTGAACTATGTGGCGAAAAATGCACTGCCAGATTGTTGAGGCTACAGATTTGGCTGGCCTAAGAGGTTCTCGACATTTTGAGCGCTGAAATGGTACACTACCCAATGGCAGAGCCTTTAATCAACTCGAAATGTTTTCTTTTTGCTTTTTTTGTTGTATTAGTTACCTCAAAATGCGCTTTTTTCGCTTTTTTAATGTTATTTTGACTAATTAGGGGTTTCTCTACTGATTTTTACGTCAAGAGGGAATCGTAAATTTTCGCGAAGTCATGGCGGACTTCGTTTCCAGAAACGCTTCAAACCAACGCGTGCCGGGCCCTGCCTGGAACTCGTGGACGGACGCAAGAAGATTGTGACAGGAGCGGAGGACAGAAAACAATGGAAACTTCTGCGCGGCCCTGTAAACGGGTCATGTTAGTATCTAAGTAAGTAAGTAATTGTGCTTTGCAAAATAAACCTGAGAAATTTTCCCTATTTCGTAAAATTTTTCCAAAAACTCTTGTTCGTGCACCACTACTGACTTGCTACATCAGGCTTAATCTTTAGAGAGTTGTAGTCTGTCAGAGTAGGCGTTTTCGCCAAATTTTAGTGGAATCATAACTCAAAGTAAGGTATGGGAACTCTGCATTGAGTATGTAACAATTCCTCGAAATGTCTGTTAGTTATTAACATCTGCCAAATAGAGAGGACAGTGTAGGACACACTTCATTGAGCAGAGTTCGATACACGATTGTAAATGTGTTCGCATGCGTTGCCTAACCATAAGTCTACACGAGGACGGGCCTGTTGGAACTCCAACGTTTGGGTTAGGAGATTGAAGCAGGTCGCAATTTGCAGTTGGAAGAATCATAATCACCTCTCATTTTCCAAAGTGGGATAAGATCTATATTAATCAGCAAAGTTTCCTCTACCACATGCGCCATTAGCACCCAGGCGACTTGCAAAAGTACCAGAAAAAAGAAAGAAGTTTCAGCACTGTCAGCTTTGACAAATTGTGACTCTTTTTAGAAACGAGTGTTCAACCGAAAACTCCTACACTACCTAGATACAGACCAGAGGCCGCATTCATCAACGAACCCAGTGGTTCCGCAACCCACTGGGCAGGCTTAAAGGCAGCGTCTCGGCAGTATGAACCTACCTCAGATTTTGACATAGATGGATAGGAGGCCCTCCAAGTGAACCAAAACAGCAACTCCGCGCCGAAAATGTGAACTTTGCGAGCCAGGCGGGCGGCCCAACCGCCGCTCCCCCTCCTCCTTTCGCTCCCCTAACACCTTGTTTGGACGAGTATGTTCTCCGCTAGAAAACGCGCCGTCGCTCGTAGCTTCGTAGGGCAGAATTGTTCTAGCGCTCCCTACCTCCTTACTCTGCGTCTCTGACGGCAGAGAAAAACGGCTCACTCGTCCGCGCCCGCCTCAAGGGTGGTTGCAACAGACGGGGTTTTCCCCATAAGCGGAGTTCAAGTCGTGATTCAGAGGGCCAGAATAGCCCCAAATCTGCCAAAACCCCGAAGTTGAAATTCTGCCGAGCCGCTGCCTGTAACCCACGAGATCACGAGGTATTGAAGCTAGTGGGTTCGCACCAGCTGTGCTTTTTGTGAATATCGATTCAGCCCAGCGGCACTACTCTCGCCTACCCACTGGGTTCGTTGATGAATGCGGTCACAGTACTAGTATTGTCATAGAAGTATGCAGATTCTGAACAATAGATTGTTATCTCAAAATTTTCCATTTCTGGCCCTGTTCTCCATGGGCTATGACTTTGCAGAATTTTTGGTTTTATATGTTTACCATTGACGAAGCCTGAAAGGCCTTTCTGATAGCTTTAATCTCACTCTCAACGCAACGGTCACGAATTAGTCTTCAGAAAGATCTGCAGGTCATCAACTGCCCGAGAACTGATCATGTTCAAACTTGATTTCTCTGCTCCAGAATTACTAGAGGAATGCTTTACAACATGTATTTTGTAGGCCCTTTCAGCATCTTGTTGTAGCTATGGTATGAGAATATCATTTTTGCGAAATGTCTAGTCAAACAGTTGGAGAAAAACCTTTGTGTTTTCCTATCTGAAAACTTGAAAATTCCAAACACAGAACTAACGGTAGAGACATTTTGGAAAGAACATTATTTCTTATGATAACAAACGAAGTCGGTCGCAAGAAGCGCAGAAGGAGCATGGTTGCCTCGAAAATGCTCTTACACGAGAACCTAATATAACGAAGTAAGTTGATATAACGCAGTAAGTTTTAAATATTGCCACAATAACTGTCTGAATCATTAGCTGCTTTCATGAACTTGACAGTTTTTCACCTATTTTTGAATTTGATATAAAGGAGATGAGCAGGGAAAAGGTTGACGGTCTCATGGATTGTCTTTGGTAATTGTTATCCAGGTATACGACGAGTTCCAGTCTAACAAGGGAAGGATACCAACATACTCTGGCAAACCAAAAAGAAATGTACATCAGTAGGTCGCCTCCAAACACTGATTCCAAATCTGCTTTTCTTGAAGTTATGAGAGTTTGAAAGTCTAAATTCGTCATGTTTGAAGTGGCTCAAAATTACCTATCTCAAAGCTCTAAAACAACACCTAGGGGCTTCTACTTGCTGTGTTTCGTCCTTGTAGTCAGTATATTTGATACAAAACTGATAACCCACTTTCACGAGTTTTTGTACAGCTTTCGCCAATTTTATGCCACTTAAGACTTGACAAATTTGGATTTTCAAACGCTCATAACTTCTTTCGGAGAGTTGATCCGCAGAAAACGAAAGCAGATTTGGTATCAACGTTCTAAGGTAGTTTTTAAATCTACATCTCTTTTTGGTTTACCAGATCATGTTGGTATCCTTCCCTTATAAGTATGATTTCCGAGTGCACTCTCGACCAAGATACCTTAGCCAAAAATTAATCACTCCTTTCTTATCATTTTTTATGTTGTATCGCAAATAGTTGATTTCCTCGAAGGTGTTTTAACACGTTGACGACCGCGCCATTTTGGGTGAAACTCCCACTAACGTCCTTCGCGCATTTGGCCCGTGCATACGCGCGGATGCACGAAAACATTATGTGGGAGTCTTTTTGTCACTTATTGATAAAGCATGCGAACTTTGTCCAAACATACAGGTATATCACAGAACCTTACCAGGACTTACACAAATCAAGGTTTTTGCATCGATTTTCCCTCCAATAATCCATGCAATGGCTATATCTGAAGAATCGCTCTTCGAGAAAAGCGTTGTAAAACCAGATGTTTTTTGCCTGATTCATCTTTGTTTGATTTTGAAACAGCTATACAGAGTTTTCACCTTCTTGAGAAAACGTACTTAGCATATACTGACAACATCAAAAACGTACTGTTTACCCAATTTTGCGGCCAAAACTTCTGAACAGCTGCCGCGATGCCCTGTGTTCTGTAAGACAATCAGGCCACTAATAGTATTACTGCACAGAAGTTACCCTAAAAATTCTCGTTTGCACCTAAAAAACTAGCGTGCATATGCGCGGATGCACGAAAATGCTAAACGGGAGTCAGGGCGTGCATACGTGCGGATACACAAGGTCGTCAACGTGTTAATCACTGTGCATAGTTTCACGCTACTATGCTTAATCTCTGCTACGCTATCTGTAATGTCACTTAGAACTCAAAATAGTTCAAGGAAATTCAAAAAACAGCTGGCGTATTTTCAGTGTCCTGATTAAAGTCGAAGAACTTTGTAGAGATATACCAAAGCACAACAGCTGCATACTTTTTTCTCAAATAGCACATATTTGCTTCCTGATTTCGATTACTCTCAATGCTCCCTGCTGGAGAAAGCATGTACCTCAGTGTATTACATGACAATTTTGAATAGATTATTGGGTTTACACTGAAACACCTGTCGGCAAAAACGTTCTTACAGATAGTCACGTGTTGGGGTAACAGTTGTTGAATTAAATGTTTTCCATTGCATCTTGCGGAGAAGAAAATGGAAAACAAAGCAATAAAAAGCTATTTCTAGATGCTGTTTAGGTTGATCGATGATACGGTGCCTCAACTGGCGCAGGTACGGCGGGCACGGCGCCGGCACGGATGTTGCACCCAATTCCGCAAGCAGCCTTGCGACCGCTGCAGGATACACCGCGTAAAATAAAAAAACCGATTTTTTTTCGTAATGACATAATGTGACGGAGACTGTACACATCATATACTCTTTTATTGACAAAATTTAAAGCTATAATCACTTATCATAAGAGTACCAATTCACATAATATATTAAAGACGACAATAGAAATTTACAAATAGAAGCCGCACAATGATACTCATTGTCTGGCCTCACTGTCAAGTCACTGGACCGCTTGGCGTCGAGAACGCTGAGAATCGGGGAACAGCCAAGCAGGCCACGCAATAGAGAGCCTACAAACTTGTCAGCAGGGAAACGATGTCACATTTGATCCGTACAGATTTAGAACACAGGCGGGGCAGCGCGGGGACTGCCCGCGCTCGAAGGGACTAGCACACGGACTGAATCATGCCGAGGTCGCTACAAACTAGTGAACAGCGAGGACGAACGGAAGGGAAGCGCGCAGGGTAAAGGGGAGACACAATAGGGTAGGTGGCACGGCTACTGATTTACACGCAACATAAAAATGTGGGCAAAGTGAATGGAATCGACTAGAAAGGGTGGCGAGGAGAAGGAGGAAGAGAGAAAGAGAGAAGGGGATGGTTTAGCGCGTTCTAAGTAGTTGTGAGGCAAGACATGCGTGGGTGCACTCACCGGGAGAAACGTACACATCGAAAACGGTCAGTCAGAGAGGAGAACCGGGAACCTACTACGGTAGCGGAGATGCTAGCAGATATTAGACACACACACAGAGATGCTGCTGAGACGGCAAGAATCGAGGAAAGGGAGTATGGCGCAGACGGAGAATCACTTCTTCTTTAAAATTCGGCGAACTCTTTGGAGCACTTCTCAGTGCCCGATATGCGCAACGGCTCCTCCTCGTAATCGTCGAAGTTCGACGCATCGCCTGGACCACGACATTTCGGCAAGAACGGCGCTTCCACCTACAAAATGCCATTTTGAGGTCCAACAAATGGGGAAAAAGGAACTGCGCATGTATTTAGGATAATTTTGATTATGACACTTTGGCAGGAGATGGAGGCTCAATTGAAAGAACAAATCTCTCAGCTGACAAAAGTGTAGATGACTGAGAAGTCTTCACAAAAACTAAAGAGAGAAAGCTAGACGAATCATGTGCTATGTGATACGATCAAAAGCTATTTTTGAGAAGTATCGAACTTTCAAAAAGTACACAAACTGACTTAAAAGAATCAATATCGTTGAAATGCGAACCTATTTCGACTATTTGCAGATGGGCTGAAAGATACGAATGCAAGCATTCGTACCCTTACTCCAAAGGCATACCTCACGCGATTGCAGTCGCCACGCGATCTGGCAATTAGCCAGATGTCTTTTATATACTAGTAGACCTCAAAGGCAGCACGTATAACTTTCGTAGGTTGATAAAATGCCCTATCTTTCGTACATTTAGAAAGCCACAAATTGGAGTAGTATTTCCAAATCGCGTCGCGAGAAATCGCGTGAGGTATGTTTTTGCCTTAAGCTCTGATTCAAAAAGTTACAAACAACATTTTTGTGTAATCTTCTATCAACTGATGTAGCGTAGGCCAAGATTGGTAGATAGATTTATTGGCTTACGTACGTTTCGGCGTCTCCGCCTTCTTCAGAGCCTGGAAACGTCGAAGATATCTTAGACGTTTCCAGGCTCTGAAGAAGGCGGAGACGCCGAAACGTACGTAAGCCAATAAATCTATCTACCAATCTTGGCCTACGCTACATCAGTTGATAGAAGATTACACAGTCATGCCAAGATTCATCGATGGCCGGACCTGGGATTTGATAGAATCAGTACCAGCAACATTTTTGTGCCGGTTCAAAAATGGCAGGTAATGAATCTCAGAATGAAAGCGATACAAGCATGACAAAACCAAACGGTGATGTTTTTCAAAAATTGTTTGGGTTTAATGAAATATCTCCATCTGAGAATAAGCAAGGATTTTGAGTTCAAAAGCAAATTTATCCCTCTTGATAGCCTCGAATATAAAAAAACGGCTATTTTTCCAACGTTACTACATGGTCCTGCATGGATTTCCTGCGACAACTGGTCATTCTAACGACCTACATCATGTAGAGGTAGAATTACCGTTAGCAGGCGCCGCCTTCGCGAGCTCCTTTAGCGCATGCTATTGCATACCGTACAAGGATTAGTTGTCCACGAAGGCTACGCCTACCAATGGTATTCCTGCGCCTACATTCTTTAAAAACAAGTGTTTTCGTTTATAGTTAAGAAGAAGGAAGAAACTTCTGTCTCCTGCCAAAGACGCCTCTGTTTTGGAAATCAGTGAGGCAGCGGTCGTGGTAGTCGCTTAGTAACGTTGAAAATCTGACACTGAACTGAGAAAACCGAAAATTCTAGTCATGCTGACAAGCGACACAATAGAAAGCAACAGACTACCCGTAAAAGGACTAGCAAAAAAAGGCATGCACACACAACTGCTCTACACATCTCAGCACTGTTGGCTTGCTTGAAAATGAAAAGAGGTGGAGATAGTAGTAACCTCAGAAGTCGGCGAAGACATCGGCGTGGTGATTCTCCTCGGAGATGGTCCAGTTCTCCTGCTCCTTTACATCTTCGACAAAATGTCGAGTATCAGCTGGACCTTCGACGCGTGGATAGAGCGCCTCGAACAGTCGGCCTGGCTCGCATTTCGAGAACGATGCCGGCGTGATCTACACAACACAAGCTATCACACAACAGAACAAATCGGCATGCGAATTCGTCACGATTGAGAAGTTTCGAGTGGGTCAGTTAGATGATAATGTAGAAGCTTGAAGTTCCAGTAAATCAGACGCAGCCCACCCATAGCCTCTTGAGATACATCAAAGAATGCAGGCGAAGCCAGCAAGGAATAAAATATTTCAAAGAGCTAGCGAGGCAATACGCATCAGAAAGTGCAGAGGCAAAGGCATTGCTATTATGCAATGTCTAGACGCTATTGAATTTTATATTGACTTTGCGATTTATTTTTTGAATGCACTGAAATTTGAACTCGAAACTATGAAGAAAATCAGCGTGAACAAACCTTCCTGCTTTTTTTATCGTGGCAAAAATTACCGCGCGTACCAGGCACTCTTACGCCGGAAAGTATACACGGTCGTTGTTTTTTCTTCCCTTCAAAAGGAACCAAAGTTATGGGAAGGAAACAAAATTTGGCATAGCTACCTTAATGAACACGAAACACGAAAATGGCAAATTTGAGAGAGTAATTCAAATTCATGAGTTTTTATGAAGTTTATACTTTCTCTAACTTATTTTTGAACTCTCATATGGATAGAAATAATTCGTCCGCGATAGTACCTTCGAAGACCTGAACGTTCGAAAAAGGGATATTGACATCCAACATATTTTTCGTCTTCGAAATCTGGAGTTCTTTCCCATAAGTAGCATGTATTTTTACTAAGATGTTGAACTTTTTCTAGATTGATTCGAAAGCGAGAAATAAATTTCTGACGATGTAAAAATACTCCTCAGTGTGTAACAAAGCTGATGTTCTCAGCTGATAATAAATTATCCGCACAAAGTACAACCTATGTATAATATAATTCGCCTTGCTCTGGGAATGCTTTGAATTGTAAAATAATTATTTCTCACTGACGCACATGGACCAATCGTGGCTGAAGTCGCAGCCGATCCAGCTACTCTATGAAAGCAAAACAAAACATCATGCAGAAAGGCACCACTGTATGGCACCGTTGGCAGAAAGATCCCAACGGGACCAGCTGGTAGTCGTGCAGTTAGTACGAGAACGACTATATGGCCTTAACCAGTAATGGATCTTTACCTTCCGTTGGTAAATGGCGATCCAGTCGGTGCTACCGAACCACTTGTGGTTCTTGATGTCAGCGACACCGTTCTTCAGGTTTCCGTAGCGCTTTGTGAGATCGACTTGAAGCAAGTTCTTCAGCAGGTCTTTCAGCTCGTTCGAAAAATGTGATGGGAATTTCACCTGAAATCACTTTTCATTACTTGACGAGGCTCATATGATCAGCAAATTGTGCAGAAAATTTGAACGTTAACAAAGCCTCGTACAGACAAACATCTAACGGTCAATACAGTCCTTGCGGTGCTGACATCTGCAGACAACCGCGTGAACAAATTACTATGCGTGTAATGCCGAAACTTTGCGATTTACACCCTCTGGCATTTCGTTCACGCGCATATGTTGTCGGCAAATGAAGGCACCGCAGCGACACTATATTAACCATCGAATCTACTAGACTGCACTTATACCAGAAGATACTACGAAATTTTTATGCAGCCAACAAAAACTCGCACAGGTTGTCAATATACTCAAAAACAACAAAATATGTTTGTTTGCCTTATTCAGAACTCGAAATTCTCATAACAGCATTTGTATGCTTATAGCACTTGCGCAAGAAAAATGACCATGTAACATATATTTAGATGTTGCTTTTCACTGCCATTTTTACATTAATACCCATAATTGTTGTCAGCACCGCAGATGCACTATATTCAGGCTTACATCTCTACACTACTTACCTTCCCGCTAACGATTTTCTCGTAAATTTGAATGGGTTGGTCGGCGAAGAACGGTGGATATCCGGCTGCCATTTCATAGATCAAAACTCCAAGAGCCCACCAATCTACGGCTTTATTATAACCCTAAAAATTACGCAATAAATCTTGGCAAGAAAATCAAACATACCCATCTACAGTACGATGACAGTAGACACCTTGAACTCACCTTGGATAAAATGATCTCGGGCGCTAAATATTCAGGTGTACCACATAAGGTCCAGGTACGGCCCTTGACCCGTTTCGCGAATCCAAAATCCGTGATCTAAAAAACAAAAAAATTGAAACGAGGTATTTGTCTCTACGCAAATTTCCTCGTAGAAATTATTACAAACTTAGAAAAACTACAAATCATCTACATTAACAAAACAAGTCTACGATATATAAGAATGGCCATTGTGAATAAAAAGTGCATTTTTGAAATAGACTGTTTGCAAGTTATTTTTGGACGAATACCTTCTTGTTTTCTGATCCCTTAAAGTCCAGTAGTTTAGGTTCTCAATTCCTGTCACAGCATGACCCCTGCATGCATCTGCAGCATGGTCCAAGTGCACTGTACCGTCTCCCCTCCCCATCCTCACCCCCTATTGTAAGCAGCTTCGATACTGTACCACCCACCTTCAAGTATCCCGTGCTGTCAATCAACAAGTTCTCGGGTTTTAAATCTCGGTAAATCAGATCGAGCGAGTGCAAGTACTCGAATGCTAGCACGATCTGAGCGGCGTAGAAGCGAGAATGTGGCTCGGAAAAGCTGCAACGAAGAGAGTAATTAGTTTCGACAGAACGGATTTGATGTGGCTTCTGCTTACCGTCCGATCCTGCGTAAGTGAGAGAACATTTCGCCACCGGAAATGAATTCGAGCACCATATAGAGGTTTGAGTTATCCTGTAAAAATTCAGTATAAGTAATCGTGAAAAAAGCATTTTTGAAATGTTCTGATTATGGGAAAAAGCAACGGCAACACCCGCTAATTTTGTAAGTACTACTCCTTCATCATATACATGAACTGTTTTTAGATCCACAGGTTCACAGAAGACCGATCATGTACTTTTTTGCACAAAAGAAAGTCATGCTTTCTCTGAAGACGCTGCTATTAGTTTCTGAGTGTCCCGAGGACCGCTTCAGTGGATATTGAAATTACGGAAGCGAGTGTGAAGCTTACGGCTGGTTTTACAAAAGATCAATGATCATATATTCTGTCCAGAAGAAGACCATCCTTCCCTTTCGGCGCCCTGTTTGGCTTATTTGCATTTCTCTCCTCTTTCTGCCCCCCCCCCGCTTCTTCCCCTCCCCTTCTCGGATAATGGAATGCATAGACATGTTCGTAGCATGATTTTCAGAAGGAGTGCGCTGTACTCAACTACCCTGAGCCTGTTTTAAAGCTGAAACCTGTTTGAAAACTAAAACTTCGAGTCGATTCTACATTATAAAAGCTAGCACACTCCATTTCAGCTAAACTCAACCCCCAATGCAAATCAATCAATCAATAACTGCAATATGAGCTGTGTGCTTGTCCTATGTACTCTTGATGTAGACAGATCGATTCATGACAAAACGTACTAATAACAAATATCCATTGTTTGTTTCTGACCAAAGCGCCCCCGCTCACGGCCAGACTGACAGTGTTTGGATGTTCAATATGTTCAAAATTTCGTACAAATGATGAAAAAAGTGAAATACGAGATGGTGGTGGGAAAAAGTGCGGGTGACATGTACTAGACGAGAGCCGTGTGCCACGTTGTCCACAAAACTACTGTAGAGAGAGGACTGGGAGAAGCTCTACAACTCCATGGGATGATTTGGGAGCTCTCGACTATATGCGGACAGGCGCCCTAAAGATTGAAAAAAGAAATTCTACAGTTTGCGAGATTTTAATAGATACATGCCGACGATTGACAAATTGAAGCCATACAATTTTATGGATGTGGATGTGCTCGCAATGACCATTTTCACGCGCAAATATTGCCAGTTCGTAAAGACATCATGTATTGAGATCAAAAAATATGACAGGCAATCTTCGCTATAACTTCAAATGATACGTATTGACGGAATTATATCAAAATAGAGTTCTCTGTTCCGTGTAATAAATGTAAGAGTTTTATTCAAAAATAGAAAACTAGAAGAACTAACAAGGGAAGTGTCAGAAGTCGCAGCGGCCTTTTGACATGGGATGGGTACCGTCTTGAACAGCTTGAAATGCTGATTCCAAAACAAACTTTCTTAGCTGCAGAACTGATCTGGGTCGCGAGTTATGTGCATTTTAAACATTAAATTTTACATTGTTTGCAGTACTCTATGATCACGGGAACCTTTCAAATGCTTGTTCAAGCACAACAGCATGACTTTGATGAAGGCGTAGGATTACGTTAAACATTGATGGACTGTTTCATCTATGTTTGAGCCCAAAAAAATGTTCGCTTTAATTTTTGACTGTTCTCAGCGTTGTAAATTTCTCGCAAATTAAATTCAATAACTCTCGTCGTAGATTAGTTCTGCAGCTAAGAAAGGCTGTTTTGGAATCAGCATTTCAAGCTGCTTCAGATGATACTTATTTCATGTCAAAAGACCACTGCGAGTTCTGACACTTCCCTTGTAAGCTTTGACGACTCTCGCTCTAATAAGCACTCTTAACTCGCTTAGCAGTGTCACATGGTACTTTCGAATCTATCTGAAACTCCTATGGGAAAGATTATAGAGCCTGTTTCGTTTACCCATTCAATTCAGAAATGCTGAAACTTTGAAGTGGCTTGGAAAAAATGATTTCAAGCAGTGATAATGACGGCGACTACCATATGTGAAAAAATTTCTTCAAATTTTTCACTTTGTCGAAAACTTTTGACTGGGATATATTCCGAATAAACATTTTTTGAGGGTCAATATAAGCTCCACAAGACTGCACTCCTTGCTAATATTAATATCAACTATCAGTAAGAAAGCCATTGCCCCTGATGATGCCGTCATGAATTTTAATGAGAAAGTAGTGCAAAAATTTGTTGTCAATGGCTGTTTGTTACAGACGTTGGATCAGCTTCATGAAAATATCCAAACTATACCATATTCCTAAAAAAGCCATAAACTAAGCTATAAACCATGTTCCTTTGCTCAAGCTCATAAATAATCCTGTGTCAATAGTAACATTGTATCAGAGCCATTTGTACCCAACACATGGCACACATCATGCCGCGTACGAGCGAGCGAGTATCAGTTGAAGTTCTATTTTGGTACGAGGTAATTTAAAACCTTTTTTGTATCGCATTTCGAGAATAATGATACATGTGTTATATTTAGAATAGCAAAACGTGAGAGTACAGAGTTATGAATGAGGCACGGCCACGTCATACTACAATGTACATTTATATGAATAGAGATGTCGATTTTGATGAAATTAGAATGTACTTCGCTCTCTAATAAATAGATGATTTTTGCATGTGAACAAGGAGTTTTTGCAAAAAAAATTGACTGTAGCCGTATCCGAATATGCAAAAGGAAACAAAAAGTAAGGATCTGTTCGGAAAATTGGTTTTAGAACAAGAATCATGTCGTGATTTTGTGTGTGGTGTCTGAACCTGCACCGTTTATAATCACACCATATTTTGAGAACATGACACTCACGACCGCCAATGCATATGTTGTTTAACAAGTTCAAACTTGTCAATCAGTGTTTTTCAAGTAGTAAGTTAACCAAAATGAGTTAAAACACGAGTATTAGCACGTTAATCACTTGGCTGAAAAGGGTTTCAAGTACCTATTATGGTCTTAAAGGATGTTAATTTGGGTATAGACAAGTCCTGCATTCCTCTCAGTTGCTTGAGAATCAATATTAGCCTCAGCCCTATAAACTCGTTGACTATTATAATGTTCAGAAAAACAACTGCACGTGAAACATGGTGTAAAGACAAGAAGCTTTCGTAATTCGCGCCAATGGCCATTTTTTGCGCGCAGATGTTGTCACCGCTGCAAAAACACCACCGCAACCGTCAGATCTGCTACTATAAACTACTTTCTTACAAAGCAGACGATCATTTTCGTCAGATAGCAGAAGACTTTCTGGACTTTTTTTTTAATGCATGGGATATCGACTTTCTCGAAAGGCTTTTGTGCATTGCTATGTCTTCGAAAAACGCAGAGTGAGAGCGATCGTGATAGGCTATTTCCGACTCCGTTGTCAATACCGGCAAAGCAAACAACGGAAAGAAACAGGCGGTAGAGGAAGCGAAGAATTGAAAGCCGTCGAGCAAGCCGAAACGAGCGGACTCGCTCGGCGACTAGGTGCGGAAGTATTTGCGAGAGGAGCGCTTGGGGCTCAGAAAGAGGGTACGGACTTCTAGACTGATAATGTAGAAATGCTAATCTGCATCAATATTCTGCACGCACGCAATATTGCAGAATGTGCTCTTTATCACTGACAAAGAACAGTAAGTGTTTTGCAGTAATGAAATCGGATATGGTGCTGAGTACACTGAACGGGAAGAGAGGTGCAAAACTCGCCTTATGTCAACAAAACAGGTCGGCCAAAAATTATTAGGTTGGAGGAGAACTTCTGACAAAATCTTTCTTTTTATTCTGAAAAATTCCGAAACCTCGCTGAGAATCTCAAATTTGCTCTCTACATGGTAAATGACAACTCCTGCAGTTTCTATTCAGCGTGATCGATGCCGCAATTACACACGCAGCCAATAAGTTTATGATAGTTTTGCAAACATACATAAATTTTTCTTTTTTATTAGAAGACAATTCGGCGCTGCTCTCCTATGGCGGCAGTTTGATGCCTCAGTGTCTCAGAGACAAGAAAAAAGGAAAAAAATCAAAAACATCATACATCCATCATTGTATGTGTGCCAAGTAGATTTAGATACGAGAAGCTTAGAAATTAATTTTGAACTCTTTTCAAATAAATTTTCGTGGACAAAATGTCAATAAAGCGTTCAAAGCATCGAAGTGTACATATTCACTCAATAAAATGAGCCCATATATTTCGCTTTTTAGGAAAGGTAATTGGATCATTAACTTACTTTGAAAGAGTACTGCATGTTGACGAGGAAAGGAAAGTCGATAGCTTGTAAAATTCGCTTCTCGTTCAACGTATGCTCGACTTGTTTCAGTTTCACAACCTGAAATTAAAAATGATTTCGGCGCTAGCGGGCAGAAGCTGCGAGAGCCGTTGAGTCGCAAATAGCAAACCTTTTGTTTATCCAATATCTTCATGGCAAAGTAGTTCCCTGATTGCTTGTGTTTTACCAGCATTACCCTTCCAAATGAACCTGTACCCAACGTTTTGATGCGGTCGAAGTCATCGAGGCTTGCAGTGTTCTGAAAGCAAGTAAATATTAGTGGGGTCTGAAAGCTTCCGATGGGTCAAAAAAGAATGCAGAGGAGAGTTTACCGGAGTGTCCGAGCAACGAGGCGAATGCGAGCTTTCCCGTGACATTTTTCTGGGAAATTTTTGGGACTAGGATTGTGAGAGGAGCAGAATGAATAGAAGAGGAGAAAGCATTTGAGTCGGAGTTGGTGCTGAGCAGTAGCTGGATGAGTGGATTGATTATCAAAGGGACTCTCCTCGCGAGGGGGCTCGCTTATCACCTGGGATAATCTGCGCGCATCGATAGTCACAGCCTTAGGCTAGCTCTCTAGGGCTCTTTTCTCACTCTCACTCGTCTCCATCGCCTACTTGTGCTATTCATAGCCTCCTCTCCACTTAAGAATATGCACGACATAAAAAGCAAAATGCGCTCTACTGTAATTCTAATCTCAAGCAGGAAGAAGCTCCATCTCACATTAGCCAAAAATAGAAAGCACAGACGGGTGTGCGGACGCGCCGGGGCTTACACTCGATCACGAGACGTCCTCATCAACCGCCGGGGGGCTATTTTTAGCGTTAAATGAGAGTAATAAACTCGCTGCTCACAATGGAGTAAGGTCAACCGCAAGTGGATGCATGAAAGCTTTTAGATAGGAAGACAGGAGAAGCAGGAAGATCGTGTAGATCTAGTACATTCGAAGAGCAAATTCACTTAACAAAAGTTCCGGTTTACCTAATGAGAAGGAAAAGGAACTGGAACAAAGCAAGAAGAAAAATTGCCGGAAACAGACCGCACTCGCCGACGTAGCCAAAAATAGAAGAGATCATAAAACAAGACATTATTCTATAGTACACCTCGCGAAGCCAAACAGGAGAGAAAGAAGAGAGATGCTAGACAATCGGGTGATATTTCCAATTGGTGATCCGCAAAAGAGGTGTGCATAACAATGCTAATTCGATTCCTGTTTCTGATCTTCGTTTTAGATTCAACAAAATTACTGCAATGGCTTGATGTGTAACATAACATGCACGAGACTGTCACTGATATTGAGTACATTTGACAAGGAAAGGGAAAGGAACTTCGATGAAAAAAGGATTTTGGTCGAAAAAATGATGGATTGATGTATGAAGAAAAGAAAATGAGAGGGACCAGAATGAAGGCACGGATAGATCGAGGTGGTGAAAGAAACGAGTTAAAATTGGTACTTCTTGAGGATGGCACTGTGAGAAATCGGAGGTGAAAATGATATTTATAACTTCTTACGAAACATCCGACCTCACCTGCCACAACCACTTCATCGACCAATGCTCAGAGAGATGAGTTTTCAGCCAAAATAATTCCGCAGTCAAATTAACATCCTTTCTATCAGGAGAGGAATTCTCAGTATTAGGAGGTGAAGACACCGGTAGACCTAACCCGGTTGAGGTAGATGGTTCCTCCGGTTCCAATTCGGACGCTCTTGACCGACATAGGGCAGATTCAAGGTGAGGAATTTTCTCGCGATAGTGTGAATCTTCCGGGGAGCTGGACGAGCGGCGTTTCTTGACGGCCAGACCAGAGGCCAGGCTACCTTGGAAGGGTACACTGCGGGTGAGGGGGTAGACACCGTGACTGCCAATGTCGGAGGGTTTCAAGGGGTTGCATCTGAGTAGGGGATGGAACTCGTGCTGGGGTGAGGAGTCGCACGAGGTCGACGACGACGGACTCCGCTGCGATGGCCAATCGCTCATGCATTGAGCCACCTCTTCGGGGTACAGGGAGAACAGTTTGATCGGTGATATGATGGCTACAGGCGCACGGACAGAAATTTCAGAATGGAGCGCGACCAGAGGGTGGGGCTGGCTTGATCGCGGCTGCGGAGACGCAGGCAGGCTAGAGGGTCCCGGGGAGAGAGACGCGCACGGAGACGAGCGCAGGCACGGAAGCGGAAACAGCTCGTAGCGAGCGGAGATGCCGACAGCCACGACGGGCGAAAAGCGTGCACGCGGCGGAGAGCGTCGCGACAGCGGGCGGGCAGGCAGCGCGCGAACGGTGGAGGGCTGCGACAAACCGACTCTTCTGTAGGGACAATGCACGTGGGAGAGTGCCGCGCCGCGATTGCTATTTTTAGCTCGCGCGTCTTGTTGAGAGCGCGCGATCCATACTCTCTGAAAACAGGAAACATAAAACTACCACTAAATGGAACGTGATCAGCTCGCTCCACTACTGCTGAAGACACTCTTCGTCGTAATTCGTAGTTTAGGACGTTACTCGAGGCGGTGAAGGCAAGCGAGTTGATCGCAAGGACAGCTAATCAATTCGCAAATAATGAAAATGATTAAGGAAAGAAAACGATTGGCATGATACGTGCCTTCGCTCCCTTTGCGCTATGAACTTGCGATCCAAGGCCCAAGTAAAAGAAACCTGAGCACTGATCGAAGAGAACAGGCTGCAAAAACAGGCTAAAAGCTTGAAATGAAAAAAGAAGCAGATTTTGCAGAAAGTATACCAAACATGGAACATCTTGATTTACCCCAATTTCACGCGTACAAAACGCACCTTTTTCTTTTTTTTCAAGCGAGCTGCTTAGCCGCTTCAGTGTGTTTCGGAAAGCGATTCTTATGCAAGACGATTCTCTTAAGCAATTTAGAATACACTATAGGGTCCCTTGGTTGCGAAGTCCTTTGGCATATTTGGGCTAGTCGATTTTGGAAACAATCCCCCGCGCCTTGTGTGCGTGAAATTAGGGTAAAAGGTCTTTGTATGGCGATGAAATAAAGATGGCGAGCATGCAAAAAGAATGGTTTCGGTGGAAGAGAAATTTTTACTTTCTGCAACTATTTCGTCCAGATCTGGGTTTTGTGCAGTTTAGGGTTATTTACATATTCCGAATTCAGTGAAATGCAATAAAGAGTAATGCGATTTGAAATCACTCCTTACTCGCCTTTTCTCTTTCTCTTTTCTTTTTCGAGAAGGAACCAATACGGAGGTGAAATGACTGGTTGTAACCAGTCATTTCACCTCCGTATATATTGAGCAAAACGCAAAAATCGACATTTTTTCACGCACAAGTTTACGTTTATGAAGTCCATTGACTGCTTGTTCAAAAATGATGTAACGTGTCACTTTTTAAAACATTGTAACTATAGCGATTTTTCCACGAGGATCCATCGGATTCTTCTCAAAAGACTGCAGAATACGGCGCTTATTCTCCGGACAATAAACTTCAAAGTTGGTTGCATGGTAGCATACGAAATGACGAAACCAGTCCGGTTACATACCCCTAGGAATAGACTAGCTTTATAATTAGCAAATCACAGAAGATGATGACACTTAGACTCCAAGCCAAAGCCGTAAGATACTTATGCGAAAGTGACGTGAAGCTCATTTTCGCAGAAAAACGCCACTTCCAGCATTCCAACTCAGAAAGTTCAAAGGTCGCTAGCGAGGGGGTGCTCAAGCACTCCTCGTCCACCTCATTCTTCCTTTCGCGAGTGAGTGAAAAGCCAGTTTTGCAAGAGCTGTCTCTCAGCTAGTTCCTCAATCAGCGCGGTAGCATCGCAGCAGCGACGCGACGAGTGATGCCTGATCGCAGCAGACTTGTTTTCGCGACCACCCGCACTGAGTCAGGCAGTAGGCTGGCTGTGGCTGTCTAAGTCGAATATGTTTTCGATGTTGTTATTTTCAAATTTAGCAACGACGCCTGAGTGTGTTTGGAATGCGAAAACAACGGATCGCGCTAAATGTTTTCCGTCTGTGCTATTTACGTTACATATGAATAAATCGCAGCGACCAACAAGGAACGAATTGACCATTATCATCGCAGGATGAGATTCTTTTCACGGGGGCGAATCTTAACAGCAGACTGATATCTTGGAGCTTTTGGCTAATCAAAGCGTGAAATTAGCCATTCAATCAATAAACTGAATGACATTTTATAACAACAAATATGTCATACGCAGAGCGTGACAAGAAAAAACTGTAATAAAATTGGGAAGTCTGTCCCGTGACTTTATTAAAAATTATTGAACGAGGAACTATGTATATTAAAAATAATTCATCCTAACTCGATTTAATTGATTAATTGGACGGAAAAAGAAATCGACAGGTTCATAAAAAGTGATCGCATTGCTCTTATCAAAGGGACCAAATCGTTCTCGCTCTTACCCCTCCGTCCTCCCCCACCTAGTCCCCCCCCCCAGTGAGTACAAGTTAGTTACTGATTTGGAAAATTATTCTACTAATCGATTTAGTTACTTACCTACGTCCTTTACCGGGTGCTGTCACGGAGAGGCAAAGTTTAGCCTTAGCAATTTAGCGCTCCTTTCCAGGATAATCTGTTTTCATTTGTAAGCAACCAAAATGATTTCTGGAAGACTCCAGAATTCATGCTAGCTTTGTAAGGATTTTTTTATGCAGAATCTTTCACAGAGCTAAGCTTTCCACAATTTTTGTGGAAAGCTTAGTTCTGCGTTCGAAAACATTCTCGGACGTTTCTGGTGTTCTCCTAATTCTACTCAATCTAGGACAGGCTATAAAAAGCTATGCTCTCTCCATAAATGTCCATCAAGCATTAGAGTTGCCCGCTCCCGCTAAGATCAGAGTTGTTCCATGATGTCTAACCAGCAGATGCTTTTCATTTTCTCAGGAAACAAAATCTGTCTTTGGAATGCGTACATCGAGGATAAGCTGGACATGCACAAGAATGCTTATAATTTGCTTGTTCATTGCAATGAATGCAGCGATAATGGAATACTAAGGAATCACATGAGAATTTCTTTATCAGTTGAGAGCGGATCTCACAAATGCAATGGTCAATTAGGCGTGCCTGAATGCTGAATCTAATGCAAAAGGAGCTAATGTACTCACTATTGAAATGTGCAGATGTCGACGTATTGATGCGGAGTTTCAAATTACATAGTACTTAATCTTCAGAAAATTGATCCGCTTTTAGCAAAATTCTTCACGAGATAACACGTCAATGCTCAAAACCTAGGTATTTATAGCGGTGAACAGAACAAGTTCTTCAATCAGAACGATTGTAAAATAATGTATTCTTCTCTTTCCAGCATCAAGACCTTTTATGGATTGATGATTGTGAATAAATGTTTATTTTGTTTGTTATATTTTATTTTCAATACAGTCAAGGTGCGCATAAATAAAAGAAAACAGACAAAGCAACAATGAACGTTGTTAACAAATGTTAAGACAATTCGTGACCCGGCTTCTTCATCTCAAAAATGACATTGTAGCAAGAATTTTTCCTAGAATTTCACCTGCCTGCAGAAGTTCAATGGTAATTTTCTCCAAAATACGAAGTAAAAAGTCCAAATTTTCATCTGAAGGAAAAAACATTCTCTTTTGATATTGCTTCTCCCCGTCCAAATCGCACCAGCGCTTGTATCCCCTTGGAAAACCCCTTCCAAACTCAAGCTATAGCAATGTTGAAAGTAGAAAGGATAGTCAAGAGAAAAAAAGACTTTGAGGAAATCTGGACTGAGTCGAATCAAACGTCATGCATCATACATCTCCCTTACGAAAAGTACTGCACTTTACGAAAAGTACTGCACTAATTGAAAACTTTTGATTGCAAATATGAAAAGCGGATGCAAACATGTGATAAAGGTGAGATCTCATTACTGGTCCATACAAAGATTGCGAGTGTAAAAAGCGTAGTGTTCACTGTAAGCAAAACAACGTTACGAGGGCAGAATTTGCAAAATATCCGTTCGAAAAGCTGCACAGCTTTAACGAGCATTGTAACGCAAAGCACAAATGGAACGATCTTTGTTGACTGAATTTGAGCTTAGATTGTTTTATGTTTGAAAAATAACTTTTTATGCGAAACACGGCCTTCGTTTGCTGGATCCTCAAAAATTTTCAACAACATGTTGTATTTTATCTTTGGCTCACTTAAATAACAGCAACGATTCGATTTAGTTCCTCAGCAGATAACTTTGCGATTTTTCTTTCTGTAAAACTCTGAAAAGCTCAAATTATTCCAACGTCGGTAATCATAAACATCTGATACCGTACACATACATTTTTATAAAAATGGCTCAAATTAAGTTAGAAAGTGGTAATTTACAAGCAGAATTCCAAAGAATCTGCGTCTTTAGTACTCTTTCTAAGATTTCGAGGGATAAGATTTACCATTAGTACTATGAGCATCTATGAGACGATAATATTCTAGTCATGCGATATTTATCAAATGCCATATATGCCCATGGGCAAGGTCAGAAAAACCAAATTTTTTAAAACACGAGGTTTTTGCAGCAAAATCGTACGAAAAATCCTGAATCCTCTCCTAACATTTTCTGTTTTTTTTTCTCGACATCGGTTTGTACTCAAAAGGACAAAATAAGGATAAGACGGCGTATTCAATTTCCCCTGGGTGTGCGTTCAATGCATTTTACTTTATACATCAAAGAAGCATCGGAATGCGTGCCGACCTTTAGAAATGTAATTATAGAAGCGATAAATCTACTGAAGCAGCTGAATGCCTCCCTATCCTGCTGCGCCTCCCGTGAGCAGAGAATTTATAGCAGAGCTGTCCAGATGTTACCCTAAACGCTCGGCAATCCAGGCTGCTTCAGGCCAGAGCTCGACTAGCCTTCGAGTGTCGACGACGAGACATCGCTTGCTCGAAGCTTTTCCAATTAGCCAGCGATTGCGACGGGTTGGAACACTCTCACGTATGAAATTACGCTCTCGACGAGTGCCGCAGCAGCCCGTGCCCCGTCCGTGTGTGTCGGGGCGAGGGGGTTGCACACGCCGGGGATAAAAATAGACATTGGCCAGATCGATATCTACCGCATTCATCTCGCACTCGCAATGACTGTGAGCAGAGACCGGAATAGACACATCTGAGAGCGCAGCGACGACGACGAACGAGCAAAATGCATCCGGTTATGGGCTGAGGCATTAGCTCAGCTGAAAGGAACAAGGAAGTGGTTGTCTTGTCTTGGTTGCGCTCTGCTTTCGAGGCAAATTCGGGAAGGAACGGGGCCGACTCGCGTTCGGATGTGCGACGACTTTGTGAGCAATTTGATTAGGTGAAACACGCGTGTGAGTGAGGGTAAAGTCACGAGAGAAACTGAAGAGGCACGGCAGTTCAGGCAGACAACAATCTGCCGTCCATACATGCAAAAAATACAGAAAAAAATCGGAGAGTATAAAAGTAATTAAGGACAAATGGAGAAGACAAGAAGAGTAAAGACTGGGATAATGGGAATGAATTTAGCACTTTTCTTCTGCTGATAATAGTTTGCGGCTCCAGACAAAAAATTACAATTCTTGGAAGATTTGTAGAACCGATGGCAGAGGGAATAGCGACAAAAATAAGGTATACAAGTCCAAAAAGAATATGGAAAGTTACTTTTCCAATTGAAAAATTGAAGAAGGTAGGATACAGTACTCACCTGTGCTGGGTTCTCCCATCGCTGCTTGAAGTCCTCTCGAGCTTTCTCCAGAAATTCTTTGACTGAAAAAATATTCATTAGATGTGCTGAACGAATCACTCCTACAGAAATAGAGCAAGGAAATTATTTTTTTATAAAAAATCAGCGGCCAGCTTGCAGTCCCCGGCGCCTGCGCCGAACCACAACTTTAGCAAGCCAGGATGGGCCCATTTGACACATAGAATAGCTGAAATGGCCACAAAGACTTACAGAACTTGATCTGAAGTTTCTTGTTGCTGGAGGACATATCTTGCCTCAGGCAGGCCGGGGCCGGAGCACCCGTATTGGGCTGGCTGGCCGCGACGCTGCCGCTTCGCGTGCGCCTACTCTCTTCCGTTTCTCCTCACCCTCATCGCTGCATTACTCCCTCTTCACGACGTCATCGGCTAGCCCTAAGGCTTACGGTGAAGCCGCCTGAGGCGCCGTAGCCTTCGTAAGGCCTGCCATGGCGTCGCGAAGTTCGCATTTGCGGGCGTTGCGCGTTGTTTGCCGCGCGCTTTGTGCTACAGTTCGCGCGACGGTACAGTCTGATGGGTGGCGTGTGTGGTAAGAGGATACGGTAGACAGAGTGCTACGGTAATGACATTGAGTGGGGAGGGGAAACGACTGTACGAACATAGCAAAGCTTCGGAAATAGCTCCGATGATCAGTCAAATTCGAAAAAAGCCAGCTACAGTCCAATATACGTTTTGAAACATTTCTAGCGCCTATATTCCTTACAAACAAATGCTATGACAAAAAACACCAAAAATTCCTATGTGACATGCATTTGCGTGCTGCCTGCTGCCGTTTTTGCACACACTAATTTGTACGAAACCGCGGCTGCCATGCTGCTGGCCGGCTCAAATGAAAATGTGTGCTAAATATAGAGGATACCTGATAATTGGATAGGCTCTCTAAGAGCGGTGACAAAATGAACCATGACGGCGTCAAAAACGCCACAGCATGTCATCCGTAACTGATGATTCGCACGACAAAAGACCCACTCTTCTCTCTGCTGTGCGGCTGCTGTGCGTACCAGCAGCCAATTAATCGTCAGATCGAAGTGTGTGAGAGATTCGTTTCGAACTATTTCCTTTTGCGATGCAGCATTTTCGAAATGCAAGAAGGGGATTTGTAGCATAATGGCAGGATACAATGCTTATTGAATAGTATAATAACACCTATGATCAGAGGTAATTGCTCCAGATTACAAACTTCGGGCGCTACTAGTTTGAATAATGAGTCAAAGCGTATGGAGCTATGGAGCTATTTTAGCACTTTTCACTTTTCAAAATCGCTTCAAAAAACCAGCCTTTCTCAGTCCTAGAAGATATTGCTTTATGGTCTGACAATGTCCAATTCAGCAAAACAAAACTTCTCAATGACAAGCAAAAATAGCTTGCACAATAGATTTCTGAAGGTATGCAAATCTAAATAGTGTTTTGCAAAATGTCGTTTCCTGTTTGCAAGACTCCATGCGCGCTTGGCCATTTTGCCTTGGTTGGTCTGAACGACCCCTAAAGAGAAATCAACAAGTTCAATGAAATGGTGGGGTAGAGGTCACAATTCAACACTTGAGATTTTCACAGGAATTCGAGATATTCCTCCCGCATACACGAAAAAGGCCTCCAATTTGAGTAAAAAAATCGAGTGCTTCTTTAATAAGATAAAACTGAAGACTTTCACTCAGGCAAGTCAACTAAATTAAGAACTGGAGTAGAGCTTCCAGTGATATGACATGGTGTCAAAAATTTTCCTTCCATAGCAAATTCTCCAAAAATCACAATGATTTGATTAAGATGACAATAAGATTTTTTTCCAAAAACTATGTGAATAAGATAGTGGTTTTAAGTCTCTGAAACTTGAAGAATGAAGAGGGCAATTTTTATTAAGAACTTAGGCTCAATTCAAGGCACACATTTAAGCTATTCTTAATCCCCGCAACAAAGTTTCTTATCTTACATCTTGCAACAAAAGATCTTTTAGTTGGCTCCTATAAATAAACTTCTCGAAAACACAAGCGACTAGCTTTTGATAGCATTTTTGCAAGCATACATCTTCACAGGAAGTCAACACCAAGGAAAAATGTAATCGGTTTGCACAGCAAATAAACGCACGACTTAGCAGAGTTTCTGAACTAATGTGCTTTTTCAACAGCACATGACAGCCCTACCAACTAATAAGAAAATGAACATTATCAAAAAAAATAATACAAAGCACAGTTCCAGAAAGTTGATATGGGGCTGAAAATTTTGAGAAGTTCAGATTCTAAAGTCAGCCTCTTGCTCACTTCACTAATGAAAGGTTTTAAGTACGGAATAGCTGCCAACCTTGATTAATTGTCAGAATCAGTCACACATTCTCCAAAGATCATTTGAATTCACTCTTAGAAGGAAAACATGAAAATAGGATCTATAGTATTTGACAGTCATCTTCGAATTAGCATATCTCTTTTTTTTATAACTTGCTATAGATTACAGAAGTTACTACTCGTCACTTAAGCGTCAGAATGCATGGAATGATTGTTGGCAAGATCCAAGAATCTGCTAAGCGTTCTCGCAGCTGATTGTACACCCAACAAATCGGAGCACTTTTTGTGCACTACTATTTTTGCCGTCGAAATTCGAGATCCAGGTATACTTTAGGGACATCTCACTTAGCAATTAGCACTTCACTTCTGAGCAGAAGCTTTTTTTGCAATAGTGCTGGTTCTCTAGTCTATAAATTTACTAATCGCAAGTTACGACTAGAGTCAGGAAAACGTTGAGGAAAGAATTAAGGAAAAATGAAGAAATGCGCTAACTCTCACATGATAAGGTATGTGAGAAATTATATTGTTTGATACAGTTCGCAATTTAAATTACTGAAACAACTTGCCTTTTGGTCTAAAATTCCGAGGAGGATTGAAAAAAATTGTAAATTTAGAAAAAAATTAAAGTTTATCTGCACGGGAGCTTCTTACCAGATAGATTAGCTGAGACAAAAGGTACGCCCTGGCGAAACGAAATTTTCCCCCCTGGAAGGTGAAAAAAAGGTCGGGTTGCGGTTTTTCAATCGGATCTCCATTTGTAAGATCGCAAAAATTGTAACATTTTTTAAATCAGCAAGTAACCATATATATGCGCATCTTAACGAATGCATTATAGTCGAATGCAAAAAAAACCAGTATAAGTGTAAAAAAATTTGGATGCCAAAAACCAAGATAGATGTAAAAAATAACCGCCACAAAAAACTGTCACCACTTTATGAGTTATGATGTAGTTTGAATCACAGATCTAAACTCACAGATCTCGAACTGTTCACTTTACAAAAGCGATTAGACTGCCTAAGCATTGGTAAACTCAGTTCAGGTAAGTGTGGTCGAGTGCTACAGTAGAAACACTCATAAAGGCTGTTGAGACATATGCTTTGCTGTAATGCTGAGAGAGCCAGGTGCAGCGAACACATCAGCAAGCCATTCTCGACAATTTTGATGTCTAATCAAACGTCTGGGAATGAAGGTTACAGCTGGAAGATGGGATAACAAGATTGTCAGCTTTTCCTGGAATCGAAACGGATTTTCAGGCTTCTTCCACAGTTTTTACGCCGAGTCAGAAAAAAAAGAAGATGAGTCAGATCGCATCATAGAGCAAAGTTTTTTTCCAGTGTTTCCAGACAGTTTGCAGACTAGATTAATTTGTTGCCGATAACGTGCTCCAACTCCACATCGCTCCTGTCACAAGAGTCGATCCGTACAAGATTGAAACAAAAGCCTGAATCGCAAGTGCTCAGAGCATCGATTTTGACAACTGCCTGCTGCAAAACGATAAGCTCAGACACAGCTTTTCATGTGCTTCATGTAGTTTTTTAACATCATATTACAAGAGGATTATTCGAGAATGTTTAGCCTAGATTTTCTAGGAGGAAAAAAACGCGGATAGCAATGCATAAAATGTGAAGAAGAAAAATAGTTCGAAGTGAAAGGTAGCGTGTTTAGCCTAAACAAGATCGCAAAGTTCTGACTGCAGCGTTTAGACTGCAAGGACTTGTTTTTTGCAAATCATTCGCAGCTAACCATGGGATATCAGCAAAATCACGAAGGGACCATGTCGACTCCAAAAAACAAAAAACAAAATCAAGCACAGATTTTTGCACTTACAAAAAGCCACATCGTCAATCTCGTCAAGGTCGTCGATTGGTGTGCTGACAGTGCTGACTGACGGTTGAAAAGGAAATGCCGCAGTAGGTAGTGTAAATGAAGCCGAAACGTCACAATCGCCGGCATCATCAGCGTCGCCGGTGTCGCCGACGACATCGTCGGAAGCTTCGGTCCATTGGAGGCGATCGTCCGGCGTCGTTTCCGGCCGCACCGCTCGCATCTTGCCGAGCGAATGCGAACGAAATGCTACCGGGCACAGCTGACGGAGCGCCGCACGCCAGGACAGCAGCAGCATGCAGGCCGCCGCCGGGCGCCCAGTCCTTAGACTAGGCTCTTTTGGCCTCTGGGCAGTTCCCTTTTGAGCTCAGAATCCCCTGGTAGGGAACATGGGAGTCCCAAGAACGATCAGTGACATCTTCTAGAAAAAAGCTAGCTCTCCACTGCAAGAAATGGTTATTTCGCAATGAAACTTGGAAGCGAAACAGCCCTTCCGCAAACTCATGACCCGACACTAAACTAAAAATATTCATTGTCTCAAGGGTAGAGATCATCTCGGCCAGGTGATCGCGCCGCGGTGTGGATTGGCGATAAATCACATGTCTCGCTTTGCGAGGGCTTCAATGATCACTTCGCCAAACAATTCATAAATAAAAAAGCTTCTTTCATTGAGTTCTAAAGCCTTCAAACAGGATCAACAAGACTTTTTAGACCTTCCAAAGCCGTCATTTATCCCATCAAAATGCGCTTTGCGTTTTCTATGCATCAGGGATGAATTGTTACCCATTTTTAGAAAGGAATGCAGAAGCTTTCAATGATGTCATAGTTGCGCCCATGCAATGGGCACATTTGGTGAAACTTTACGTCAAACCACAAAGGTTACAATTGGTACTTACATTATACTCGGAGTCTATAACTAGGTCACAACGATCACATTACTAACACGCGGTGTGCGTTCTTTTTACATCACACGAACAGAAATCGAAAAAGCACAGAAAAAGTGTGTGGATTTGCGTCGAAGCAATGAGATCAGTTCTAGTGCAATCTGCATGGTGTAAAGCAAACTTCGAAGTACTGCAATCTCGATATAGTTCGAAAATTTCAGCTCTCTTAGAATTCAAAATAATCGAAATGATATTACATAGAGGAGAAGCACATAAAAAATACTTTCAAAAGTAAGAGTCCACTTATCGAAATACAAAATCCTAAAAATGGGATGCTAAGCTATAGAAAAAAAAAACTTTGTTACAAAGTCAGTGACTCGGAATTCCATAAGTTTCTTCGTGACATAATTCTAAATTTAACCTCAATTTTTGCTGACAGTTATAGTACTTTACTATGAATAGTTGAGCTTACTTCAAAACTTGAGCGCAAAATGTAATATAATTGAAAACACAAAAATAAATAGCAAATTTACTGAGCCGAGACCGTAGCAAAATTGTTCGGCTTTGTCTTATTTGAGAAGTGACTGCATTCAAATGTTGTATCAGCCTGGGTATTTCTTTACGATGCTACAAATAACAGGTACGGTATTAACAAGGGATTACGGTAATTAAGTCTAGGTAACTGAACGCACCAATAGACAATTTTTCTTCGCGATGTCCAGTTGTCCTCAAAAAACTGAGCGAAGGGTCAGTTGCACTTGTGAGTAAACCAAGCATGCCGACGCCAAGGAGGTTATGAAAGCCGCGGCAAAGTTTTTGAGACGGTGTTTTGGAAGAAAATTACACAGGTGACCTCCATAAATGCTGATAAACAAATCGATCGAATCTTTGTTGAGACGCAGGCTATTTTTATCTTGGCCGATGGTCGCGTGTGATCACAGTGATAATATCAGATTCTTGTGCGTTATGAATTCCAATTTTTAGCACAATGACCTTCAACATCCGCATTAGTTAATGACTAGAACTGCGCAATGGAACAAATCTGGCGATATGATAAGGACTCCGAGATGGCTCTTGGAAAATGCAGAAAACGATATCCCCTTTAACTTTTGCGAATTTCTACGAGTTCCTTTGACCCTGAATCCTAAGCATAGAAAAAACCTTCAAAAAACGAAACACTGACTAGAGAAACTTTACAATTTTTATGTCTTTTTTAGCTTAAAAACGACACCTCCTTTGCTTTTTGTCCCAAAAACGATATCCAGCTTGTTCAGCTTGTTTACAAGCCATCTGTGCCGAGCCTTGGATAAGATTTTTCGAGGAAGTTTCGCAGTTAATTCCAGCCACCAGCTTATTTCTTTTTCCAAAGATATATAATGGAATTGCTAGCGAAGTGATCGAGAAGTCACGCGATTTTTGCAGATTTCAATTTTATCGTGATCATGATAATTTTACATCTATGGAGAAAGCATACGATGCATTGAAGCACAAACGTGAAGTCTTGCGACTAGCCATAGCTTCCAAATTTCTATTGAATTTTACTTTTTATTGAGCTGAGCAGTAATCGTTAGTGCGACAAATTCTTGAGTAAGGGTTTGAGACTGAGATCTTTTACCTGCCTCAGATATATCATTGAAAAAATGTGGCATTGGACCGAAGGCTCTTCAAGGCTTGTCAATTTACCAACCAAAATAGCAGCAACTGTCGTTTACGTAAGTGACTAATCGACATTGGTGACCAAATGGATAAGATTTTCTAAACAAAATCCCAGTGATAACTGAAAGTTTTTTGACGTCAAAGAGTTCTTTGTTGCTCATTACATAAACTCCTTTCAACCTTTCCACAATTGTAAAACACATTGAATTAGGTATCTGAGCAAAAATCAACGAAACGCAAAAAAACAGTTTCCCAGAAATGAGAACCTGTGAATTTTGAGTGAGTGCTAAATCGGAAGATATGCAATCCTTTATAGATTTTTACTTCAGTTACTTCTTTTCCATCAAAACTTCTGGTTGTTATTCTTTTTTATGGTAAGCTAGAGTGAAAAGTAACTTATATGTTGTAAACGTAAGCTTGCTAATGCCCTAATGTCAACACCCAATGTCCTTGCCTCGCCCCACTTTTTTCGGTATTCGACTGAGATGCTACTGCACTTGCTAGACTTCACTAAAAATTTAAAGGATTTCTGCGGATGCTAAAAATTCTCTCGCGATAGTAAAGATTACGTCGAGAAAGAAGAGATGTCACAATCCCCGTCGACACAACCCAATCGTACCAAAAATCAATTCAATCACGCGGAGAGTGGCGAAAACAACATCTGCGAACATAGTTTCTCGTCCTTGATTCCGATTTCATGTACCGACCCCTGGGGAGTGGAAGACGGAGTCGCGACGCTCGTCGCGACATTGCTGCGTGTTCACACGTTCTGCTCAGCTCAACTCGAGTGCCGACAGCACACTTCAGCTTTTTATCTCGGCAAACAGCATTGTTATCGGTGTTACCGATGTATAGCTTGCACCGCAGCAGAGCAGGATGATAATGAAATTAAGCCAGTCAGATTTTCCGAAGCGCAAAACTATTTTTAACAGAGGGTAAGAAATTTTAACTGACTTCGGTAGGTGGTTTTGCGAAACCCTTTACAACAAATTAGAAGAATTTTTGAGAAAACCTTGATAGGTGGTGTTGCTTCTATAAGCCCAATAATTATTCGAGTAGAAATAATAGTACTTTCACCATTCACATAAAAATGATTATTCCCGCCTCGAGCAATAATTAAAATTAATTCCACCTTGACCAGGGTTGGGCACGAGGTGGCTTTTGGAAAATGCAAAAAACGAAGTCCCCCTTGACTTTCGAGGATTTTTACGAAGTCCCCTTCCTTTGACCCCAAACCCTCCCTAAACCCTGTACGTAAACTTCAAAAAATGAAACGTCGACTAAAAACGTTGCTTTTTGCGTCTTTTCGGCCTCAAAAAGATACCCCCTTCCCTTTTTGTTCCAAGGACGATATCCAGCTTCTTACAAGCCACCTGAGCCGAGCCCTGACCTTGACTGACAGGACCAGTTTTTAAATATAGAACTAATTAAAATAATTTTCAAAAATAAATTAGTATTATTTCATCTTTTCATCTTCAAAACAATGGCTTCAACTAAGGAAAAATTCCTGAAATCTTACAAATAAAGCCGCTTTTTCGACTCAGTTAAGTCAGCCCCCCCCCCCCCCCAAGATAATTCTTTTTTTTCCATCATAACACCCCTAAAATTTTGTCAGGTAAGTCAGAACTTATCTGCAGACGGACTTATCTGTGGAGGAGGCCCTATCTGTGAGACGAACGGTTCAAATGTAGTTCGTTTGATCGCATTTTTGAATTTTGGTGGCAGTAGGGAGGGTTTGCTTGAAGGAGTACAATTAGTTAAAGTTGAAATTCTTGAAACTACCAAATTTTTTATTCCATTTGAAGCAATGCCTCCCTTTTTGTCGCAGCGAGTACTTGAAACACATGAATCGGATTTTTTTTGCATTTGGTCGATGAGAAGTAGAGAGTATAAAATTTTTCCTAACATCCCCAAAAATAAGTTTGCATCTACGGCTCCATCAATATAGACATTTGTGCGGACACTGATGAAATAAATTTGAAAATGTTTTCCACGTTCCTGTTCTCAACGCAAAGAAAAAAAGAAGTTTCAGAAATTGGCAATCTTAAGAAAACTAGTCACGAGTTACAGCGTTTGGTTGCACTGCACATACTACATTATAAACGACTACTGTGTTTACGTTGGCTGCGAATGCAATGAAAGCCTAGGCAAGCCCAAAAGTTGTGCAGGTATTGTCCCATCATTTCTTCCCCTTACTGTTAGAAACTGACAAAACTGACATCTATTCCTCCACGTGACAAGAGCCAAATTGTGTATGACAGTGATAAGCACAAGTTCGCTTTTAAGAAAAACAACTCGTGATAAGGAAATAGCTCCGGAATTTTCTGACGAGATACCAACGAAGAAAACCCCTCATTTCTCGACGAATATTTCATCTCACATCAAATTCACACAGCGACGAGGTAAAAGTGCATGCAAGCCATATCCAAACAACCGCAAAAAGGTATATCTTTCACAAGAATGCCATTATCCAAACACTGCCGCATGTGCGAAACTAAAAAGGGCCACCTCTAGCGCATTCTTTAGTGTACACAACGTTCCAAAGCTCTATGTACACGTGTACCTGTTGCAGGTGTACGATTAGATTACCATACAATGACAGTACTCTACGCTAGAAGGTAACAAAAGTTTGAAGGTCTCACAAAAATCACGAAGAGATATCACTATATTTGGTACTTTTCCGTTATCCGAACCCTTTTTTTCAAAAGGCTCTCATAAAACATGTTTTTTAGTCTAGGAACATTTTTTTATAGAGTTACGAGGACTGCCTCCCTGCCAGTGTCAGGAAAATATTGACAAGTTTTGGTCTATTTTGACACTTTTTTCGAAATCATTTCCGGTGAGCTAAGAGAGCATTTGTGATCACCTAAAAGCTGTTTAATTGTTTTCTATAAGCGAAAAAAACAACTTAGAACTTATATAGGACATCTTGATGGTTTTCAGCAATGATTCAGCATTGTCCTTCTCTTCAAACTTTTCACCTTGCGAATTCAGCCAGACTATAAATGATGGCCTAAAGTTCCTCGCAACTACTTGTTTTGTCGCTTAGAAGATGAGACCCTAGCTTCTTTCTCTATTCTGGGCAAGTCTAATCTGTTTATGAATGACAGAATGACGTTATTGTGATAATAATGTTTGTTTTGATACTGTTCAATCGAAAATATGACTACTATTGACTAAAAATGGATAAGAATCACGTCGCTAGCTAAAGCAGCACAAACTCTTGGTTAAACGTGTTAAACATGTAGATGACATGTCAAATTTTTTTTGACACGTGGTAGAAGGTTGGCACTCCTTCCTATGAAGTTGGGAGCAAATTTGGTACGATAGAAGAAGCAATATCCTTCTTTGAAAAAAAAATGGGTCCGGATAACGGAGAATTACCAAAGGACCGAAGAGATATCACTATATTTAGGTTGTCCCGAGAGTTCTGTAGCTTTGACTGGAAAAATTCGTAACTTCCTATGTGAACGTACTTATTTACAAAAAATATCTTCAGATAGAAAAAATTCATTCATTTTCTAACCCCATCTTCGCTGCCGACAAAAGACTCTAGAGATAGAAATCCGAGTAGGAGAACCACTCAAGCTCGTGATTTTCGAAAATAAATCGCCAAAAATCTGAAACGTTGCAGAAAAATCTGACAGCATGTCATTTATGGTGCCAAGTGTTGATCGAGCTTTTTTACGAATAGTTATGATTTTCGTGGAAGATGCAGAAAAACGGCAAAAATAACGTTTTCTGCATTTTTCGCGAAAAAATATTTTCAAAGTCAAAGCGACAGAACTTTCGGAGCAACCTAATATTAGATTCGCTAACAACAAAAGAAAAAAGCTTATTGGACAAATTTCAAAGCTCTACAGTAATTCAAGTATTAAGTAACTTATATCTGGCTAAGAATTTTTGTTGGGAGATAGCTTCAAAACTCTCACATTCTCATTACGGTGAATTTTCTACTGACGAAAGACAGTTATGACCTTATATGTGTCAATTTCCGAAAAAACACTAATTTGACATTCCAAATTCCTTTTCAAGCTGCAGAGAATGTAGCGATAAACAGTCTAGCTATTGTATGCACATAACCTTTGGCTAAATGGTGAACCGCAATTTTCTATAGCTGAGAATATGAAAATTTCTAGGCATTTGCGCTCTAAGGTCAGTTTTTGGGTCGTTTAGAGCGCTTCAGTTTGACTATCTATGGCCATTGAAATGGTTGGAAATATAAAATTCGTATATGTGCGTACCATCCGCTCACTACGAGGAGATCTGGCTTTTCTACCTGCACCACATCATCGTAAATATTATTTTGGAGCAAATAGAGTTGACCATCCAATCCTCCTTGATTTAGTAGTCATTCTAACGCTACTGTACATTATTTCTATAAACTGTATTTACTGTATGTACTTTCTATTTTATATTTATTTACTTCTTTGTTTAGTACATAATCCCTTCGGCATCAGTTACATATCCTTCGCTCTCGTTACAGGGAGGCGAACATTAGCAAATTAAATTACAAACTGATCACTGGAATTAAGTTAAGCTTATCCAATTATTTCTGCGCTCTCAAGGGTAAAAAAATTCAAAAAAATAGCGTAATATAGTGCACAGTAACAAAATTTTAGAAAAAAAGAGGAAAAATGAGAAGCAGATTACTCAGTATTAGGTTCAATTGCTCCCGTCAAAATGCTAGCGCAAACAAGCTAAACCCAAAGAATGCAAAAACCAAGACAGCGCATCTGAATTCTTATGCTTTTTTGGTGATATAGTTCCAAACAACTATTACTAATGTAATTACCATCTCAGTAGTATAACAGCAGGTTCATTTCCTATTCATTTATTTCTATGCATCTTTGAGCATAACAACAAACATATGAATAAACCAATAAGTGCAGCCAGCTCTCCAACTAAGTGAATTAGAAAAAACTGTTCTACATAGAAGGCTGGCCCTTATGATAGAGCAGTGAGATACCTCAGATTAGTAAAGATATGATTTTCACACATTTTGTAACTCAAAAGCGAATTGATGCGGTGGACTGATAAGAGCAAAAAATGCGGTTAATTATACCCAACCCTTATGTTTTTTGTAAGCTTTCATCAGTCACAAGTAAATGTTAGATCACAAAATTCTAACAAGCAACTCCAGACCGTCTCTAATCTGTTTGATGTCGTTAAAGTTTCGTGTACTGTGTGCAAACAAATGAGCATAACATTCTTAGCTATGCACTTCTAGCCTACTAGAGCAAATGTCGTGGGCGTTGCTGTCTATTTTTTGATAGTATATACTGATAAAATTGGATAAAACCTGGTGATCATCAATGTAAAGGTTCTGCCCAAGTAATAGTCTTGAAATCAAAAAAGTCAGCAAAGCTTAAGCACACTGTATTTTGTCTTAGCTTATACTACGAAACTATTATTATTAGGTTGGCTGAAAATAATTTTGGCTTGAAAATTTTCATAAAAACTTTCCTAACTGTTCTTTATCCATGAATTTTGGTAATCAAGTAGATCAAAGGTTCCTCTATCACATATAAACTATTCAATAGTTCCAATAATCATCAAAGGACGGTTATGCCCCCATTTGGCTAAAATTCCAAAAGCTCGATTCTGCGACTTTGTGAGCTTCGTTTTCATGCTCTAATGAATGTAGAAAACAGCAGTTTGATATTTAGATACAAACAAGTTTTCCCTACTTAGCGAATATCAACAAGAGTCGTGATCTGCCATTCCAGAATTATTTGACCGAACCAAATTTTTTCATATTTGCGCCCAAAGAAAAATTTGGGATTCCTCATTTCTTTGCGTTTCTCTAGATGCAAAATAAATTTTAATTGAACAGATCTTGGATACCAATTCTCACTGAAGTTCTTTTTTCAAAGGTACCGAATACTGTACAAAATATTGTCTTAGCATCTGTAGGAGTCGCAAAAGCGCCGAAATTATCTATTAGCCAACCTAATATTATTCCAACAGCACCAACCGATATCTCCACTTTTCATCCATTCAAACAACCAAGTCAAGTGTATTGTTCTGTCCTATGGAAGATGTTTGCCAAGAGCATAATAGTGTTATTTCAAGAGAAAACCCAGCGACCTCCTTCCAGCTTTAGGTTGTTCACTCGAGGAGTCGTCGTTCATAAACAAGCAGACCAAGTCATTCTATATGATCATCAAGAAATCCCAAAGGAGCCGTTGGATGTGTTTTGCACCAAGAAACCAGTAAGCATTGCGAGTCTTCCAACAAGCTGTAGATTACATTTAGCAGAATGTAAAGAGAAACAATGTTGAAAGGTTACGTCAAGAAAGCCAAAAAGGCACCCAGTGGGAAACTGATCTTCCTCTTCTCGTGACCTTGGAAAATTGCGAACACCCGGGTCTCATCTCAAACATCTCACTGTCCCAGATCTCGATTTTTTGAAGTTTGAAATTTGCTGCTTTTTGAGTAATATGACCCAAGCAGGAATTTCCGAATTATTATGTCCGGGTCACGCTCTTCAATGACGTATTTATATTCTGTTTACGTCTGGGTCATAACATTGGTAGCACTTTCGAATCAGTTATAAATCGCTTCAATATGTTTTCTTGACTTTAAATGTCACCAGGGAGTGCAACGAAGGGATGAAAACGCTTCGAACTCTCCTAGATCGCTTACCTCTCAGCATCATTTTTCAATGTACCCCTGGAACTCAGTGTACTTCCAAAAGCATGCAAAAAACAAGTTGCTAATATTGCTTCTACATACCCCTGACTTCTGAGGGCCCTGAAGGCTAAAGCTTAGCAGACGAGATCAAAATCTTAATAACAATGCCGAATTCTCATTGGAGGGTGTAAAATAAACCCCCAATTCCTTTTGAGAATTAGAAAAAATCCCCAAACTCAGATAAAGTAATGTGAAATAAATAATGTAATATAATGAAACCTGTACTAACACGTCAAATAGTATAATTTTTGAAGATCTTCACAGGGTCATATGCGACAATTCAGGATGTAAAATGCAGTGTTAATTGAACCCAAGTCTTTGGATCACTATGATAAAGGATGCCATCGGGTAGTCTCAATGACGAGTAATTATCTTGATTTCATATGAAAAAAAGATAAAACCCTAATTAAACTATTTCGTCACTTTACTAGTATCTCGCATGGTGCAGTACCGAAAAAAGCTTTAAGCTTTATGGGATTATTATGATGGAGACTATGGTAAAGGAAAGAAACCAAATTTCAGTTTCCGTTCTGAGCTTTCCACAAGAAGATTTATCAAAATTTTCAAACATTCATTCAAATCAATTCAAAAATTAGATTGTGCTTCTTTACATAGTATACGTTTCTTCTTGTTTTGTTAAGGCGTCTAGAGCTTCATGTCTTGTTTACCATTTATTTTTTTTTCTTGAGGCTGAGAACTGGCTTGCATCGTGCGCTACTCGAACTTTTTTTCTGATGTTTTTTCCTTTTTGAGCACCTTGTGTGCATTTAGAAAATAAAATAAAAATGAAAGTATATCATAAACTGTTGCTAGACAGATCCGAAAGTCAGTTTGACGCGGGTTGACGGTGAGTTCACGAAGGTGTATTTCAAGCTCTTACACAACAAATGGCCAGAATCAAAAAGCTTGTCAGATGGGTTACAAGTCAAGACTATGATTCTGCCGGTTCAATACCAAGCATTTGGTCTAATGAGCTCGAAGAAAAAATTGAAATAGCATCTCTCCATTTGCGCAAGCATATACTTGATTTTCAACCCCGCCGGTAATGCCACCATTTCCAAGCCCTCTGTCATTTCCATTGCTTCTATTCCAAATGCCTTGTTCGGATTTTACGAGATACATTAGCAGAGGACGCAGGGGGCACCAGAATGATTACTCAACTGCAGCCCAGGAACGAAGAATCGATGGTTGGGTGGAAAAACACACGGATAACAAAAGCGGATACGAAGAAATGTGGCGGAATGGACCACATATGTGTGTGCGTCTACGTGCGAAAACAACCAGTGTAAACAATGTCAAACCCTGACTGATCCGGTGGATTTGTGCCCATGCCCCGTTAGTCGTGTGTTCCATCCCAAAAATTGCATACTGATACGAAAACTAGCCATTGGAGCGAGCAGTCGAGTCACTTGTGACTATGATGTGCGATCGCACACTACGCGCAGAATCTTACGATTACCGGTTGTCATAGAGCGAGTAAAAAGATTTTTGATCAACCAGCTTTTACACCTGGCTGTACCTATACGCACTAGAAAAGAGAGAATCGAGAGGAATACCCTTGAGCACACAAGTCGTGAACTACCGCATGTACTATGCATTACAGATATGAGCTGAAAGCGACTGCAGCTCGAAAATAGTTTTGGATTAGGTTGAGCGCATCCTTTTGTAATTAAAGCTGCATTAGAATTTTGAAATGTCTCGCAGTTACTTTGTTTATCGATATTTTGGAGAAAAGAGTTCGTTAAACTTGTCATAATACTCGTCGAAAAATTGTAAAAACTAAAGAAAGGTAGAAAAGAAAACTCTACATATGGGAATAGAAAACGTTACCATCTCAGATAGACCTTAAGCACAACGGTACTTATACACTCTAATATGCCTAAAATACAAAATTGCCTTATAAGCTTACTCTCTCAAAAATACAACCCAAATCTGCACCATCATAGGTGCTTTGGTCTGAGAAAATTTCAGTTTCAACATCCAAATACAAAAAAATTAGACGTCCTATATATTCGTTCGTTCTCCTTCTTTTTATGATAAGTAAAAGTTGAATTCATAAAAGATCTAGACGACACCACATCGCTTTTTTAGGCTCTCAAGTTACAATTCGTAGGTTCAAGCTCACCTCTTGCTAAATAATCAGCAGTAACGAATTCTGAATGGCAACACCTAGGATGCGATGCGCAGTCTTTGCTGAGCCGAGCCTCTTGCAAGCTTTTACCGAAAAAGAACGTCGAGGCCAACATGGGCGAGGCTCATAAGGTTGGTCACGGAGATAGCGGATGGGTGCCGGAGGGGAGGATATTGTAGCGCGTCATATCAGAAAGGGGTGGATGGACATTACGGGGGCGGGGCGCGAAGCGGATATGTATAACGGGGCAAATGTAGCTGAGGGGGGTGAAAGAGGCTGGCAGAAGGTTCGTGGAGGGAACGCACTGATAGGGACAACGTGATTGAATCGTCTAGGATTGCCTGATATTTGAGACGCTCGGAAGTCGCTTCCGATAGCACCTAGCGCGCGGCTCGGCTGTCAGCAGATGCCGTTTCGGCGTCACATCTGCTGCCCCTTTCGGGGTCCCCAGTGGGCGCAAAAAATCGCTGCGGCTTTGGCATCGAAAAGCGTCCGGAAAGCGTTAATCATGTCCCGGCTTGGTTGGCGGCGAACTTTTCACATCGATCATCACATGGCAAAGCTGCGCGTTGCTCACTTGCACTTTTGCACGGTGGTGGAAGAGCAGCTCTGACGAAAAATTACAGACAGTGGCACTCACTTCCTGATGACGATTTTTCCTTTGAGCTCGATCCCTCATCGGACGTTTTGTTTTTGAGAAATTTCAGCATAATCCTATTCGCTCATTCGTTACGCACTGCAGAAAAGACACGGTTCAAATTCAGCGAGCGAACAAATCGACATCAACGACGCGAATTCAACAAAAGTTTAGAGGTGGAGCGAAAAAATTAATCATATTAGGACCTCGTAAGGAAGAATGATAGAAGTTTTTGCGATGATATTTGAAGCACAAAGAAAAAGATAATGCTTGTGAGAAACGCTCGAACATTTTGAGGTTCAAAAGTTCAGAAAATAAAAAAAGTCCTGCTTACGGCAAAAACAGTCGAGATCAAACTATCTTTTTCTTGTCATGTCGAAATTTTATAACCGCAGAACAACTCTAAGTGGAGGCTGCAAATCAAGGAAGTAGAGACGGTGAATTCGAGTTTGCAACGCATCAAAATAGAACAATATAACCGGATTGAAATTGCGAAAATTTGTAGCGCCAAAATAGCCGCAAAACATAGTCGCTCGCGCCTATTAATAGCAGATGCGGTGCGAACATTTAGAGGGTTTGATAGTCCCTAAAGTGATTGACATACGAAGCGATTGAAGTAGTCATTGTGGAGAAAAGCTGTTGAAATAAGTGGACGACACAGAAGAGGGGGAGTGGAGAGAGAGAAAGTGGAAGAGAGAAATGTGTCTCCAGAGGAATTGTTTCTCTCTCTCGGGTCGATTGTTGCGAGAGAGGAATTTGTTGAATTCAAACAGTGAATCGATTATCAGCCCCGACCGTACGCGAAAGGCAACAAACGCGCTTTTGTTTCACATGAGCTGCTGTTATGCTAATGACCGACTGGACCGTGAAATCGAGTGAGAACGGACGGATGAGGTGCGAGCCCCCGTCCTCGTCGACGGCGGGCGAGGCGCAGAACGATCGTCGGGTGGCCGTGCGCGAGCACTTTCTACTCGGAAACGGGTTTAACAGAAGGAGAGAGCATGAAAATCAGCAACTAGTAGTGAAGGCTACAAGTGATTGCGCAGAAATCAATCAAAAAAGATTACGGGGGGGGGATGAGGAGGGTGAAGGGGATAGTGGAGGAAAGGGGTAGGAGGAAAAATGATTGGTTTTCATAGACAGGAACCTGAGCATTGAGAAAAATTCAAGATGCAAACCTAGGTTCATTTTTTTGCTGACTTTGAATTTGATTTTTTGAATGTTCAATTTTAATAAATGGTATTTTTCATTTTCAATTTTTTGAAATAATAAAATTTGGCATGATATGTCGGGATTACCAATTCACAACTAATTCGTTACAACTTAATTGCTCAATTGTGCTTTTTCTGGAAAGTTTCAAGAAACAAAACCCGAATTCCAAATGGTTTTTTTCATAATTTTGTGTTCCAGTTTAATGAGGACTGAACTTTCGAAATACTGTTATACTTACAAACACGTAAAATGGCGCAACTTTGCGCTAATTTCAACGAGATAAAGTAGATAAGACGTGAGTTTGAGTTTTTTTTGGCTGAATGTGTACAGAGCATGAGAAAAAAGTTTGGAGCTTGCAGCAAAAGAAACTTATCCAAGCGGATTTCAATTTTTCGCGCCAGCTTTGAGCATGGAAGTCATCAAAATGTGAGATAGGCTGAAACTGCAACGGTAGAATCAACAAAATTGATTTTTTGTTGAATTTCAATGTTTATAGATTTGTTATAAATATTGGGAATGGTGTAAAATTAAAACTTTGAAATCAAGCTGAGCCTTTTGCTAACTCTGAGGGTACAAAACTCTATTGAAATTTCGGGACTAGCAACAAAAAAATTGAAAGTGTAAAGAGAAACTGCTTTTTTGCTGAACTCAATCTTATATATAAAGCTGAATGTCTGTCTGTCTGTATGTCTGTCTGTACGTATGTGCGGAATAGAGATTTTTATTTCTGAGCCGATTTGGAACAAACTTGGCACACATATACTTCGGGGCAGGGAGCGTGTCATAGGCTACTTTTCTTTATCGATCGATATCGATTTTTTGCAAAATTTGAGCTACAAGGCTGGGAGTTGGCACAGGGGGGTAATTGAACATGCTGATTACAAATATATACTATTGACAGGCCCGGGCGGAGCCGGGTATGCCAACTAGTCATTTATAAGGATGGAAAATAAAAGAACCAACACAAACTTTAGAACGGTAAATAAGCTAATATTGAAACGGCAAACTTGGGCCGAGTTTTTGTACGCTGTCAATTTCCAGGTGCACAACTTAATGTAATTTTGGAGCTAACAGTAAATAACTTGAAATCTAATACTAAGTTTTATTTCCAATAGGCTATAGAATTTTTGAATAAAATTTTGTGACTTACAACAAAAAACCCAAAACTGTTCTGTTGAGCGGAACTTTTCCCTGCTAAATTTCGGCATTTATGATATTCCGGAATAAAATTTAGGATTTGTCACAAAATCATGACTGTAAAAGTAAAACTTGTTTGCCAAATGAGCGCTTATACTGTAGAATTCTAAAATGGACTATCAACAAATAAAATTGAAACGGTAATGTCAAACGGACAATAAGTTTGGAGCGATGATATTATGCTAATTTTTTATTTGCTAAAAAACATAAAACTTCAGCAATGATATCGGGATTAGCAGCATAAAAAGGAAAGATGTAAACCTGAGCCAATTTTTTTGTTCTTCAAAACCGGAAGAAAAAGTTCGGGAGTGATAAAATTTGGAAATTGTAAATTCAGCTAATCTTTTTCTGCTAATTTTGAGCATTTATATATCCTGGATCAAAATACCGTATTCCGGACAATTTATGGAAAAAGAGCCAGTTAATCTGCTGAATCTAGGAAATCGTAACAAAACAGTCAATTCCCAGAACAAACCACTTTTGCAGACAAACTCCATTTTCCGATTAGAATAGTGCCCATTGATTTTGATTTATTACTGAGATTGCAAACTCTTTTTACATATTTGCAATTTTGTAGCGATGCATTGTTCTCAGCTTTTGTCAGTATTGTTATAGTGACCCAATGTTTACAGAAGAATTTTCAAAAAAATATTAAAAAGTCTTCGAAAGTTTCAAACAAATTAAAGCCGGAAAAATTACTATTTTTTCATAGGGACCAGATGAGGCAGATAGCGCAAATGGAACAGTCCCATCGTTATGAAAAAAATGCGCCATAGTTTGATGTATGAAAACGGAGGAAATAAATGAAAAAATACGCTTGTAACATCTACAGTGTTAGGACCTCATCAGTTTACAAAATCGGTGCGGAATCAAAATTGTGCAGAGAAACGGGAAAAAAGTGATAATTGTAAGGAAATCCAAGAGGTAAAAATAGCAAGAATAGCAGGTAAAGCGAAGAACAGCAAATCTTAAGATTAAAGATGTTGATAAATTATGTAATGCGCAAAAAGATAGCCAGCAGTGCAGAAAAAACAATTCGATGTAAGGATTTAATCCCTCTCCCCCCCCCCCCTCTACACCTCCAAGTAGTCCATACAAGTGGCCTGGTTCTAAAAGTGACTTATTGCTAGTAGTAAGTCCAGTAAGTTTTCATAAACTCAGTAAAATTAGAGCAGCCTTTGAAAAAATTGCTTTCAGGTACGTTTTACGCTACTCCATTTTCTCATGTAGTAAATAGAGAAATTTCCCTTTTCCCGCATTGGATTTCTGCAACCCGACTGGACATGATTGGTATTCAAGAAGGAGAATTAGAAGCAATGATTCATGAGCTAAACGTGAGAATCGATGAAGGAAGGAGGTGGGTGAAGTAGCTAGTGCATTGAATTTCGGTTAGCTCGCAAGCATATTGTGGAAGAAACTTCCATAGCAGGTTTGCAAACTGCAGGTAATTGGGTTGGATAGGAAGGAGATGCATCAAAAAGAAAAAGTGGCTGTGGGCAAAATGAAACTTTGTAGTTGTTGGGTAACTAAGTTGGTCCAAAATTCTTGTACCAGAACTTTTTAGAATTAATTTTTGTCAGTTCGATTATGGCTCAAAAATGAAAAAATCTACTTTTTGAACCTGTTTCAGGTGGATACTTATATGGGCACGGAGATACAAGCTGATAAAGATCAAATAGGATTTTTCAAACAGTGATTTTCAAAAAGTGCTAAAAGATACCAGATGATTGAATTTTACTTTCGATTGTAATTTCATGATTCTCTTTTCGATTCTTATCGGATGTATCTATGTAATATAATTCTTGAGTTTTTTAATCCACATTCTGAATTTGTTACGCGTAACTCATAATAAGCATAGTAAAGTAGAAATTCGTAGTACAATAAAAATATAAAGGGCAGCAATCAAAAGAATTATTTATAGATTTTTGAATGATTTTTTTATAGTCTTGCAATTATGGACAACCTAATACAATGACAATCAGAGAAGATGAGATCAGAAAAAAAGTGTAAAAAAGGGAAAATTTTCAAGACTACAGACCCCTTCCCCCGCAAAAACTGTTCTTGGAGCGTCAAACATGTCGAAAAAGTCACAATATTTGCGAGGAACATTTCATAAAAGCGAGGTTGAAGACAGGTAGGATTAACATCGCACTACTGCCAGTAAACATTGTCGTTCACTTTCAGGAGTAAGGAACCTCACCTCCCCCCCCCCCCCCTCCCCCTCCCCCCCCGCCGCGACTGCGATGGCTGGCGATTGCTGAAGCAGCAGACATCGTTATCAGACGTCTGATTCAATGGTGCATTCGCGACGACGACGATTCGGACGACGCAAAACATGCATCGAATAATCAAATCAAAGCAATCGATAGCGATCGATAAGGAGACTTTGGAATCATCTAGTCGCGGCAAAGCGCCACATTTATCACGCTTTCGTTGGCGCGCATAATTTGTGACTGCGTGATGGGGGCTTACTACTTCAGTCGACGGCGAGAGGGAGGGAGGATCAGAGCAGAACATCGAACATTTCAGAGCGATGATATAATAAACATAAATCTGAAAAGGTGATAAAAGTAAATAAAAAAAGATATAGAAAGATCAAACAGAAAAATGCTCTCGTCAAACAATCACTTCGAAAAAGCTGCGATTTAAAATGTGCATAAGTAGAGTGAAAACTTCAAAAAAATTTGGAAAAAGTGTGCTGTGGGTTCAAGTGATATATTTCCATGTTTTTCGTTGCCTACCTATTATTCAATATTTTTACTAGTTTACTGTCCCATTACTTTCCGATTTCAACATTAAAGTCAATGTATCCTAAAAGCGAGAGCGCCTACAACGGTACAAGTATATAGCCGTACTTCTCAATGCATAAAGTGTATAATCACGTGTGGAGAGAAACCCAGGACCACTAGGAAAGGAGTGCCATTTTACCCCTATCAATTTTTGCTTCTTTCGTAAAAATACGTAAAATTTCTGATGTATCAAGTGTTTGTTTGGGTAAATTGAGATCTGTAAGACGTTCTGGAATGGAAGGTACGTTGGTTTGAGCCCGATTTCGTGATTTAGTACTAATGAAGTAAAGGAAGTAAAAATAACATGACGTAATAATATTGAGTAATAGAAAATAATGTAATAATATTATGTAATAACAAGAGAAGCAATCAATAAAGGAAAGAAAGAGAAAGACTAAATTCTTGTGAAATTGAAAAAAAATTATAGGACACTGATAACATTCATTTATTAGTGTGGTAAACTACTTCAAAAATTTTGGTCTAAAAATTCAAAATGAAAAAAATTCGAAAACAACCGATGGTGAAGAACGCGGAAGTAAAAGCAAAGATGAACTTTTTGTCTTGTTTTTCAATCTATTCGTATTAGTAATCACTGATTTTCTACAGAACTAAATTATTACAGTGGCACATCGTTTGAATGAAATAATTCGTGAAGATAATATCTTCAGTATGATGAGCAAGCAAAATATTGGAAGATCTGTATAAATAAATTTGTCGATATAAAGTGGGATTTTTTCGCTGTTTCCTTCGTTTGTCTGATTTTTAGAATCACTCAGGTGTTTCTATAGATGTTCTTACGTTTGTGTTTTATCTTGCAATCTATGTTGTTCAAAAAAAAAAGGAAATATTTCAAAAAAAATTAATATAAAATGATGCCATTCGAAAATGATATGAACAACCTAATAAGACTATAAAATTTATACAGACTTGTTTTGGTGGCAAATTTAATATAAAATTAAGAGAAATGATGGTGGAACAAAAATAATAATGGTTCGATGTATGTGGTCGTAGTCAGACTCCAAAATGAGAAATTTAGTCGTTTCTCCGGCTGTAAAACGAGAGAAACAGTCGTAAAGAATCGTAAAAATACGGAAAGTACGAAATGCGAAGGAATATCAGTTCTAGTGGGTCGATTTATGGACAACCAAAGAAAGGATGACTGAACCAGGCGGTGGAGTTCCATAAAAGGCTAGGTTGTACTTTATAAGGGTGGTTAAAAATAGAAGAGATGAGATGACTGATACGGGGGAGTGAGAATGAAAGTGGTGAAGTCCCAATCACGTTTGCTGATAGTGGGCGATGCGATCATAAAACCAGACGACCGTAAGCTTATCATTCGCAATGGCTGAACGATAGAGGAAGTAAGAAGGAATGTGTAAAAAAGAGCACAACAGGGGAGAGAAGAAAAGGGAGCCGAACAGGTGCTCGACGATTGATAATTCACCAGCAGTCGACTAGCTATACAGCTTGATTGATGCATAGAATAACACAACCAGCCACAGCCATCGATTATTGATAGTGGGGCGCTGGAATGGGGAAGGGGGGGGGGGGAGAGGGAGAGGGAGGGTGAAGTAGTGATAAAGCCCCAAGCTGTTCGGCTACCATGGAGAAGGAAAAGTTCGAGAAGTTCAGAGAACTCTCCCAGGCATGGGTAATTCAAAACGACGAGAAATATCTACAACAGAATTATCAAGTCATTTCGCATGCACTGTGATTTATGTGAGAGATTTTTTATGCTGGCAAACACATTGTTTCTTCAATTAAATCACGTGTCACATGCATTTTCTAGTACAAGATGTGAGGAATTGAAACCAAATAACTTTTTCGCTCCAATGGGTTTAAATATGGCAACATCAAAACACAAATGATTGATTTGCTATTTTTCTGCAAGATGTTTCCAGAAATATCCGAAGTTTGAACACTGCGAAAGTTATATTGGGATTCTAGAAGTAGATTGATAATCTCTCATGATGAAACCACATGCCTGCATGTAAAGAAAATCCTTTATTTAATAGGAAATATTATCTACTCAAATTCACTATCTATTCAATTCAGTCTTTATGAAAAAAAAACAAACAAGTTAAACAAAGTTGCCTTGTCAGAAGATATATTTCCTGCTCACTATCAGGGAAAAAAGACAAAAAAAATGTTTTAAACATTCATTTTGACAGATCAGTTTGGCCGAGCAAATTTTTCAACTTAGTAGTAAACCACTGAGTGTTTCAAGCATTCAATCCAGGAACATTTTGGCGGAAAAAATGATTTTTCAACTAACTAGGAAAAAAGATGCGTCAGACAGGAAGAAGAACTACACAAGAAGATGCGTCAGACAATCTCCTTGACGAATCATTTTGGCAAAAAACATTATTTTTCAATCCGCTATTCACGAAAACCAAAAAAGGATGTTTCAAGCTTTATTTTTACAACTACTTTGGCAGAAACATAATTTTTCAGTTCATTATCCAGAAAAAATCAAATACGATGTTTCAAGCATTGATTCAACGAATCACTTGTTAGGCTATCAAATTATTTTTCAGTTCACTATTCGGGAAAAAAACTGAAAAAGATGGTTCACACATTTATTGTAAAGAATAGTTTTGACAGGAAAATATTTTTTAATTAAGTAATAGGGGAAGAACAAAGGTATGATGTTTCGAGCATTCATTTTGAATAGCTTTGGCAGGAAAAATCTAAGGATGAAAGTAAAGTCAACCTTGTAAAAAGTGTAGCTACAAATTGCCTGAATTTACATCGCATAACCAAGTTCGAGCAAAAGAAATTCGATTGGGGTGGCGCGTTCTCAAATTGAAGCCGGCCGCACTAAACAGACAACTCGGGGCATTTTTGACTGATTGAGGTGGGCAAAAACAGCTTAGCAGGGGCGAAGTCTGGAGCGGCGCAGCTCGTTGGCAACGACGATTCCGCCCTCAGCCGAGGCTAATTTGCAAGGCGGAAGAGCCCGCTAATGGAAGAAGAAGGGGCTGCTATTCGGCTGCACTCCATAAAAGGAGGGGGTGAGTTGGGGTGACGCTTCACTCCGCGGCAGGGAGCAAGCACATCAGGGACAGCGGCCCGTGTGTGTGGTTAACTCATATTCTCGTCCCGAAAATGGAGGGGGGGGGGTTGGAAATCAATAGACGTCGTGGTGGTTGCGTCGAATCGCGGAAGCAGCAGCAGCCCGGTCGGGTCCGAGCAGCAGCGATTCTCGCCGAGGTGGAGCCGAACTCGCGCAAGCCCCTTTCACTCTCACTCCACAGCCCCGGCGACGCTTTGGCACACGGGCGAGGCCGCTCGCTGTTGTTGTCTGAGAATGCGGGCGCGTGTACGGGGCCCCGCCGACATGAGGAAGAACCTGCAGAAGCTAAGAATAGCTGCTGCTGAGAGCGCAGCAGCGGTTCGCATTACGGACTTCTTCGCCCATGATGTCATCTGCCGGTGACGCAGCCCGCTGCTCATCAGCTGCGCTTAATCTCTGCACTTCAAGCATTCCCTATTTAGCCTTGGAAAGACGGGCTAAACTCTCCTAAGGGGATAATACGTGATTTTGCAAAAACATGGTCAATCACTTCAAAAATAGACGATGGGGTTGTTCTATTAGTCACCTAAACCCTATCAAAACTCAGTGCATGAATGATGCGGATATTCAGAGCAGATATTTCACATGAGTCAAAAAATCATGTTTATATCAGGTTGTTCACGAGTACATTGTTTTTTTAGACTTGCGCGGAAGTATAAACGCCAGCAAGGGCGGATGAAACACAGCAAAGCAAGCCTAAATGGTCCTTCAGACCTTCACATAATTTATCATTCGCATAAATCGAAGCTAAAATTTGGAACCATGACCACCCACGATCGCAGCGTCACAAAAAATTTTACGAGCCTCCCACTAGGACATCCATAAAGCAAGCAATTAAAAATTGATAGCAACTAAAAGTCAATGAAGAAGGTATTAAAAATATGTAGCAAATTCAGTTCCCAGGCAATCTAGGTTCCCCCTCCCCCACTTATGTGACTCATACTATAACTCTTCGAAAACGGTACAGGAGCTCATTCATATGGAGTGTTAATTTTTAATTTCGAAAAAAAATCCGAAAAAATTGCATTACTCATACAGTCTAAAATTCGCCAACCATTTTCAAAACAACATTTGCAAGAGTTGAATTTTGAAATTTCCAGCAACAGTGGCCTTTCCATAGATTCAGGAATCACAGTCCAGAACTGGAAGGTCAACCAGCCAACCAAAACAGAAAAACAGAAACTAGCAATGCTGAATTTGAGCCTCTTTTGACACATACGCTATTCAAAACCAGTTTTGTGAAAAGTCGCGGATGAGCCGCATCAAATTCCCTACGGGGAGCAGGTACATGGTCTATTTTTGAAATGTGGATTGCATTATACTATAAGCACAAAATACCTGGGTATAAACACCTATAATCTACCGACATATGAGACAGAAAATAAGGGTTATAAAAGTGACAAACGGGAACACATACGGCTTTCGTCATGTTTTAGTTCCCCAAAGAAATTTTTGAAAGAATGCTAATCCTATCGAAATAGGCTCATACTATCTTATATCTGATGCTGAAGTCAAGCGAGGAGGAGGGGGGGGGGGGGAGGGGAGGAGAGAAGGGAGGGCGAACAGGTGAACGGCAAGAACTCTTAGAAAAGAAATAAACCAACAGAAAATACCTCACGTTCTGAGATTATGGCTGAGACTGAATTGATGAAAATATATGATGCTCATAAAAGGCATTTTTTCAGATAGCAGAAGAGTGGAATGAGATGGAATGTTATCAGCGTAATACCGCTATACAAGATCAGATATAAGTTCGTAAGTTCGCATCAATAATGTTTGGAAAAATATTTGTACGTGTTATGTACATTTGTTATATATGGATATGCTTATCATATCACATACAATAGTATTGAAAAGAAAGGGAAAAGTTGAAAGGAAAACTACGAAAATTCAAAAAAATCTCTAGACTCGGGAAGATTACGCATTTTCAAGGACGTTTCCCAAGCATTTATACATAGCAAACGTGGCAAAGGGAAAAATGCAACTAAAGTAACTTAGTAACTCTGTTTACCAGACTTCTATGAAAATCGGATCTACAGAAAAGGCGATCAATCTTCAAGGACGACTTGAAAAGAATCACGCCATTAGGCAGGGCACCGCCCGATGCAGCGACGTTTTCACTATCACACAAGGCCCTTCTCCAATAAAGGTAGCAATAAAATGGGCAAGTTAATAAATCAAGGTGGGCAGTAAAAAAGGTAGAAAAATTAAGCGCAAGCTTTGAGAGCGTGCTGATGGGAGAGCAAGAACAGGTAGGTCCATGCGTCTTACTCCAAAAATTGTAGAGAGTCATGATTATCTGGTCTAAAATTCATCTACTTCATTAGTTATAAAGAGAAAATCACGCAATTTCTAACTGCGTTTTTAACTATTCCAAGTACGAAAATATTGTTGATAAACAGAAACAGACGAAATGTTTTTTTTTTTCAGATTTGGGCCCACAAGGTTCAACATCATTCCAATTGTGGTTTGACAGCTTTCTGTTTATGAGAAAAAAATCTTGCTGATCGTATGTTTCTATGAGAGTTATGATTGCGACTTTTTTCTCAGCATTTCGATTTCTTTTTTGTTGAGATCTCCGATAGTAAAACAGTTGTTAAATTACAAAGAATTGTAAGAAACAATGTTTTCCAAACAACTCTAGTACGAATTCTTTACGTTCTTTTTGTGAATGATTCAAGATCAATCCCTCAAAGAAAGAACGAGTAGGCGGAATTGAAGAGAAATTACTGCGGCAATCCAACGTGAGTCCTTTTTTCATAGCTGAATAAGCATGACAGGATTGGATATTTGATTAGGAGTAAACTCTCCCCTCCTCCCCTCCCCCCCCCCCCTCCCCTTCCCCTTAAAAGAGTTCAGCAGCGTTTGTCAGGAAAGGCGAAAAAGTCTCCGAAATCAAGAGCGCATGAAATGGGTAATTGGCGAATTCGAAGTCGATCGACAAAGGAAATGACGTCAAAACTTTACACTTTCTAAGGACTGACTTGGAGAAAAGATTATCGCTCGTAGAATTGTAAGTTGAGATGTAGTCAAAAGGGCGAAGCTGCCCACGTGCAGAAATTGTTCTGCAGTTTAATAGAAGAAACTCGCACAATTGTACTGCAAAATCGACTCTAAAATCTAAGATTTTGGTTTACTGTCCAGTGATTGCTTCGAAAAAAATGAAGGTGCTAGGATCATATCAGCAGTTGCTTTCACTTCTTAGAGAAATAATCTGACGTAAGACGGTTATAGTCTAGCAGATTAAATGTTCATTTCCGTATACTTGCGTTGCTAACAACAGTTGCGCGTAAAAAGTAGTCATTGCCGTAGAAAGTAAGCAAAACTCAGAAATGTGCGCTCTCCTGCCATTTTTCCGCACAAACAACATTGTGGAACCATTTACAAGTTAATATGTGCGACTGCACATTATGCGCAGCACTTCACGACTACCATTGAACAGTAGATAGACGGAGTGGACATACTGTGGTAGAATGATTATCTGCACCTAATACCTTTTTGCACTCCAGGAGAGAAGATAACCACGAGAAATTTTCATAAATGCAGCCTGTAAACGTGTAAGTCGTGAGATACCGCGCGTGTTGTGCAGCCCACTCACTGAGTTGCAAATGACCTTACTTACAAATCTGGTACAATTTGTTATAGCAAAAATCTCCACCAAAGCTTTACCAAACTATTTATTTCCTTTCTAAGAATCAGCAGTGCATTGTTGAGACATTCCTCAGCGAGGAAGCAATTTGCACGGCAACTAATTGAAAACAAATGATGCTCGGATGCAAATGAGACGACAACGACGACGACCTAATCGACGGGACCAAGCCGATCCCCTACGAGAACGCGCGGGGCGGTAGTGGCCCCCACGGGGAACGGGGCCCCCCGCACACAAAGGTTACATGAGTCGCGGCTGCGAATCGCACACGACGCTCGCCACGCACTCTAATCAATGATTCGGTTATCAGAGGGTGTCCGGCTGCGATGTGAATCGCATCGCGCTCTCCGACCATTGAAGAATGTGTGGTAGTCGAATAAGAGAAAGGCGATGCGGAGCTATACACCCCCCCCCCCCCCTCCGCATAGCATTGGCTGCGCGCAAAAGAAATGGCAAATTTCGAAGAAAGGCATTGGGGCTGAAAGAGATAGACAAGAGGCGGGAAGCATCCGAGGGTAGCGGAAAAACTCGAGATGGTTCCACTAATGGATATTAGTCTTCTACATCAAATTTTCCATGGACAAAGATGGGAAGGAAGAAATGGTGAAGGCGAAGATTAATAGAGGATAATGCAGATATATTTTAGGAAAATTTTCAATTTTCGACCTTTTCAAACTTAGAATTTTTAGTGAAAATAGGAAACTCAATGCTTATCACTCAACAAGACATAAGTAGCACAGTATTAAAAAAGTTTTCTCGGCCAGAAAATCTGCTTAACTTTTAGCTCCGGATTTTTTGAATGTAGATGAATCAGCAAAAGGCTTCCAGTCTTGCAAAACATGTGCTTCCCTTCTGGATCAAAAATATAACACTTGTCTGTCGAGACAATAATTGATATCTATTGAATTTTCATTTCCAAACATTTGAGCATGTCTGAACCAGCTAAAGATAGCAATTATTCTTGCACAACACTGTACTTCCTTTTTAATTTGAAAAATGACTGACTAATCAATGAAATAAATAAAACATATCTGATATTTAGTTCCAATTTTTTTGCCAGGTGAAGTGAAGGATAGCACCTATTCTTGCACAACATTGTATTTCCTTTCTAAAGTGAAAAAAAAAATACTTTGTCCAATTGCAGAAAGATTGAGTCCTACTTGATTTTCGAAAAATAGCATTTAATCTCGCAAAACGCTATAATTACATTTCAATGAAAAATGAATGACCAATTGATGAGATAATTGGAACATATTTGATATGGTGATTTTGGATTTTTGAGCTCAAGTAGTAGTGAAATTCATTCGTGTCTAGCATTGTACTACTAAATTTTTAGTCTAGAAAGATGATATTTTGACTAATCGACGTAATTTATGCAGTGCTAAAGCCAGAATAGTCTTATAATTTCGCGATTTATTGGTACATAAAATAAATTGATTGCTAACAGCACCAGAATAGAACGATAGTTGCAAAAAATCATTCCAAAATAAATTGTCCATAAAATCTGGCGAGTAATAAAAAGTAATGCAAAATTCGGAAATATAGTAATCGCCACCGCGAGACCTAAAAAGAATAACATATGTGTCCAAGATAGTTTCACTACATCACAAGAAAGAGACCACGAGGAGCATGGCATCGAACATCGTCGTCATTTCTTTTCACAAATGACACAGTTTATTTGCGTCAAAGATATTTTTCTATTATTTACGCTATGTCTCAAATTGCGCGAATTCTCCTCAAGTCACAACAAATCAGCGTTTGTGAAATTCAATCACAATCTCACTATTTTTGTATCCTGTAGATGCTTGCTGATGTTCTCAATACTCTTCGAAGAAGATCAACAAATCAAAAGATGAGTCAAAAGGTATGACTGAGACAAAAGGAATGATTGTGGAAAAAATTGAAGGGGAAGGAATTCTGCCAACTGATAAGAATGTGGAACTGCTGAAGACAAAAAGCGATCACATACTTGCAATCAGGCCTATAGGCCCCCTTGCGGAGACAAACAGCCGTCAACAATCTATGTAACCAGCTGTGAAGAACGTCTCGGTTATTAGCATCGTGTACTTTGCGGGAGAAAAAAAGCCTAGCCTTGGATTGCTTGGATTGCTTCATACATGGGCGAAGTAAAAAAGATTGCAGTGATAGACAAATACGCTAGATTTGGAAATCGCTGAATCATCTTCAGTTGGCTATAGCTTTGAAACATGATTTCTATACAATTAGCACCCTTCTGGATAGAGATGCACGAGATAAAAAAGTAAATCAATAGGTTGCTCTTGAATGACTTGACAAGCATATCATTATCTTGATGTGGAATGAGTTAGAGGATGTAATGAGGGCGTGGGAGAGAACGGCTAGACGAGGAAGTAATTGAGTACGAATTTCGGCGAAAAAGCGAGCTGAAGGACAGAAAATCGAGAAAAAAGTAAAAAAAGTGAAGAGTGAGGAGAGAGAAACGTAGAGGGGAGCTAGAGAGAGAGCGTTGTGTAATAGGCGAGTATCGACGCGACGGCCAGGATTAAGGCAGAGTGCCGCTCTGGCTGAGCGAAGCGAGACTTTCGGAACCTCCAGAGGAGCCGAGAGGCCAAAGCTGGAGCTTTCTCCAGAGCTGGAGCGGAGTAGTGAGGCTGGCGAAGGAGCCGAGCCAATACTCACTCAGGCGACATCCACGCACGGACCGAGGCCAGGGGCGAAAAATCCGAAAAAGGCCTGGCGGAAGGCCGAGAAAGTGTGGGCGCAAAAGCGCATAGTGCACGCATTGTTTTCGGCGACTGGCAGTCAGATTCGGAGTCGGAAAGCGCCATGAATTAAACCAGTCAATTCGCTGCCCGCCCTATTCGACCAGCAAAACATCACAAGAAAGTAGGCCCCGCGCCAGCGGCTGCAGCACCGATTGTCCCCAAAGTGCAGCTGATGCCGAGGAGTTCTATGCGGTTTGGCAACGGGGTTCAGAACTACGGAGGGAACACAGGAAATGAGATCAGCCTCAGAAAAAAATAATGTTTGCCAAACTCCTCGATAAATTGAACTAAAAGAGCACACAGGGGTACAAAGTACTGCCCTCGCCGACTTTACATGCGCTATATTCTCTTCTATTTTTCACGTCATTGTTATGACAGCTATGAAACGAACAGCAAACATATGTGTGACTGAACAGCTGAGGAGCACATCCATAGCTAACAAAGAGAGAATTTTGTATCAAATAGTGCTGGAGATGGAGGCGAGGTCATCGACAGCAGCAGCAGTCGAGAATTGGATTCGAAAGTGCAGCGGAGTCGAGACAAACGATAAGGCATACTAGACTGACGCACACAGACGATGCTAAGGCTTTTTTCTGCATGAAAAGACTAGAAATGATTTATACGTGTTGAGTTTGTGGGATTCATGCATAGAACGATGCGAAGAAAAAACATTTATGGGACGAAACACCTTGATAATAAGCCGAAAATTGCTCGCGTTACAGCGCTGAGACGCAGGACAAGCAATGGAACCATCTCGTGGCCTTGCCCATGCTATTTTTATCGTTTACGTGCGTCAAAGTACTAGTCTATTCTGTTTCCAAGCATCTATTCTTAGCACTGCATCGCAGCGCTCGTTCTATTTTTGGCTGCGTCTCCGAGCAATTTATGGAACCTCGTAGTACTTGGCCGGAGCCGGGCAGTAAATAAACCGTGAACAGCCCCTGGGGAGATGACGGCTGTCGCTCAAGGTTGAGAAGCGCTGCACACACACATCGATTCTGGTGGATTTTTGGAGGTGGTCGAGTGGTTACCCCCGTTCTGGAGGCACACTCCTCCCCCCCCCCTCCTCTTAGCGCGGATTTGTGCGTACAGCCCCGGATTTTGTTGTGAGTTACGGGCGTGCCCGGCGATAAACAACTGCGAAATAGCAAAAAGCGTGCTCGCGCTTGCACGACGCTCTGCCGTCGACGTGCATTTCCGGCTTGCGCCCCTACCATTACGGACCCCGCGAGTGCACGGAGGATTTTAAACGGGGCAAGCCATGCCCCGTGATCTTCAAAGATTGGCAGTGTGCTTTTCTGGCCAATAGAGAGTGTAATTTATTGTCAGAAACAGCTACGGGTCGATCGATTGAGTACGTGTTCCGTCGAAAGCGTGTTTCGCACCACCACCACCCTTTGTAACGTCAACGACGACGATCAGCAGTGAGCGATAAGAAGAGGACACCATGGGGGCGCGGAGATGAGCTGGCTGTTCGGCTGTCGTCGGCGCCGCGCCAGACGACGTCGACGATCGACAGCCGACCGTTCGACGTGGGATGATTCGAAATCTGACGATCGTCGACGATCGTCAAAGCGGCTTCTCGATTTCGCAATAGTCTCTCCTTCGCCAGCGCTGGCGCCGCTGACGCTGGCGGCGGCGGCGGTGACATCAGATTGATCGCAGATGAGAAAACTCGTTCCACGTTTTCGTGTGGTTGGCATTGCAAGAGATCGAAATTCTTCGTTCTACTAGCTAGAACATTGCAAAGTTACTGTTTCCCACCCCATGTCGATCTCTCCAACAAAACAGATAAACATTAGCGCTAGCAAAACTATGGAATTCATCAAAATTTTAAGCTTTATTTGCCAATGAAAATGGAACAAAATAACAAATTTATAGGAAGCCCATATTGCCCAAACGTGGACTAGATCAAGAATACTTTCGAGGTTTTTCACAAACTTTTTTAGAGCGCAGAAGCATTTTTAACTGATTCGAATTAGCAGCGCGGCACGATGCCATCGTTTTGGAGAAGGTTCTCGAGGCTGAGTTCAGTTCTAGGGATGATCACATTTGAGAAAGGAGACAATGGAAGCATAAAAAATTACTTGTATCTCCTCCAAAAGCTATGAGGAAGTAGAAGTCACGCAAAAAGTATCTATTAGATTGTGATGGAAAATCCTGGGCTGGGCACTTGCAGAGATTTTTTTCAACGGACTCAGTTTTAATTGATTTTTAATTTATTAATCAATTTAAGTAATTTAATTTTATCTGATTTAAGTTCAGTTCAAATCAACTTCAAAATAATTTAATTTTGCTGATTAATATTAATTTTCAATTTTTTTCTAGTTCTAACGAAAAATATTAGGTTGGCTAGAAAGTTCTTGCGTAATTCAAACAAAATTCAATAACTTTTCAATGACTAAACCTAAATTCACAATCTTGTTCTCTAAAAATATTAGAAGGCCTGCGCTCCATGATGGATGTTTAAAGGCAGTGTCTCACCAAAGTTGAGGTCGCGCGGATCTTCACATATTCTATTATAGGGACCTCTAAATAGGCCAATGCAACAAGTTCCACTCAATTTGACCCCCTCCACGCTGAGAAAAATTCGCTCAAAGTGGTACGCGGAGAGCCAGTTGGTACGCGCGGACGACTCCATCGGTCTTTCCCCTTACGCGTTTGAACATGTCCCTCCACTTGGCATCCACCTCCCCTCTGTTGCTGCCACTGTGGCTGAGCCTGAAGTTGGAAGGTACAACTCGTCCACGTTGCTTCCGCGGGGCCTCCAGAAAACGGGGTTTTTGGGAACTTTGTGCGATTCTAAGCCCGTACAGTGCTAGACAGGGTCCGAAAGGCTTGCAAAATGCAAAAATCTCAGCGACACTGCCTTTAAGCGCAAGATTTCATGAGCTAGCCCCCGAGAACGAAGCTCTCAAATATGGGACTTCAAAATTTGCAATTTTGAGTTTGGTGCCAGAAAATCGCAGAGTGCCGCTAGCTAGCCGAAAAAATCTGTAAAAATTACTTACACTGTAGAAGTCCATAAGTTACTCTGGAAGGCTTTGATCTTGCACGGTGAAGCAAAAACAAAAAATTCGTGAACTAGTCATTTTGCGGGAAAAATCCACTCATTACCGCAGTTTTTCGGCAAAAACAATTTTTTACACTCCAAAAAACGTCGCAAGGTTCTAAATGGGCAATATGTCTTATTTCTGGTTGCAAACTGTGTTTTTGTGGAAAAATTACATCGATAAGGGGATTTATCCTGTAAAATGACAATTTCCACAAAATTTTTGTTTTTGCTTCACCGTGCAAGATCAAAGCCTTCCAAAGTAACTTATGGACTTCTGCAGTGTAAGTGATTTCAGATTTTTTTCGGCTAGCTAGCGGCACTCTGCGATTTTCTGGTACCAAGCTCAAAATTGCAAATTTTGAAGCGCCATATTCGAGAGCTTCGTTCTCGGGGGCTAGCTCATGAAATCTTGCGCTTAAACATCCATCATGGAGCGCATGCATTCTAATATTTTTAGAGAACAAGATTGTGAATTTAGGTTTAGTCGTTGAAAAGTTATTGAATTTCGTTTGAATTACGCAAGAACTTTCTAGCCAACCTAATATGTCGTGAAATAGTGAGAAAGAAATGAGTCTGAAATGAGATTCTCGAAACTGTTCTGAAAACGTTCTTACACAGTAGGATAGGCCGTAAAATTTCCTGCAAGACTAACAATAAGACTGTGTCAAGTTCAAAGACCATTACATCAAGAAAAGACTATAAGGAAGAAAGTCATTGTACCTTCTTTGAGAGCTAAAAACATGAACAAGTATCTAGTTTACGTCATGAGACCTCCATTGCAGTACAAAGTGTCAGTTTCTTTGCATAGGTTGTATTACAAGATCAAATTTCCATAATAGCGTTATGTTGCTTCCGTAAGTGTTATGAAGAAAGTACAAATTTGCACACAAAAAAATACTGAGATCAAGTGAATACTTTTTTTTATCGTAGCGTGCTCTAATTTATAGCCAGAAAAAATTTGTATTTAATTTATGATTTTGGTTTGAGTTGAGCGTACGCACACTAAGCACTCGAAACGAACTCTGCAGCTGTGGCGTATCGATATAAATCCAACATTGTCACCAATCAATCTTCATTTTGTTTAACAACAAATTCTTGGATATTAGGCTGCAACTTAGAAGAAAAGATTGTAAAGTACGATTTAGTGAAACTATGAGTTCAGAATGACATAGCCATAAGTCTAAGTTTACTGAACAAAAGGTATTGATTCAACATATAAAAAAGAGCGAGAATTAATTCGTACTTGAGACGAAACACTCGCAAACCTATGAAACTTCTGTTGAAGAAAGTAATTGAGTTATACTTTTTTGCCGAGTTAAATACGTCGCGACAGCTTAAGCAAAAATATTCTCAAAATTCGAGAGATGTGGTCAGCAGTTTCGATGATATACTCGTTATTTTCTAAAAATCACTTTAAGACTTCGAATTGCCTTTTTAGTACCACCAATGCCCAAGCACATAAGCAACCAGAAAGTTAAAAAAAGAGGATATCTTAAAACAAGGAGTAAAAACAAAGATCGACTGTTTTACACAACGGCCTTTATGTTCACTGTAACTAATTTGATAAAGGGGAAAATTTAATGGATAGCCGTTGATTCCCTCTCCATATATGTCAAATATGAGACTTTTCCAAAATTTCTAGAGCTTCAAAAGGAAACAAAGTCTAGGAAAACTTACATGTTTTCATGTTGGTTCTGTCTTTGTTTTTTTGATAGGTGCACCATGAGTGTATTCAAAATAAAAATAATCAAAATGAAAAAATACTCCTAAAACGTCGCGATAAAATCTACCGTATTCCGCTTTTTTTCCAAAAAGTTAGGACCTCAAGCGTAGTAAAAAAAAGTCCTCCTAGGGGTGTAGACACCATTGTTATGCTTTCCAGGGGACAGCCCTGTTTCCGCTACCGCATTCTTCTCTTCGCTCCTTTCTATTCCGTTTGAACGCACCTCGTAGGCCAAGGCAGGGGCTGTGGGGCTCGGGGCGAGCATGTGCTGGCCGCGCTCGAAAAACAGCTTCCAAGATATATCTTCGACACGAGCGTCGTTGTCTTTCGTATCAGGTCGAACCACCCCCTCATTTTTCGCGCTTTCGACTCTAGGCGCTATCCAAAAACGAAAAAAAAGTTAGAGCTCGACTTATGCATGAATGGATATGAGAATTCTACTTCAACAACAGCAGCAGTGATGCAATGTGTGGAGAAATTGGCTTTTCGCAAGTGAGGGTGGTTGATGTGCATTTGCACACAAAAAAAAGAGATGAGAATCCCATAGCAAATTGCACATCTTCACAGCGATTCTGCATACATCAAGAAGGGGTGGAATAATGTAAGAAAAATTAATGGGACAGATTTCAAGCCATTGACGCCACGATACACATTGCCATAATATTATATAAGCCCGTGCAACCCACGCTTCTCTCTCAAATTAGCATATCTGCTCCCAAAAATTCACAGTCAGTCTCACATACTTATAAAAACACCCCACATATTTATAAAACCATCTCTATGTCGGTAAGATTTATACATTTTTTTCTTTATTGCACTTAATCGCGCTCCATTCATTTGACGGATGAAAAAAAGAAAAAGAGAAAAAAATAACACATTATATCTTGTCTTCACTTTCTGAGCTGATTATTATAAATATACATTTTCTCTCTCTTCCCTCCAGCATAACAAATATTCTCCCGGAACATCTGCCGGATAATAAAGCGGGGGAGGCGAATAAAGTGGTGTCGTAAAACAAAGCGTTAAGTTTATTGCATTACAAAAACATTGTGACGTCTTGTGCACGAGCACATGAAGCTCCGACGAATAATGTATAGGAGCTGAAGCTTTCGTTAAAAATTCTCTAACAGTTGTGAACTTCGTATTGTATCATTTGACCCTTTTTCAAAGGTAAGAATAAATGCAGACTGGGAAAATGGAAATTAATAGACTTTTCAGCAACAATAATGATGGGAATGCAGACAGCGCAAATTTCCATCAACTTGAGAACCGAGGAAAAATTTTGGGTCGTAGTCCGTCTAAGGTTGGGAGTGGAACGGATTGAAGCGAATTGGTATTTTGTAAATTTCCTATTTCCAGATGGTCCCAGTATCTTGGAAAATATTTTAATCTCGTTCCAAAGCTAATCAAGTCATAATCCTTGCAAGGAATAAGGAACAAAACAGATCAAATCACTAATTCGTATGTTTTTTATTTCTCTCATAAACTACCCTACAAACTAGCATTAGTGCAACCTATGCGACAGCGGTTCATTCATTGGAGATGCAGTCAGTCGGAAATACTGGAACTTTTGTTTAGGGCGCATAAAGTTCACAAGTTTTCAATTATGACGCGAAAACCGTGAAAATTCAAAATTAACAAATATTTTATAAGCCCTCCCTTAGAGATCAGGACATTATACGGGTGTATATAAATCATTGATAAGAGCCTATACGGCACAAAAGAATGATTGAAGTCACTATTTAGATATTCAAATGGGTGTTTTTAATCGATAAATCAATGATACCGTAATCCTCAGTGAAGCGCGGAATTGCAACAATCTGTTCGGGGGTGTCTTTCTTGCACAGTGGTCAGCAATTTTTTTTGGTACAGAGAGTAACAGCCATAGGAGCACACATAGGGGCACTTGCAAAGAAGCAAAGGAAGAGTGACTCACTTCGTTCAGAAGCAGCCGAGGCAGCTCGTCCGTTCGAGTAGACGGTGGCGAGCCCGGCCGAGCCCTGGTGGTGATGGTGGTGGTCCTTGCGGCCCTGTGACTGCGTTGTGGCTGCATTCCCCATCGTGGGCGGCTGGCTCCGTGGCTGACGCTTCGCTTCGGTTCGCTCGCTTCAGCGGCTTAGCAGCAAAATCAGAATACAGTCTGGACGACGTTGGCGAGGATGCGATCGGAGAGCGGCGGAGCGGCTCCACGCAGAGTCCAGCGGCGGCGATAAGCCAAGTTAGCGCGATCGTCGACGAACAGCTGACACGACGGTGGGTGAGACGCTGGCTGGCTGCTAGACTGGCGCCAACTTCAAACACATCTTTCTTCTCTAGCCTCAATGCCTGCTCGGTGTGTGGGTCGTACTGTAATGCCAAAACGTGCATTTAGGAAGAACGACACGGCAAACGACGATCGTTGTCTGCATGAGATCGTACGACGAACAAGCTAAGCGGTTAGCATAAACACGAGAAAATTGTTATAGGAGAGCAGTGGAGAGAGAGCACACCATTTACTGGATAAAACTTTACCAAGGTTAGAGAGCAGTTGGAGCGACAGAGTCCATGCCGGTGGGTTAAGAAGATTACGAAGTTGCTTTAGCTGCGAAGCGAGAAGCAAAAAGATCAAGCAAAAGATTTCTATCATGCGATGCGATTAGTTGCCTGGAAAGTTTGAAAGCGCTGACAAATTCACGAGAAACCGTTCACTGGGTATGAAAGTCTACAATCAACAAAATCACCAAAAAGTGGCATTTTCGTGAATTTTTTGTATTGTTAAACACTGGTGAGCAGTCAGAAGTGCTATATCAGATCAATTTTCAGGTTCATACATAAATTGCACCTTTGAAATGTATAATCTTATCATTCAATACCTATGGATTTGAAGCATAGAAAATTTTTGAAAGAAATTTGCGCTTTTCACGAGTGTCTGATTCTAAATTCCTTATTAGCCGCAGCGAAGCAGATTGAGAGGTGGAACTGAAAGTTTGAATTTTGGTTTGGTTTGAAAAATTTGAAAAGTGGTTTTGAATTTGCTGAAATACCTTTAGAATTTGAGTATACATTAGATTTTCACTAACTTCTACCTGAGAAACGCTCGTGCTGACCGTTTCAGAGAGTTTTTGAAAATTTTCAAAGTGATTTCCTCCTATATTTTGGTGCAAGACTTATCAACCCAATATTATGTTTTACTAAATTAGAAACTGCCGCTCAGAAACTGGATTTTGTTGAAATGTTGAACTATAAATCTGACCGGGCCTTTCTCTACATAAACAATTAAGCTAGGCACTATTATGACGTGATTTATTATTCTACTTTACTCAGAACTCCAAGTGCGCCATTGCCTTTCAAATGACTTTTTCTCTACAAAGGTTACTTTCACATACAATTAACTTTCGTTAACGAGGTCTCAGAAGATGGCCGAGTGAGTTGGTTTGAGGTGTGATCTTTAAAAATATATTAAGAGCTTTGAGGCTTGAATAGTTTAGGTGCAGGGCCACAGTTGCTTCCAAAACTTCTTTGGAACCCTTTTTCAAAGATAACGATATGATTTTCGAAATCTTGGAAAGACTGAGTTGCAAAAATAAACAAAAGCAATGTGACATGCTTACTACTGCAATTACAGTATCCCGATCCCGAGTGCTGATGAAATGAACCAGAGATGTGGTGAAGAAATATCATTTGAAAATATTGAAGGCAGCTGCGTTGTTAAGCCGTTAAATCTCTCCGCCTTTAATTTTTGTAACCTGAAAACAACGTCCGCTCGATTTTGGAGAGACAATTTCCTTGCTACAACTAACCTAAGCTATGACTTATGCTCAGGTGGCTGAGGATGAAGCAGTGAGGCAAGGCGTGGAACAATCATCCATCTTATGCTACTCTTCAATCAGCATTTCTTTTTCAGAAAATTTTTCGCAACAGTGACAAACGCTTTACATCCTCCTTAGCGGACCAAACACTAGCGTTTTTTACATTCTTTCAGCCACGAGATATATTTTAACTACGCGATTACCGGAAAATTGGAGAGAGGATCTTAAAAAAACTACGTAGTCAATAAACTTATTTCATGGAGTTGCGAGCTATGCCTCTACAAGGTTTTGAGCATTTTATATTTGAGGCAGGTGCGATCTAATATGTGCGACTGAACACAAGGCGCGGAATGTCATGGCGCCAGTCTTTTTACAAACGTATTTTTTTCAATAAAATAAATTTTAGAGTTTTCCTTTCGAATCCTATAGGTATGGGGAACAGGAAATATCAAAATAAATCAGGCTTAGCCTCAAAATGCAAAATAACTAGACTAGCATAGAGCTGAGTTATTGTTAGTAATGCATCCGGATTTGCCGTTCAAAAAATAAGAGAACAAAAGGTGACGGAACGATATGCGAAAGGTCAGCTAAGAAAATCTACACTGCAGTTCCAGCATTTCAAGAGATTAGAAAGCCAGCATGTACAGATTGTGTGTGCAAAGCTCTTTAGCAATCACCTCCAAGCTAAACTCCACCCGGGGTTAACAAGCGCGAATTGTGGCATTCTTGGACCATTAAACGCTGAGACCATATGTTCGCCTTTGCGAATTGAGATAAATGGACCAGTTAGAGCATTCTTCGAACTGATTTTCTTAATAACGCTATTAATACTACGAAAAAGTGTTTCATTTTTACCTACCATATTTGATACGCTCATCTAATAAGGAAAGAATGTTTGGTAACCTATGGTCATTCAGAATGAGACGGTATAATAAGAAGCATCTCTAAATGCTCATTATATGCAAAATGTTTTTTTAAACAACTTTTTTTTCGAGAAAATTTGCATACTTTTCGAAAGCAAGTCATCTATAGTGGACAAATTTCCTGCCTAACATTATAAATGCAAGTACACCCCTAAAAGAAAATATCGTAGCCGGATTGAAAAATCGTTCTGCAGATTAGAAAAATAAATTCGACATTATCATTTTAAGATATTCTATGGACATACATCTCACTCTCTCAGTATGGCTACATCACTGAGTTCTCACCCTTGCAAGTAAAAAAAAATTTGCAGTAATTTATCTCTCTCATTTGCTCTAACATACTTTTTATTTGGCTCTTGATGATTTGTTGCTTGATAGCGGCTCATATATTTCTCAGTGTAAGCATAGAAGTTCTCTCTCGAAATTTGGGTTCATAAAGCTTCAATATAAGTCCTGCTGTGAACGTCTTCTGCTTGCTGTTAAGAGATGGCTTGCAAGGATGACAAACCCATAAAAGGAGAGTGGATATGCTTTAGGCGTGAGAAATTAGACATAAGGTACAAATGTACTGTAGATATGGATAGAGAGTTGAGACGGATGTTATCCAGTGATACACCGAATGCCAGGAAGTGGATTTGGCAGCAAATGCCAAGCAACATTTGCACAAAATGACACCTGTAACCGTCCTCCAGCGTTCTCGCAAGTAAAAAATGGCACCGAAAGCGAGAAGGCGGTGTGTTGCAGTAAAGGTAAACAATGACACCCCTACCGCGTACCAATTGATCAGGGTATAATGAGGAGATTTTTCTCGAGATACCGTCCCTGAGTTGGCCAAAATACAATGAATCATGCGAGTAGATGCCCTATGAAGTAGATAAATTGAGCAGGCGCGAAGACTAAATATGGAAAAACGTCATAGATTGCTACGGGCTTTCCTTTCCCCTTGGTTCCCTCCTCCGCTAAGGGTGTACCCATCAAAGTGCTTTAAGTGCTTGCTTAAGCTACTTATATACATTAGCAGCGAATTAGTGGCGCCAACTCCCCCTTCCTAGAAAAAAAAATTCCAGCCATCTAAAAATATCACAGAAATTCTTTGCCTAGCAACAGACAAAGTACACTTGCGCAGCAGCAAACTTATACTTTGGTTGTGTTTATTCTTTGCGTTGTCAAACGCGATTAATGAAAAAAATGTAGGAAGCACAGGAGACAGCTTGGTCTTTCACGTCATCAACGGCGAAAAAAAAGGCTCTGAACGAAACTGCACAAACACAGCTACGAATCAAAGGAAGAATGTGATTAGTTTGGTAGATTTGCAAAAACTTCGTATGACAAATTCTGATACTTCGCAATCATAAATTTGTTCCAGAATTGCTACCACTGCACAAAATTGAGTTGTAAACTGCAAAGTAAAAAAAAATCAATGAAAATATTTGGATTTATCCCAAGATAATCTTCAGCTGTTGTAGCATGTGCCAAGATTGGTAGATAGATTTATTTGGCTTACTATGTTATCCCAAGATAGTATGCCCTGGTAAAAGATAGTAAAATGGTCACCAGTCATAGAAGTGCTCATTTCAATTAGCATCAAATAATTTTAAAAAAATTTTCTTCCGAAAACAAGCTTTTCCTAGCTTTTGCAGGAATAATCACGCAGGAAAAGCAGCTAGGGTGATTGCGAACCTCATCTGTTATTTGTAGCTAAGCAAAAAACGAAGCAGCAAAAATATATTTGCAATAGGATGTGAGAAGGACTTACACTTATGTCCAACAATGCAGCTGCTATGTGCAGACGAGTGCTACTTCCACCAAAGGTGAAAGAAAAGATCGAGCAGATCATAAGTAATTTGTAAAAGCGCAAAAGACATTTTTTACATCAAGCAGCCATTGTAATTATGCAGAATAATGCATGTTCTTTTACCTATGGCACTTTACATGACATTTGTCTCCTGTGACATTTCTGCTCCTGATAGGCTTAGGCACTTATAGCCTTGAACTTTTGCCGGAAGTTCTTATAAGCACTCTGTTATCTCTTCAGGAATTTTGAAAAAAGAGAGAATGTTAGTATAAAGATTTTTTTACTTACCACAACTGCGAACAAAACTCAAAATTAAACCCTCAGAAAGAATTGGCAGCCTTATAAGAAGTAATCCATACAAAGTTCGACATATTCACTGCAACCATTAAAACGAAAGAAGGAAATTCGATCTTATGCAGATTGCCAAAGACATTTTTGTCTCAAAATTTTGTCGTGAGATCGATTTTTCAAAGTTACTAGTGGAAGCAGAGCACTCCAGCATCAGCTTTTGCAAAATTGCTTTTGTTTTCTGACAAACAGAAAATCAAAATGCTCTAAGGGCCGGATAGAACCGCTGAAATTATGCTAAAAAGTTGGCAATTTCATACTATGCGAAAGAAAACTTTATTCGAATATTTAGGAGTAAAATGTGGAGGAGGAGAAGAGAGGGCCTTTTCAAAACCTAGGGCTGCATGCATTAACATCCCCGCTGGGGAGAGGAATCGCAGCTTAGAAGAAAGCTTCAAAACCCAAAACTTCAGATATCTAGATTTTACACTTCTATCCATCCGCAAATATTCCTACTATCCTTTACTATAAACATATTGGACAGGAGCGAGAGGGTGTAAAGCGGCATTCTCCTGCTCTTCTTATGATTCCCTGATAATCCCAACTGTCTTTTATTTCAAGTCATTTTTCTTTCTTCGAAGATAAGGAAAACTCCTCAAAGTTGTACTGTTCGTCTAATCCAATAGTGCTAAGCATGTTGGTGATAACAACAAATGAGTTCTCGGAATGTCGAATTTTTCGACAAACCCCAACTTTTGACTTGTGGTTCATTGCAAATTCCATGATTCCAAAATTTGTTCTTATCAGCAACATGCTTAGCACTGTTACTTAGATAATCAGTACAGCTCTGACATGTTTTCATTCACTTGGCATGTTTTCATTTAAGAAGAAATAAAAACGACTTTGAAGAAAAGATGGTCGGCCGCCGGGGATCATCAGAGGATTGAATAAAAAGCTGGAAAATGCGGCTTGTACAACTTCTGGCTTCTGTTCATTATGTTCATAGTGGATAGTAGGGATACTTATGCGATAGGTAGACAAAGTGAAATAAAGGAATTTGGAGCTTCAGGATACGAGGCTTTCTTTAAAGCTGCAATCCCCTCACCAACGGGGATGTTAATGCATGCGGCCCTTGGTCGTGAAGCCAACAGAAGCGAAGTTTATTGTTGTAAGATTATGCAAGGGTATGAACCAAAAACGCAATCAAATGTGAAAAATCACGTAACTTTATTTAATAAGAGGTTTTGAGGTATTTGTGGCTGTGGCTCTCACTACTTATAAATTTGAGCGATACTAAACCATGTTAGGAATGGTCAATGCCGACTTGTCGTAGTCCACCCCCTTTCCTCCTCCTACGCTGAATAAACTCCTTGCGAAATTGCTATTTATGCAGTGTTGGCTTTTAGCTATTCGGCAAATGCGTTCTCTATCACGTCAAGGTTCTGCAAAATTCATAATGTATCAAAGAAACGCTTGGAATCTTTATTTCTTTCTTAGTCTTTGATATCACTGCTGCCTCTAGTATGCGTTAAGTTGGTGTACCTTCTTAGGAAGATATAGTCAGTTGATTAAGAATACCAGTACCGGACAAGAATAGAGCTTTTCGGAATGAAACTCTGCAAAACATGTATCACTTTTCCACTTTTCCACGTACTTTTCCGTAAATAAATGGTACCTATTGAATTATTCTGTGCTTTTTTCCTACATCATCACATATTCGATATATGACATAAGAGAAGGGCTCTTACGCAATACAAATGGGCATTCTGGACTATTCTTGTATCGTCATAAACAATATTTGTTCAGCAGGAACCGAAAATATATTATAGGTGGTTTAGGAAAAGCCAACGAAGAATAAGTTTGCCAAATCGACATGCCTCAAGGAGAAAGGGTTTCAACAAGGATTAGAACAGTGGTAGAGGAAATGACGTGTCTCGGAAGAGAACATTTCCAATAATTGGTGAATTCAATGAAAAACAGTAGAAGACTTGGCAGGTGTGCATATATCACAACGCTATTTTGTAATTTTGCCCCCCTCCCCTTCCCCATGTATTCGACAAATAGCGGTATAATATGGAAATATCCAAGTGGTTCCAGAAAATGTCGATGAGCCTGGACATAGCAAGTACAAAGGTATCGCATGGTACTTTATCATGACATCCTAATGATAAATGACTAGTATGAGTCAGAAATGATTTACTAATATTTGCTGGGAGGTGATGGCACCTTTAAATTGATAGACATTTACTTTTAAAGCGGTTAATGTTATTGAAAGTGACAGTCGTATGTTGGATACACGTGATAGCAAAATTTGCTTCCATGAGAAGCAGAAGAATTTCTGTAAAAAAATACATTCTTTTCCAGAGTGCTCGAACAGCCCAGTACGTAGCTGAACACTCAGAGAATGGAATTTTTTGTGGAAAAAATCAAAAAAAAATTGGAAATGTTTTTGGATATGGCAATACGACTTATAAAACATGACGTTATGTTGGATACACGTGACAGCAAAACATTTGCATCCATAAAAAGCAGGGGAATTTTCTTTGACAAAAACTACAAAACATTTTTTTGGGTCCTCTGGGCCCTTGAAGACGTAATCGACCATTCAGAGACCAGATTTTATGAAAAAAAAGTAAAAAAGAGAAATGTTGAAGAGTGATCTCAAAATGACGACCTTGACTCTATCACAATCAAAATGTTTGGAATGACATGGCGCAAATGTGTACTATGCTTCTGATGAGGGTGTGCGGGGCCCCGAATATAAACAGAGGTCTCTACTATTTGGAGAACATACTATACGCTATGTAATCCATAAACCATTCGACACATAGCCCCCCCCCCCCCCCCTCCCCCCCTCCCTCCCTCAATGAGCCGGTTAAGTCAAATGAATGAGAGCACTAATTGTAACGAGAAACGTGCAAAAGACTGAATTTGCAAGGAGTTGAGAACCGATTGAATGAGGACGGCGCACTTGATAGGATGTAAGTGGTTTTATTTTTGGTGTATTGTTTAACAATAGCGAAAATACCAAGCAGAATTGACGTCATAAGCTTATGATAGGGGCACAAAAAATTGTATGACGTGTAATGAAGAAGTGAAGCGAGTCAAAATGATCGCCAAGGACAAGATTGCACCCAGATTTTTTCGAAAAACATAAATATTGGTGTAAGTAAGCAGGCAAAAATACTAGGTCGGCTTATAATAAGTCATGCCAATTTGAAGTCCTACAGCAGTTCGAGTAGCATCCAGCTAAGATTTCTTCGTGAGATAGCTTCAGGTCTCCGCTTTCACATATTATATATTCAAATTTTTAATGAATGAAATTATGCTCATATACGGCTAGCCTTTCTGAAAAATTACATCTTATTTCTAGGTTTCGTTCTTAGCCTAAAGCGAATGCACGAGTGATAAATTTCGTGATTGAATACAAACAACCTTTGACTCTATAGCGAACCAAAATTGAGTTGTAATCTGTGTTTGCAAATTTTGGCAGTCAAAAATGTGAAAATTTTCATGCATTTGCGCTTGAAAGTTTTTTTTCGGTAATCCGGTTTGCTTAAATTTGATCATCCATGGTTATAAATGGTTGAAAATTGGGAGTTTGTTGTGTAGATGCAGAATGTGTATTTTATACCCAACTTCAGTTCTTCTTTTGGAGTATGAAATAAGAAAATTAGATAAAAAGATTTGACTACTCTTCTTTTGCACCATTTGGTCATCAAAAATAGGGTCTTCGAAAAAAGCAATTCCACTTAATTTGCTCTTTCCCATAGCACTTACAGTTATGAACAAATTGATTAACATTTTTGAAAGCCGTTGAAAACGACCAGATTTACTTGGCCAACTCAAAAGTTCTATAGATATAGAACGTCAATCGAAAAATTAGCATTCAAATCGGAATCGGTGAATGATGAGACAAACTGATCGAAATGAAAACTTTGACATCGCCACAGCACTTCTAGAGAGCTTTATTGGAGCTGGAAGAGGACAGCTGACACATAACTGATAAGTTGACTATTTTTATCGACTTTGTGATATGAAAACTCAGTAAATATTCGCTGCACTTTTCTTAGCTCCACCCCAACACAGTGTTATATCAGAGCAGATCTTGATTAGCCTATTTCGAAAAAATTGTTAGCGTAGAAATCTCTAGTGCGGGAGCACATTTTTTTTTGAATACAAAGCAGAAATGAAGCAAAGCTTGAGTGATTGTTTTTACCAGAGATTGGGCTTCACTCCGAATTTTTCAGCGCGCAAAATGGCATAGATACGTGAAGCATGCTGATCATGCAAGCAAAGCCATAAAATTGTTATCTTTTTTCTTCAAGGTTTAATTATACGTACAAAAAGCACAGCAGGTGCTAACATGCTTATTATTAAGACAAAATTGCAGAAATACTTTAAATGTTCATGATATCGGATTAAGTTGGGAAGCAAGAGTATCGAGTACCTATGAATGCTCACAAAGACCATTTCGCCGGCAATTTGCAAGTAAAAATTGCGACCATCCCTTCCGAAAATTATAGAACACAGTCATGCACAAGGGCTTGGACTGCGGTCGGGATTAAATTTCAGACACCAGTCGAAAGGCTAGCAGACGCAAAGTTTAGTGTTTGGATAGACGTTCATAGGGAGAGCTGTTTAGAAATGTCATTCTTCATAGACAAAAGAAAACGGAAGTGCTTGGCTGATGAAAAGTTCAAAAGCTTAGGCATACAAATACCGGTTTCTTACTCGTCTTTTTTGCGTTCATATGGAATCAAAATAAATTGAGAAAACTTACAATCCCTGAGAAAAGCATTTGCCACCCAAGACATCGCAGGTTTGGAAGCCAAAGAGGTACTTGAAATTCTTAACCATTCTCTCAGCTTATCTGCTAACCCAAGCTTGCATTTGAAAGCCGTGGAAAACCAATGCAAAAGTGAGGTAAAAGTGAGGTTTCCTAGTCATATGGAAATTAACGCCACTAAAACCAAAAATCAAGATCCCTAAGTTTTGATGACTTTCAATATAAAGTCGCACTCCTTCTTAGTGCTGAGGCAAGTATAAACATGCAAGCCTTTCATCTCAAATGCAGAAGTTTTCAACGAAAAAAGATGGAAAAGAAAGAAAAATTCTTAGAAGTTCCATGAGTCATTCCAGAGAAAAACCTACAATTCAGCACTTAAACAACCTTTTTTCTTTCTCTTTCACACTTATATAATGGTACCTATGATCTGTAGAATGAGTACGAGAATCAAAATGTCCGCAGTTATTGGAGGCCGAGACAACCATTGAAACTAAGGGGAGTTCTGCCATCAACTGGGAAAACATTGTGTGTGTCATGCACTCTGCCAGACCTCAATCCTCGCCCACACTTCAGCCGAGATCATCGAAAAAAGTGAATACGTACTTTACTCCACGAGATTATACATAATAAATCCATCCTAGTTAGTCATCCACCTTAGTCGAAATCACTTAATTCAAAAATAGCAACAAATTTTCTACCAAAAATTGATAATGTGGTATCCACATAACTTTGAATGAAAGTTTTTCTCAACGCTAAGAAGATTATGGGGGTAAGGGTGACAGAGGAAATAGCGCGATAAATCTTATTGAGTTGGCCCACTGAGTTTCGCATCTGGCAGATTGAAAAGAATTTCCATAATTTCCGGCCATTTCAGGGGTTGTGCAAGTAATGAATAGGCGCTGAGGAAAGTGTTCCCAAAGCCTTTTCAAATCTAGGGGTTTGCTAAGATTTCTCAGTTTCTCTTCCATACGCAAAAAAGTAAGCTGTTGACCGAACAATGATGTAAGTTCCTACATCGTCTGACTTTTATACTTTCAAAATCAAAAAGTGTTTTAGTTGCTTTGAACACCCAGCAAAGTACGTTTGCCAAGAATTGATTCTACATGAGACCAGATTGTTCATTCGAATGTTTCGACACTGTAGGCATTTTGGGAAAGTCTTGAACATCTTCGCGTTTACATAAACTCAAAAATCGAAAATTATTATGAAATATGAATTTTGACTATTTCTCGGTTTCGATACCAATTTCCAATGTTGTGAGTTTATTCTGAAAGTAGCAAAGTGAACGAACTCAGTTACATTCTAGAAAACTTTGACGTATTTTTCATCTCGAGAGAGCCAGAAGAAAGCGCATTTTGTCGAAAAATTTGTCTAGAAAATGTTTTATCAAGCAAAAGTTCTTTAATTTCTACAAATAGAACTATGTATTGTTTCAAATCAAATCTAAACTATTATCTGCAAGTGAAGTATTGAAGGAGGACCTCTCATAACAAAAGCAAGAGAAGATTCGAGTATTTATCTAGCAATTCAAGTAAAAATTCTGCAAGAGAAAATTTGCGCCATAAGTAAGAAAAGCTCTGTAAGTGTAAGCCATGTAATCTTGAAGTGCTTATCGACTGATTTGTGCAAATTTGGTAAAAGTTCTGCTAAAAGGGGTAAACTAAGAATCTCTCACGACAGAGAGTACTACAAACTGGAGATGTTTCTTGTCCAGCTAAGGTAAGTAACTTCAAATAGCACACTGAAAAATTAACACTGGAATTTTAATGCTTTCCAATTACTTCTTGACAATTTACAAGCCAAACACTTTCATGCCAAAATATATATCCATCTCCATCTAAATACTCAAAATGAACAGGTATACGAATCTTCCTTCCTTCCTGAGAATCGAGAAGAGTTTGTGATTTCTTTTACCCGTCTAGAGGCAAAAAGAGATTAATAATAATTTCTCTGCCAAGAAAATTTTTATAAAATTTCACCAATATTTATACATACACCATGACTGAGATTTGAAGAGAAGGAAACCTAAACGGGGAATAGTGTAGCTTTACCTTCTCCATCTCCTTCTGGGCCGACAAGTCAAAGAATATTATTTGCTTCTATGAAGAAGTTGACTATTCGATGACACAGCTTGATGGGTTTTTGGTGCACAATCTCGAAGGAAAACAGTGCTTAGACGCTTGTTCACATGAAATCGTTCCAGTTGTCCCATCACTTAGTAGAAATGCAAACACTGTTCCTGAGCGATATGACAATACCACATATATTTGACAATATACTCAGCAATCTATTTGTCGAATATTATCATGCATAACTTTATGAACAGAGAGGGTATGCAAAGTTCAACGTACACTCAAACATCAAAGTTCAAGAGATTTAATTTTCAGAAAAAGGAAAAGGCATGGCTGAGCGAGGCGCAAGATTGGCACTGCGGGTTGTCTTCGCCCGATTAAAGTCGTGAAAAAATCCCAGCCAAAAAAGTCGAACTGATATTAGCGGAGCCACAGAAAAACCGCACAAAGCACGGCACCACGACGGCGCCGAGGAGTGATTTGATTAACAGGCAGGTTCTCTAGTCGACATTAATTCGAACGCAATCAGCCATGATAGTTAGTTGATTGGAAACTCAGTGATTGACATGCAAACAAGGCATCGAAGAGAACGAGAGCCGGGCAGAAAAGAGGGGAGTCTGTTGGGGTCTGGGAAAAACCCCACGCCACACAGCACCTATTGTTAACCTCCTGTAACTGCATATTCAATGATGCAAAGAACATTTTGTTTTTTACTTGCATCATTCGCACATTGCGGACATAATTGCATTTGTTACGAGTGGGTTTTGAAAGTGCACTCATAGCAAAACCAAATTTGGAGAAAAGTCCCCTTCGTGGATTCAAACACACTACCCAGTTAGCGATCAATATATACTGTAGAGTCATTTCGTGACTAACATGTGCAGATGCACACACTATCGCCATTGCGCGTGAAGTTCTGGATCACTAAGCAGTTGAGCAAGACTACGCCTTGCTTTTGAATAACTTTAGCCTTCTTCCTCACTTTTTTCTTTGATTCAATAACATATGTAGAGGGATTTCGCAGAATATATTTAGTAAGATACAAGACATTTTCATGTTGCAAAAGAATAAATGATTTGTACATTTGCACATATTAGATTACACAATTGAGGAGACGTCCTTTATGCGCTACAGTATCCAGCATACACCCTGCGTGATTTGCCTAAACACGTCTCGGCGGCAATTTCTCGCCCTTTTGCTTTTGACGCATACGATCGCCGCAGTGTAGCGAGCCACGGCGGTCCTGCACAGAAGTGCCCCAACTCCGTACGGTCGTGTGAATGGGCCCATACCCCACTAAATGCTTTTTTGTGTCTTAATGTTACTATTTGTTTACACGCCCCCAGAAGAGCATTCAATAAGGATTGCACAGAAAATATTGTGTGCACAAGTCATTTGTAGCTTAATATGTGAGGCTGCACACTGCGCGCGGCAAACGACGACACATTGTTACTGACTCGTCAGTAAAAACTTTCAAGCGGAACAAGCTGTGGAAATCTGTGCTTCTGCCTAATCTATATTCAAGCAAATCAAAAGAGAGAATTAAACCTGGAGAAGTCCTCGGAAATAATCAACAATAATTTTTTGCGACTCGTAAAGTAGAGAGCCTGGTGTGCAGTACACATATTATGTTACAAATGACTCGACGTAATTAATTAAAACTTGTGCATGTTGCGCGCAGTATGGATTATGTCTGCATTTGCTCCCATCAGGTTATGAAACAGTTATAGAATAAGTCTAAACAAAGAGTGAAAATATATTGTTTGGAGCGCTCCAGAACTTGAGAATGCGCATAGATGACTCATTCACCGAAACGTGCGCTGTCCGGGTCGAACTTTCGAGGCGATGACGTTTCGGTACTGCAAAAAGTGTTGAAGTAGCACTAACCATAATCAAAATGACGTCGATGGTCCTCGTCCGTTCGCACTTCGGTAGGGTTGAAAAACGAACACAAATGAACCGGCAACGCTCCCAAACCAAAAACCGCAGCATGCGCTGCCCAGTAACCCTAAAAACGTTGCATCACGTTGACAAATTCGTGCAGTACTTTTTTTGAGATGCGTTCGTCAAATCTTGCAAAATGTAGGAATATTTGGAATATCATGTCAAAATAATGCCATTGACAGCCAATTAGATCTTTTATCAAGTAACTATGACAGCAAGTGTTTTACCATCAGCAATTCATAGGCATAGAGCATATGCATAGATGTATAAACCCATCAATGTGATTTAATAGTCTATATGGAGATGCGGGTTCTTTGCTTATGCTCAAAGGAAACTTCTCACAATTAGACACCTCTTCACTTTCGTTAGTGCACATTGTGCGAATATGATCTTATCCGATTATTCGTTTGGCTAGAATAACCATACTTTATCCTTCAAAATTTCCTTACCATAAGCAGTAAAATTCAGCAACTAATGAGCACTTTTCGCAGATCCACAGTTCTCAGGTCGGTAGCCAACAGCCATATAATGAATTTAGCATTTAATAATATTGCCTTTCATGCTCAGCTCGCAGCCTCATCAAAGTTGCTTCCAAAATCCGCGATTCAAAATAGGACCTCATATGATGCGCGTTAAGAGATGATCTGCTGCAAGCGTTTATCGGATGAGAATTTTGAAAAAACGCGGAAAATACAGATTCAAAGAGCGTTTGATGTCCCGAACAAGCTCTAGCGGTAGTCAGCCTATAAACTTTAATTCAACTGGATTGGCGGCTGGAAGGCGGGGCTTTGTGACCTAATTAGAACCGCTCGCACCCGCTACGCAGTCTGCGTCTCTCCCGCGCACGTCCTGTCTGATCATTACCTAGCCTTGATTACGTTACGAAGCCCCGCCTTCCAGCCGCCAAGCTAGTAGTTACAGCATCTCAGAGACGTCAAAGAAGACGGTCAAAATAGATAACATCTGTAAATGTACGTGAAATTCTGATTGTAGATGGATTTTGCAAGTACACACGCTTCAATAAGGATGGATCCAGAATTTTTTTGCCAAAGCCGCGCCAGCGCTGTGTTAACTTCGTGACGGAATCCACAAGGAGACGATTGGCACTATGGCACAGCGGTAGCACGGACTAGCACGGCGCTGGAACGGTGTTGCACAACACTGGCACGCATGCTCTAGACGTGCTTTACTTGCTGTAAATCCTTTTATAGGCACACTTTTGAATTTACTAGAATCACGAATAGTTTCATCCAGATATTTTTTGATTGCTTTGTATCCACTAAGTGATGACGCAAGGCGTGATTGCTTTGCTTGCAAAATCCACAAATTGCACATGCAAAATATCACGACGTCAAAATGATTTCACCTAAATACTTTCCAGGGTGTGTCTATGCCAACTTTCATAATCGAAATTTGAGAGAATGAATAATTGTGCAAATTTGGTCTTTCATCTTCAATTTGAATAGTTTTTTTGTTTTTCATTCACATGTTACCATTGTTAAGAATAAAATAACATACCTGCCACTGACTAGGAGTAAGTGACGAAGCCAAATAGCACAGCCACTGTTCCCATGTGGCAGAGAGCTGTTCAGCCGGAAGAAGTCCACAGGAAAACAGATGGGCAGGTGACGAAAGCAGGATTTCCTGCAAAATGTTTCATTTGCCTTCTGTTCTTGTTTTCAAAGCTGGGCGTCTATGAACTGACAATAAAGATTGTAGAAAAGTGTTCTAGTAAAAAACCGATAAGATATATTGGAACTGCGACACGACAGAGCAGTACTTTTTATCCATGGGTCAGCAAGAAGAAATATTCTGTCTTTTTTGGATCTGCATCTTTGTAGATTAAGAGAATAAAAGGATATAGCGATATAACAATAGCTTCAAAATCGAAAAAGTGCGGATATATAATCAAGCAATTCGTTTTGTTGACAAACACCAAGAAGTCAAAGACCATCTGTGCACTGACTCATTCCAGACTAGAAAATAGGCCTTCGTGGCTGTTTAGCCCTCACACATGCACGAAAATTGCATGGGAAAAACTCGTCAAATTTCTGAATTTTCTCATGTGCATAGATATCTCTTTCCTCAAATTCGGGAAGCGTGACTATTTTTTAGGACCTTCTGCTTCTTTTAGCATCAGTTTCCGCGCGTTACCTTCCAAATGTTAGGTTGTAAAGAAAGTTCCCAGACACTTGCGAAAATTTTTTTCAAATTGCTGTAACTTTAAGCAGACTGATTTTTTTTCAAAGCTACAAACTTCATTGCAAAGATAATTTTGGCTACAACATATATTTGTCTTGGTGGCTTCTCAGCACCTCACTGCGGTCCACCAGCATGCGCAGAATGGAAAAAGGTCGTCGCGAAAAGTGGTCTATTTGTGCAGGATTATTTCAGGCAAGATGAGAGCTGGAAAGCCCAGATGCTGTAGTTATATAGAAGTCTGCTGGGGCTGTTATGAGGACCATTCATGTCTTCAAGGGGCCACCTGCAAAAAAAATTTTCCGGAAAGTTCGAAAAATCGACCATTTTTGCCCCTAAAAATGCACCATTTTTCGAGTAAGTGACTTCGAAGTCTTGTCGTTCTGCATAAGGTACCAAATCTTTGATTATTGCGAAAATTGTTGGGGTAATGCCTTACACATCTTCTGAACCCATCATTCGGGCGCGGCGATCCTTACAGAAGCGACGCCAGCTGCGAAAAGAGTTGCAGTCAGAGGCAAATTCGACAGCTTGTAAATTCTGAGCGCAAATCGCAACACTCGATGCAGTTGCTGGCTTGAAATCAACAGGTTCCTTAATCAGATCACTTACAATTTGGACGAATTTCTTTGAACTGCACAAAAAAATGGCCGTAGGAAGAGAAATTGTGAAGTTTTTGTATCTCAAATGATTTCTCTTCTTGATGTGCAGATCGAACACGTCTTGGAATCGATAAAAGTCAGAAGGCATATTGAAAACTTCAGGCTTCCCTCTACCGAACAGTTTAAAAAACTTGATGTCAAAGTCTGAACGAGCGCCGAAAAAATGCGTTTGAAAATGAAATTTCCAAAAGTGCCCGGGAACTTTCTTTACAACCTAATAAATCTTCTGCAAAGCTTGTAAATTCTTTCAAAAAAAGCTGCGTAGGCAGAAATCGTGGAGTTCTGTACTATCGTAGATATAAATGCAAAACTGCATTTTTAGCCTTCAATAAAATCCACCATATACTCCAGACATCTCTTTCAGATTAATGAAGCATTTCAATTAATATCTGCGTTACTTCTCTCAAGCAGCAAAAATTTCATAAAATAGACACTAAACTCATTCTACTTGATTCAAATATCATTCGAATAATGGTACGAAGTAGGAATTAGTTACCAACCTCCTAGTGCCAAAATCTCGCTCATTTTTGACGGTTTGTAAAAGTTGTTTCAAATATGGAAAGAAAAAATGGAAAGCGTAATTGAAGTGAGACAGTTTCGAACAGCAAAAATACTTTTTTACGAGTAGAAAGGAAGGATATTCTCATCGAGTTCTCAAGAAAGATGTACAGTACAGAATTGAGATACACATTTTTTTGTACTTTAAGCAATTGCATGATTTTGGATGGTCAAAATTTGCAATCTGAACTGACCAAAAACATTTAGAACGAAAGAAAATGACAAACTGCAGGCAATTTTCATTGTAGTTTGTTTTAGTCAAAGCTTATGTATATTCAAACACCATACTACTTTTTCGTAAATTCATTGCAGCACGCAAACGGAACTTAGAGAATCAAAAAAGTGATTCTTACGGCAGAACTGTCTATTACTGATAAACTTGGATAATTGATGTGTAATAGTAGAGGATCGAAGCTGCTTTTCCAGCTTTAATTTCACCTAAGTAACAGGTCACAAAACTTGTAGCTGTGTGTCATGTCAAGAATTTTTGTCGCACCTGCGAGCCCGAGGTTTTCGAAAGTCTGCCAAATTTGAATGGTTGAGTTATTATCACCGTAAATAAATTAGAGATCCACCAAATGCAGTCAAGATTTTTCGTAGACTGATAAAAATTGTGATATGTAGGAGCACGAAGTGTTTGGGATTAGTAGGTATGCTGGGCTATGATTGTGTTAGTTAAAATGCATTTACCATGACGTACTATTTGTCTTCTATTCTGGTAGCAGTTGTACTCTACGGTAACTCAATCAAATGTTATTTATAAGAACAGGAATATGTGTCATGGTAGTGTTTTATGGCTCTCTAAACTAACTGGTAGGTTCCAACAAGCTTGAAGTTATCGGGTAAGTTCCATCTTCATCTTGTTAAGATTCGTAATTCGTCCAGTTTGAAGCATATGCGCAGGGTCTGATAAGGGGAAATCATGCGCTTTGTACTGGAACTGAAACCAAATATCCAAAACATCAAGGACAATCAAAATAATAACGATTTACTCCTTTTTTGCAATTCCGTGGGCCGTAATGTCAACCGGTTGCCATAGATCCCGTTGTCAGATACATCAATTTTTTCTTTCATACAGAGATTTTTCAATGTGGGAAAGTGTCTTCAAAAAGGCGTGGATTTTTGAATAATGATAAAAAACTAAGTTTTTCTGGCAAATATACATCGTAATATATCGTATTACATATACCACATAGGGTGAGTGAGATTGAAGCTTTCCATCTCTTTTTGGAACTATTCAAAAGAGAATATCAACAAGTGCTTCAAATGGCCCTTCTTTATCGAGCAGCTATAGAACCAACTGTGTTTTTCAAGCTGAAAGAATTGCAGATTGAGAGAGAGCCTTCAAATTCTACTGTTTGCATAGATGTGACCAAAAATTTTAAGACATGATACTTCGAAGCGGCAAACGCTTAAACGCTTGATTACCTTGAAAAAATCAGGGTTTGATGCTATTCGATTTTGAATTTGTTGATTATAGGGTTAGTGTACAACGCACTTTTGCTTTACATATTTTTCTAGAAGTTGAGGGTTTCCGGAAAAATCATTCAAAAACCCCGGAAGGCTAGTTGGAAAAGACTTAGAAGAGATTTGCGCTAAAAATATCCTCCTCTAATTTAGTGTGATCAAAAGCTCGAAACTAGAACTGAATTTATAGCTAGAAAGATAAAAAGCAATCAGATAACAAAAGCAAAAACTGGGTCAGAGCTTCTGATGTTTTACGAGCAATCGTGAAGAAAATCTTGATGACATAAGCATTGTTAGAAAGAGGAGAAAATGAGCGCTAAACATCTTTCGAAAAACTTGTTTGTCATTATTATTCACCAGATTTGCGGTAAGGCAGAAATTGAGGACGAAAATTCTCATTATTAGGTTGGCACATAAGCCCGAAACTGCATCCAGATTTTTGATAGAAGAATTCCAATTGATCTATACAGTTTCGGCTTTATGGGCTTGATTCAATCTGAAAGGCTACTCAAAATTTCGAATTTGACCTGCTTAAATGGCTTGAATTTTCTCCACTTCGCTACCAAAATTAAACTGTTTGCGCAGATTTGTGGCCTGTTACCTAGTTTACGTTAAACCCGAAAACGAATGCGTCAGATTCAAAAAGTGAAAAGTTACAAAATTAGTTGCGAAACTTATGTGCCAGCCTATTACTCAACCTAGTACCTCGTGCTGTAGATGTATCTTTTTTTTGAATAACATATAGTTTGACTAAAAGGGTGTAGCCAAATTCTGAAAACAGAAGTGCATGCTTCCGGAAAAATTTCATCCAACCCCTCTGAGAAATTTTACATTCCTTTAGGATCTGACCATCATGATCACTGTCCAAGAATAGCCGTGGCTGACCATTGTGGGGTGTGTTTGTGTACACAAATCAGCATCGATCGTCACCATCGGACAATAGGAGAAGGATTCACACAAGAGAGCCCCTCACCTGTAAGTATGCATCGCTGTAATGGTGAGATGCTGAGCTGAATTTGAAATCGGAAGTAGACGGTTGGTCAGTTGCGAACTCGTCCTCGGAGCGATTCTGCTCCGTCGATGGACGTGATGCTAGAGATCCTTGAGAGTCGTCAGCACGAGATGTGCCTAAAATACAGATGTTCTACTAAAATTAAGTCAAAATCAAAGGCAGAATAGAGAATCAGTCCTTGAATTCAAAAAGAATATTGGTTTACACGATATTTCTGAAAAGAACTCAGACTTTGATGGTATGCTTTTGCCCAATGAATATAATAAGGCAGTGGACTGTTTATGTCAAATTAAAATTTGTCCTATTTCAAAATTAAGATTATAGATTTGTGTCAACATAGAAAAAAATTTTGATCACGATAACTATAATTTCACACAGTCATGAATAACACACAATTGTGACCGAATATTCGTACAATGAGTGATAAAAACCTTCTGAAATCTAAAATATGACCAGGAAGAGCTCAGCACTCATTAACAGTCGTACTATCGATAGGATCAAATGTACAAACAGACCATTAAGATCATCATTTTAGATGACAATCTCTCTAAGAACTGCTACAGGACTTCCAAACTTCAAACTTACTAGAGCTTTGAAAGTCACGTTATTTATATTGGAGTTTGAAATTTCAAAAGGCAAAAGTCTTTTACATAAACTTTTGTAAGTATAAAACTAGCCTCTTTGCTGATTTAATGAAATACATTTCAAATAATATTTGAACTGAAAATATCATTCAAAAAGTCAAGAAGAACAAGATTTTACTATGCTGTATCCTTATGCGTATGTTACTCTCTATAGAAAATCATCATGTGGCCATCATATTTATATTATAATCATCATATTTACTCAGATTAGTTATAAAATGTCCTTCGTGAGTTACACATATTATGACAACACCGAGCTGAAATTTGGTTTTTACTGTTTTGGTGGATTTCGAATTTTCCAAGCAGGATTAAAATGATTTAAATTCGCAAAATGAGTTGATCGTGACATACTTGGAGTTTCTTCAACAGAAGCCATGAAAACATCTTCTCCATCCATTAGCCAAGGATTGCAGGTGAACTGAAATCAGATTCACATTGTCATATCAACTGGTGCAAAACTGAACAGGATCCATAAATACTAGCTGATAGTTTCGATAATTCACAAAAAGAGGGGTGAGCACTAGATCGTCTACAGATTCAACAACTTCGCTGATTTCTGTAAGGAAACTAAGAATAACTGTTTCTTTCTTTAGGATCCGCGATGAAGAGAGACAGGACGGATGAGGAAACGACGGGGGTGAACACACGACGATCAGAGGGGCCGTGGACCGTACCATTCAGCGCCGACCCGAATCACAGCCCTGCAATGCACCTTGTGCAAACATCAACCCAATCGGTCGAGCACTTCCTCGGAAAAGTTCCTTGTCGACGGCTTTTTGTCGCGGTAGGCGGTAGGCGCAAACCACGAAATACACTGAAGTGACCGTTGGATAAATTTAGAGCCCCCGCTCAACACCAGCATCCGCGTTTTCCATTCTGGGCTTGTGTAAATGTTTGAAAGGGAAAAAGAAGGAAGTCTGAGCAAACGTGGGGGGATATTGAAACTCCAAATTCTCCTCCATCCTTCGAAAGAACCTCGAACTACAACCTCGAACTTCGTTTGCCATTGAAGAATCACTCCACATACAAGCGCATTTCTCTTCACTTTCCTCTTTGTTTGCTTTCCTTGGCAGCCTTCCACGATTCTGATCGCACTGTACTCGTACTATCAAAAATCGTAATCTCCCCATTATGTATTCCGGATCTTAATAAATACTAGAGCGTTCACAACAGAAAATTCGTTTGATAGTGATCGTCAAAGTAATTCAATTTATCAACATTAGCATTACCAGACGAGCAACATTCAATTTATGCTTATTATGCATTCGGATAAAACGCCTTCTAAGAATATTTTACCCTAAGTGGCCCAAACGTCGTTACTTCTGTAATGACCCATGAGCGACTCTCCATCTTGCCATTTTCAAGATGTTTGTTTTTGATTGCTTCAGACAGACCAAGATTGTACTCTATTTGGTTAACGTTTCGGCTTTTTCGCCGTCGTCAGAGCTTAGAAGAGGAGAACCCTTGAGATTTGTCTTCCCAATGCTCTATTATATCTGAATAAGCAACAATAAGCTGGACAGAATGTATAACACTGCCGGGACGGAATAGCTCACTTTACAAACTTAACGGGGGAATTACCACTCACTCTAGGGATGGAATGATGCGCCTATGCGGCACTGACGGACCAGGGGAGGGGGCCTCACCGCTAATGGATTGCGAAATTTCTGAATTTTTGGCTACTTACACGCGTTACAAAAATTTGCAAATGACTTCTGTATACTTCTAAATGATTACATTAATTTTTAAAAATTTTCGAAATTCAGTTCACCGCAAAAATTTCCAAAGTTGGCTAGTGCCGTGTAACTCCGTCGGAATATTTGTTTCTCTCGCCCTCACACGGAAATCCTGGGGCCGCTACTGCTACGCGGATATGGGTCAGAACCGATATAGCTCCAGGAATGGTGCAAGTTCGTTTGTGATGGCTATGCAATCCTCTTTTCTGTTCATCTGAGGACTTCTAATCGAAATCCAACACGCTTCCAAAGTTTTTCGCTCCTTCACTTGGTTCTTTTGGCAGAAGTGTCACTTCTTCTAACTTCTTGTCAACGATTTGCTTGGAAATAGTTATGTTAGCTAAGGATAAGCTGTAATTGCACTTACTATAGCCAGTCGTCAGATGGGGGCGGAGAGAAAGTGGGACCTAGACTGCAGTGCAATTGGAACAGTGCAACAGAGAGATTTCATTGCGTTATTTTCAAAAAGAAGAAAAGTCGGTTCTCGAAAGTCTCTAGGGACTCTGATAATAAACCCAGACTCCCTATCATGGAAAAGTGTTGCTTTGCTGCGAAGCAATCACCTTCTGCTTGCTCTCACTCGCTTTCTTTCTCCAGTTTTAAATCCGTAACGAAATTGAAGGATATACATTTGAGCAATTTGTAGGTGACACCATAGAAGGCATAACATTCATTTCGCTCTCCTTGGTCGCAGTAAGATAATTTACGTAACTTTACAATCAAAATGAAGACAAATTTGGAAAATGCTGCGGCAAATAGTGAAATTGTAGAACTTCATTTAAGCTTATCGCTTCACAGACAATTACTCTTTATTCTGGCTTGCCACACAAAGGTGAGCTAGCTTTGACTCAATGTATGGCAGAAAATCTCTTTCTCTTTCCTAAGCGCACTATCGACCGCAATATGTGGCGTGCATTCAGTACTACATTTGATTACTCTGGAAAATGATATGCTAATGAAATTTCTGCACATGCAAATTGATTAATTTTATGGAGCGCTGCAAAGTTATCCGATCGATCAAAGTAACTCTGCTGATGAAACAGTGATACAAAACATAATGTCGGGAACGATACGGTTATGCCCATGAAAACCTATAACGACATTAAGTCTCCAATTTTGTCGGGTTCTGCGTATAGTGGTTGTGCACAACCAAGCAGGTCAGGGAAACCCATCGTTGCAGTGACGAGCCTTTGTGAAGAGCTGCCATAGCTGAGCCCTATACTTGGTCAGCGCGTCGGCTGCTGATTGGGCAAGCTTTGTATAGAACGCAAACGCGGAAGTCCGAGTGGTGCAGCAAGCATACTCGCACTTTTGTGAAAATTTTTATCTCTAACAGGAGATAGAAGTTGTTGCAAATGATTTCACACTTTTCATCTTATTTGTTCATCATGGGATTGGGATGTAACTCATCCACATTTCAGCGACGACTCAAGCACTCGAAAGATTTAAAACGGCGTAGACCCGTAAGAACGGTGTTTTTACTACAGCAGTAAATGTTCGATTCTCATTTAGAACATTAACTGCTGTACTTCTATCGTGCCTCTTTGAAGGCACCGTCCACCCTAGATTGAGGGTGTTGAGCTTTTGGAAGCATATAATAGTAGGGCCCCCTATCAATCCCATACCCAAGTCGCAGCGCAAAAATCCGCTTCGGAAGCGAGAAAATCGCTTCGGAATTGCGAAGATGCACGAGGACCCCCATCCATGCCCGCCCTCCCCCATCCATGCCCGCCCCTTTGTGCGCGCCCATCCAATCACCGTTCCGGAAAGCCGGCCTGTGGGTTCTCCGGAACGGATATTGTCGGGGTTTTCGAGCATTCTCGACTTCAGATTTGGAATCAGGGACGTGAGATGGCCCTGAAACGACAAAAACGTGGAAGTCGAATATCTGGGTGGACGGTGCCTTTAAGGATGTAGAGCCTTCCGCATGACCACTTGATTGGCCTTACGATAAGACTAGCGATTTACTATGGGTAGCTCAATAGCTCATAATAATTGAAGAAGTCGACGAGGATGCAATTTCCCACAACTTTTTACATCAAATTATGGTCAGCATCATCATACGAGACTTCCCTTTCGACTAGTACCGATGTTGGCAACTTTTAGACATAATAGACATATAATATCAGACAATCTCCTAGCAAGCACTTCTGACGTGGAACTTCTGACGTGCGTTTATCAATACCAAAATCGATTCAGGTTCGCATCTATAGGTGAACCAATGTCCGAAACAGCAGACCGGAAGTTCTTTTAAATCTCCGTTATGAATAGTTCGCGTACATGACGCGTTAAGCCTCGGGCATACTTCACTCGATTTCAGTCGCGACGCGATTTGGCGATATTCCAATCGTTTATAATTCATTGTAAACCCCTTGTCAATGTACAGAAGATAGATATCTTATCAGTCTGCGAACGTCATACACATTAAAGGCAGTGTCTCACCAAAGTTAAGGTCGCGCGGATCTCCACATATTCTGTAATAGGGAGCTCCAAATAGGCCATTGCAACAAGTCCCACTTGATTTGACCCCCTCCACGCTGAGAAAAATTCGCTCAAAGTGGTACTCGGAGAGCCAGTTGGTACGCGCGGACGACTCCTTCAGTCTCCCCCCTTACGCGTGTGAACATGTCCCTCCACTTGGCATCCACCTCCCCTCTGTTGCCGCCACTATGGCTGAGGCTGAAGTTGGAAGGTACAACTCGTCCACGTTGCTTCCGCGGGGCCTCCAGAAAACGGGGTTTTTGGGAACTTCGTAGGATTTTAAACCTATACAGTGCTAGACAGGGTCCGACAGGCTCGAAAAAGCAAAAATCTCGGCAACTAAATTTTGGTGAGACACTGCCTTTAAGGGCCGGGCATACTTCACGCAATTTCAGTCGCGACGCGATTTGGCTTCCAACTGTCCATAACTCACTGTAAGCACATTTCAAATGTACAGAAGATAGGGCATTTTATCAATCTATGTAATTTATACAAACTTTGCATGAGCAGTTTGTTAGTGTTGGATTTGAAGACTTCTGGCGAATTGCCAGGTCGCGGCGCGACTGAAATCGCGCGAAGTATGCCCGGCCTTTATGTGATTGTAGTCTGCAAGTGTTGCCATTGAAGACACTTGGCAAATTGCCAAATCGCGCACGACTCAAATCGCGTGAAGTGTGCCCTAGGCCTTAGACTTAGTATCGTGCCCAAATAGTGGTACCAGCAGTAGATGACTGAAAGCTGTTTCATTTGCTCACAATAAGAGGATTTAATCCAGCTAGAGTATCCTGAATAGGCTTAAGTCATAATTCTTATAACTTTGTAAAGATTCAAAGCCTTGTTATATTTTTCGCAAGTCAACTTCAAAATTGCAAAACTAATCATGATATCCATCAGCTTTGTCCTACAGATGGCATCATATTCATGTTAAGCAGTGGTAGGAAAGCAAAGAAGCAAATCTTTGATTGAATATGAATTAAATGAATACGCGAATTTTGCGAGGAAGTTTCAAAATTTTCAATTTGAAGAGACAAAACTTTCGGAATAACCCAATGTATATAGGAACTCGCTCATTGTCAGACATGCATTAATTTGATAAATTTAGATTTGAGAGAGTGCTGGTAAACATTACAATCCTACATGTGACAAAAATGTGAAACACATACCATGAAATGATTTAATGGTCTTTATGTCGTTGCTCACACAGTGGCCACAGATTGATAAAGAGCCAAAACACATTATTTGGGTACTTTAGTACGGTGACGATGCTGAAGTACGTCACGGCGTGTTATTAAAAAATGCTGCCCCTATCACGTGAACCATGAATCAACCTTTTATCCAAGTTATTTTCAAACTTTGGTTCAGATAAAGTTGGGCCAGAGTGCGTACCTTCCCGCCCCCTCCCCCCCCCCCCCCCCCGCCTCCGCACCCATCATACTTACTGGATGGTACATCTAACAGATCTAACGGTAAATATGGTGTTCCTGGAGATGCTGACAATTGCCGACAACATTTGCACGCGAACAAATTGCTACGTCTGCTTGCCGGCAATCTGTGCGTGCAATTTTCCACCTCGTGGCAGTTTCTTCCATATCAGACAGTCGAAGGGTTACGAGCGAAAATGGGAGGGTCCCGGGCTCTGCCCAGCGAGGGTTTGCCACTCGTGCTCCGGGGCTCCTCCAATGGTGCCCCTGGAGCAGAGATTTACGAGCCCCGGGGGGGGGGGGGAGGTTCCATTGGCCTTCTTGTGACGTCACGGTGACGTCACGAGAAGGCCATGGGTGAATGGGAGGGTCCCGGAGCACGAAGTGGCAGACCCCCGCCATTTGCCCTCCGGAGGTATCCCTTCGACTGCCTGAGTAGTTGTCTGCAATTGTTGGTACCGCAGAATATCCTTATTGGATCTAGTAGAGATCTACCGCCTAATTATTTGTACTCGTAAATAATCAAAGTAGGGCTCGAAGATTTGTAAGAAGTTAGATTAGCCTTGCAAAAATTTTTTTAGAGTTTGTGGTTACTTCATACCATCTTTCTCGGGAATTTCAGAGTTATGGGCCCACAAAAATTGAAATATCAAAAATTTTGTGCGTGGATAACGTCACGCAGTTCATTCGAGAATTATTGTTTTCCACCCCCTTCCCGCCCTCCACATGGAAATGCTGGGAGACCGCCATGCAGTGGCGTACCTAGGATTGCGGCTCGGGGGGGGGGGGGGGAGAGCGACAACAAAGTTTAAGTTTTCCGATGAAGGTGCGTGGCGTCAGCCAGGCCCCCGAAAAAATTTCTTATAAGGCTAAAATGAATTTTCAAAAATTTTAAATATCATTTTGATTATTTACAAGTGCAGACAAGTCATTTGCACATTTTAATAACTCATGTAAGTAACTTTTAAAAGTTTCGCGACCCGTTCTCGGGGGGGGGGGGGTGGGCGCCCCCCCCCTCGGTACGCCACTGCCGCCATAGTATAGAGGGATAGTACTCTGCTGCGCAACTCCTTCATCTTTTTGTAAGCAGTTCGACACTATTGGAGTATTTTTCCAGAGTTTCAAAAACTGGCTGCTCGCAAGATGTCGATCACATACGCATGCAGAAGATTGAAGGCAATGTTTAGCAGAATTAAAGAATTTGGTGCTTTGTTTGTAGAAGATAACTGACCAATCAACTGAGCTCTGGATCAAGTCCGGATATGCAGCTGATCAAAATCATAAGGCAGTGGGCATAGTGCTCGTTCATGTGCGGGAAATCCGATGGTTTGAGCGACGAAATCGCGACGACAAATCTGCTCATCGCACGAACGTGGACATAGTATACGCGCGATTCTATGTCTTTACACGCACTGCAACTAAGTGCACGCGAACTAATTGAAATTTGTTTCCATGAGATATTACTTATTTCATTAACGTCAAGCCTTGCTGATGCCGATTGTGATAACACACGAGTAGAACATTTCCACAATTTGCTCATTTTCCAACAAGTCAATTTGTCAGAGCTGACAATTCTCGTGTGCGAATGTTGACCCCTGAAACCTAACAGCGCCAATTAGGACATTTCTTGCTAAGTTGTTGGCGGAACGAAGACCATGTAGGGTTTGTAATGTTTAGCAAACGTTTACATTGGCCTTTCCGGTAGAAGAAAATTAAGCACAGCACTGTAATTTCGTGCTGGTTGTTGCATTTTGCATTTACGCGTATAGCGAAACGGAATATACAAGCTTAACTTTGCAAAAAGCATACACATCAACATTCAAACCAGCCAGAAAAACACCCCGAAAAACGAAACAATTTGGAAAGGTATGGAAATCTTATCTGTATAACTGGCTCAGACTAGATTTCACTCTTCTCTAAACAAATCAAATTGAAACAGCAATGTATTTCTACAAAAGAAACTCTCAAGTCTTCTTAACTGCTCAGGATGTCGCCCAGTTGCCGGTGCAGGGACCAGCTGGCCGCGAAAGGCGGCTCAAACCGGCGGCTTTCGTTCCCCTACCCCAGCATGCGCGGTGCGACATTGCTGAGTTTTGCAGAAATCGCGGCGATTAGAGCTGGAGAAATATGCCCTAGTCTGCGATCCGTGCGCCGGAAGGCTACGCACAACCGCCCTGACGAACAGTGGTCGTGCGAGAATGCGTAACAGTTGTAGTTCCGCAAAAATCGCACAACGACAGAATCACGACCACTATGTCTTTGTTAGGCTTAAAGCGGGTAGGAGACAAACTCCACAATTTTGGGCCTTCTGCGCGGACGTGGTCCTTTCGCGATGTGTAGCATATTGCTTGAGGTAGTAATCCGCAGAGGTTGACGCCAAAAGTACAAAATTTCCTACCCTTTCTGCAAGACATTGCGCCTGTCATCATTTTCATGTCGAGCTTTCGCAAGTTGTCAAAGAGGCTCTTCGTTTACATATTCGGCAAGATCACAGGTTTCGAAATTTGGCGGTTGCGCAGAAGTTTTCTACCAATTTAGCTCTGGAGCAATGTCAAGCCGCATTGTGGGGCGACGATGTGTAAATGCAGAATAGCCGGATCTAGCTTCCTAGCTGGGCTCCAGTCTCCCCTACTGTCCATTTTCTCCCCAGTTTTGATTTACGTTCTAATGATAAATGTTGATAATCAAAAGCTACCTATCACGCTGAATTTTACTTTGAATAATCGTAACCGAATGGGGCAGTCCTCCGGATCGTCCTTGTTGTTTTCCATCTCAGTCATAAATGCAATCAAATGTTGCGAAATAAATCCTCAAAAGTGAATGAACATTTATGTCGTACATAGCAGGAAAATCTACTTAATTACTAGTGCCTGAGTAGATTCTTCCTCGTCCAATTCTGGCGTAAATTTCTTCCCCTTCGATTCCTAATGAAGGATTCAGCTGAATCTACTGCGCGTGGCCGCTCGCCGTCATTCCAGGTGCTTGGTCTGTAATGTATTATACTTTACGCCTATCACCTGTACTTTTCGTTCTTCATTCACGTGCCGTTTGTCATTTTGTTTATTTTCTTCCCTTTTCTTATGATTTGTCCATCGCATCTGTTCGAATCGTTTTGATTTGTCCTTGAATTGGCTGCTTCTGAACTAATAAGCCAAACCGCTTCATATTTGATCTTCTTGCACGGTGTTCTTTTTAACTGTCCCGATATATTTCAGTTGAATCAAAATCCAGTCTCCTAAGACCATGGCAGATGCAGTTGCTGAAAAACCTTGTTCATCTTCATCGAAGCCTAAGCCGGATTTCAATGACAGATTTAGAAAGTTGCACCAGCTGAGGGTTGGTTCTTCGTATTGGTTTGCTTTTTATGATAATTTCGCATATGTTTTATTAATTCTACTTTATTCAGCAACAGTCGCGGAAGGCGAATCATGAACAAGTTGTGGAGGAGGACAGAAAGAAGAAGTTACCCGCAAACTACGAGGCAAGGAAGGCTCGCGACGAGTGGGAGCTCCGCGAGATGGAAGAAAGGAAGGTACGTTGCACTTCTTGATCCAGAACTTTTTGCGAGATCGCCTAATTTGAAATAACGTCGTATTTTTCAGAAAGCTGAGGAACAAGGTCTAGACTACGAGCGCATAAAGGCTCTTAATACACCAGCTGATGTGGTGGCAAGAATAGAAATGAAAAGAAAGCGCAAGAAAAATCCTGACCAAGGCTTTTCAAGTGAGTTGTGCATCATGGAACCGTCGAAGGCTTTTCGATTACTGCACAATCAGTCTTCGAACAGTGTTTTGTTAACATTTACTTAACCATTAAGACATGCTTCCATTCATCATACCACTGAATTTTTTCGCATGGTCTCTGACAGGCATGTCATCCATATACAACCAATCAACTCAACGATCTTGCGACGAATTCGGCGATTGCTATTACTACTAACTTGAAATCGCGCATTATTTGCATCTTTATTTGATCATTGCTATCAAGCGTGCTTCAACTGAGTGCATAGAGTCTTCACAGAGTTGTACTTTTCTGAGTTTTACTGCCTTTCATTTATATCAATCGAATTCGGTAAAGCTTTGAAGGAACAATCGGCTGATCTGCCAATGTTCTGTAAAGGAGGATAGGGCTCCAAAAACTCAGAAGTTGATTTTTTGTGAATAATTTTTTACTAATTTTCATATCAGTGTATTTTCTCAAAATCAAAAAATCGTCAGCGATGGAACGTTAATGTATGAGAGTGATTAGTAGCTTTAGGTTATCATGCTCCTTGGGCCTTTCCTCTCACCACCGTTGGTTTATTGTGAGGCAAAATATATTTCATTACTATTGCCCCAGTAAACCCAATCTGATCCTAATCTTTCTTAGCAAAGTTTGAAGTACAAGAAAAGGTTTTATTTGGAGCAAATGAAATGTGGATGATGTACGCATTTTACACTTCTCAGTGTTTGTGAGTATATGGACCTGATGTGCAAATGACGTCATTGCTTGTAGCATCTGTCAAATTACCTGTTGCCAGCTTATCAAATCCGAAAGTTTTTACATAGCACTCAGCACTCTTTTCAAAACACTATCATCGTAATTTCCGTTCCTCTTCCCCCCCCCCCCCCTCCCCCACCCCACTCTTCTTTCCCTCAGAAATTTTCTGTTCGCATTTCAGCTTACGAGGATATGACACTGCGTCAACATACACGTTTGACCACTGCATTGAAGCCTGATTCGGAATCATACAAAAAGATGCGACAAGTGGTGTAAGTGATTCTTTATTTTAGCCAATATGCTTGTCTGTTTTTTTTCCTCTTCGGCTTGCATCAGAGCTGCCCTTAGAAGAAACACCTTTCTGTGTCCATGTTTAGATTTGACTTATAAAAATTACTTCAAGTTCTACTCAAAGCCTATACGCTTGCATAAGCATCTTCCGGCCAATAGTTGCTCAATTTTTATATAGAGAAGAGCTGCGTGGTCGACCCGATCGTCCTTAGGGGTCCTTTGTAGTTCCGGAATTCATATTTGCTTTCGAACCATCAACTTGAGTTAATGTTGTAGCTTTCGTGTACAGTTGATATTTGTCCCGAGAATTCTGGCTAGAGACGAACAAAAAATATGAACTTTTTGAAGAGTTTCTGATAAATTGTTTCCTCTATCATTTTTGTACAGCTTTGTTTTTTTTTTGTAGGGGTGAAGATCAGTTCTATCCGACAGCAAATACTCTCATCCATGGTTCGCATTATCCAACATCGCAAGCAATGGAGAAGCTCGCTAGCGATGTGCAAGGACAGTAAGTGTCCTTGACTTCTTGAGTGTACCACGTCATATAATTATTGGTTCTGTTTTCCAGAGTCAAGCGACGAGAGCAATTCCATCGACGTCGTATGTTCGATCCAGATGCACCAATCGATTACATCAACGACAAGAACATGCGGTTCAACAAAAAGCTCGAGAAGTTTTATGGTCAGTATACGGAAGACATCAAGGTAAGTAAATTCACAAGTTTTAAGCCTATGTTTGCACCTCATAAAATTGATTTTTTATGAGAATGGATCATCTTCATGCTCACTTAGCTTCACTTTGAATGAAGAAAGTATGAATAGAAACGTAAAAATTTTCTTGTTCCAGGAGGACCTCGAACGTGGAACCGCTATCTAGAGAAAAGTGGCAATGTATCACTGTCTTGTTTGAGTTTTCGAATGACCTCTTATCTTATCTTCTGTATATAGTCGATTCATTCCATATGACCATGTGTGTATTGCACACAACGTCCATCTTTGGCGTTTCGATCCTGGCTTTGCAATAGCAAGAACGCAAGAGACTGATCGCTGTCATCGGTTACATACATAAAGAGGAAAATAAACATGAAGAAAACAACAAAAACACTTATCTGAAGGGGTATCTCTTCCCTTTTTTCAAGATAGGGGCGCCAAAAGTGGACAGTGCGTGCAATGACACCCATGATCACAAGAAATGATTAGACTGTATTTTTGTAGAGCTGATGTCAACACTATGCTGTATGTCTGCTTTCATGAACAAAAATGAATATTCGGATAAACTCCATCGCTTCGCAGGGCAGCAAATGTGAAGTGGTTCGGCAGAGGCGCTTTTCGGATCGAAAAGCTTGAATGTGTGTCACTAGGTGGCCCAGATTTGCGCGCACCTTTAGGGTGTTCTTTGATTTCTACAATTTGCTTGCCAGTCATAGATATTTTTAGTGTGCGATAAGGTTGTGCACACAAAGATTTCACTTGCAAGAGTCCCTAAGAATTGAAGGAATGTTGTCTAACAGATTTTGGCCATATAGTGCAGTTGCACTGCCAAATAGAACTGGCTTTAGAAAATAGTCATGGGTAGAGTCTAGCGTATGTGATGCACCACAGCTGAGAGGTTGGATAGTCCAAAGAGGCGGAGTTGTCATGGATTTGACGGCAGCATCATCACAGCCATTTGCGGGTGGGTAAAACGCAAGTATACCTTAAACTATCTATTGCAGCTCAGAACAGTTGCATAATATCTAGTGATGGCAGTACCTCAAAGGTCAGTGTGCCCTAAGAGTTTGTAGTTGCTATTCTTACTATGGTGGCTGAAATTTCGAGAAAGGTCGTGTTCCAATTGGGGGGGGGGGTTTACAAAGTTTAGATTTTTCCGCTCGTGAAAAAAAAGGCACTACGTATGCCATAGAAGTATCTTCAAAATTTAATCACATTCGTGTAGAAGATAGATGCGCTGCTCCCCACTCATACTGGACACACTTCAATTGCAAAAAAATTAAAACAGCTATCTCCAACTCTGTTTTACTACAGTAAGATGTGTACAACAAAAGTAATAGATGTGACTATAAGTAGTAGGCAAACATATGATATGTGAGGTAGAGAACAAAGAAAGAGAACGCCAAGTTGCAAAGCAGTTGGAAGTTCAAACAGTATAGGGTGTCCCGAAAAATGTACCGAAAACTCTAGTCGCTAATAGCTCTCTTGTCTAAACAACTACCAAAAATCTGTTCACGCTATCCAAACTACTCTGAACCATGTACAGTCTTGATAAAATAAACGGCTTCATTTTCCAATCACAAAAGGTTCAAAATTTTTTTTACTCTTTCTGAGATGGCGGCTGATTTGCACGACATTCGCGGAAGTTTCTATCATAATCGTACATTAGCAAAAAGCAATGAGTGATTCGTGTTTTACTGTGAATCTAACTTGAAGCCAGCGATATGCTACCTAGAGTTCCGAGTGCTGCAGAGGCTAGAAGGTCATTAGCCGTAAATTCGATACAATTTTTGAGGCACCCTGTACAGGCGATTCATTGTCTGCAGAGACACGGCGCCATTGCGGACCCAGCTTCTCTCAAATGCCCTTTTCACCACCTTCGTCTACATTCTCTAGATGAACTGTCTTAGATCGAAGCGATTGCGCTGCGCGTAATGACTCGCCGAATGTATTTGATTCAACTGGCTTGGCGGCTGGAGGCGGGGCTTTGTGATCTAATTAAGCCCGCTCGAGCCCGCGACGCAGTCTGCGTCTCTCTCGTGCGCGTGATATTTGATTATTATCTAGCCTTGATTGGGTCACGAAGCTCCACCTTCCAGCTGCCAAGGCGGTTGAATCAAAAGGTATGTAAGTGTCCAGAGTCGCCGTGTCCGTAATTGTGCCAGCGCCATGTCAGCGCAGTGCCAACGCCGTGCCGGAACCCGCTTGTGTACGTATCCGTACCGTATTTACTGGTCAACGTTCCGGCACGATGCTGGCGCAGGAAACTATGGACGCAGCCTAGGGAAAATGATGAGAGTTTATAGGTGCAATATACGAATGGAGTAATGACGGATCGCGTTGATTCATTTCCTAGCAGACAAAGGTTCGCCAGTTGCATGACGAAGAAACCCATTTTGACGTCCTATGTCGGCTAAGTAGTCTGCATAGCTGGAAAGAGAGAGAAGAGAATCATCTCTCGCTCATATCGATATTTGTTACCTGCGTTTCCTTCTCCTGCAAGCATCTCTTGGCCAATAATGCCATATGTATAGTCCACACACAACAAGAAATACTATAATTGTAAGAAAAACGAGAGGACTATACGAATTGAAAACCATTCGAAAGAGAAAATCTTGAGCTGAAATTAGCAGCCTTGCTGTTACTGTTCGCAAACCACTGATCGGTTACACCTTTTACTCACCAACATGACAGGCGAGCTCGTCGTTACCGTAGGGACAGTTCTTTCGGCCGTTACAAGCAAGAGATTGTGGCACACAGTTGTCATCTCCACAACTGAACATTTGCTTCGATGAGCAGTTTTTCACTGAAATCATAAAATGAAGTGAAAGCAAAGCACCGAATACTTTATGTGCACCTTACAACGTCGTTCAAAAACTATTCGTTGAGAGCTAGCAGCTCACAAGTTTACTCGCATCACTCAGGATGCGTCCAGAGTTGTTCTCGTGCCAATGTCGTGCTAGAGCCCACAAGAACGCACCTCGTATTGATTGGTCGGCGCCAACTGGGTGCTGACACAGGCAACTCTGGATGCAGCCTCACCCTAGCTTAAAATTACCATTCTGCCTGAAGCTTGAACTAAAGTGCGGTTCATAATTATACGAACACCCAAAATTTTGTAAGTTTTTGGACTTTTTGGGAGAAACAGAAAAAGCCGTTGATACCACGCGATAGAACACAGCCGAAAACGGTATATGATTCATAAGAATGGAAATTAATGTCAATCTTAGGAGTGTTTTTGCGCTTAATGCGAATTTTTAGCGGTTCATAATTATACGAACACCTCAAACAAAAGTCCATTTCTCTTCAAGATTGTAATCATTTGAGTTCAAATTTTTTGTAGAGTTACAGTAACAAAGTCTGACATATCTGCTACACACTGAACCCAGTACAGTTCAAAAAGAGGACCGTTGCTTTTTTCAGAAGGCTCTAAATGCTTTTGGAGTGACTGTGCTCCAAAAACATCCGTTCTTCTGTGGTTTACGCGCTTTAAATAGCTTTTACCAAAACTATGAGATAAAATAGGATCTTTCGATAGGTATATTGTTTGACGCTTGGAAAATCTTTGCGCTTTCGTGCCGTTTTTCAACCAAGTTCCAACCTTACCCTAGAGTTAGCACGATTTCGACCCTCAAAACTCAGCTTCTGAAGCCGACAATGAAGTAAGCATATAGTATGTAGAAGTTCACAAGACTATATATTTGGCTAGAAAAAATCAGCAGCGTTGAGCGTTTGTTTTGGCCACGCAGACGTCATTTCGCCAAAAACACTGTTTTTACTATTGCAGTCACACCTTTATTTGGTTTGTAGCTCCACAGCCTCAAGATCAGTTCTACAAAAAACCCAAAAACTTTGGCACAGAAACATCATCATGCAAACAATGCAGCTGCTTCATATTAAATGTTTGCACAAGAGAGAAGCTGAGTATTGAGGCTCGAAATCGTGCTAACTCTGTGGTAAGGTTGGAACTTGGTTGGAAAACGGCACGAAAACGCAAAGATTTTCTAAGCGTCAAACAAAATACCTATCGAAAGAGCTTATTTTATCTCATAGCTTTGGTAAAAGCTATTTAGAGCGCGTAAACCACAGAAGAACGGATGTTTTTGGAGCACAATCACTCCAAAAGCATTTAGAGAATTCTGAAAAAAGTAACGGCCCTCTTTTTGAACTGTACTGGGTTCAGTGTGTAGCGGATATGTTAGACTTTGTTACTGTAACTCTACAAAAAATTTGGACTCAGATGATTGCAATCTTGAATGGAAAATGGACCTTTGTTTGAGGTGTTCGTATAATTATGAACCGCTAAAAATTCGCATTAATCGCAAAAACACTCCTAAGATTGACATCAGTTTCCCTTCTTATGGATCATATACCATTTTCGGCTGTGTTCTATCGCGTGGTACCAACGGCTTTTTGAGTTTCTCTCAAAAAGTCCGAAAACTTACAAAATTTTAGGTGTTCGTATAATTATGAACCGCACTTTACAAAGGTTGACATTATTTCTGACTTATTCGAACGTACGAGAACTTTGAGAAATGAGTTTTCATGCGAAGGTTCTTGATATTATGCGCTGAGTCCCACTTTTTTCATCTGCTCCCAAGTGATCCAAAGTGGCTGCGTATAACGTGAAGGAAAACGAAGAAAATATTGGGTTGGTGCAAAAATAATGAGCGTTTTTCTTGCTCCTGTCTTAGGACGACTTTTTTTCATCAAAACTTCTTCTTTAAATCAGATGTAGCATACTATCAAGAAGCTCTTTTTATGCTCTATCTAATAATCGTTGAAACACTCTTCTAGCATCATTTGTAAAAAAACTCACAAATTTACATAACCGCACTTGAAAACAAAACTTTGATGCATCTAATTTACTGGCCAGAACTCGCGGGCGAACGATGACATTCTCTCGAAAATTCAGCTTCTGCATATGGTGAAAATTATCTATGTTACACACTTAACCATATTTTTTGAAATCACCTAAGGTGGAAATCGACATTTCAACATGGGTAATCGGTCATTGCGGTCACTCTGTAGCCCATGAATTTCTATTGGTCTATAATCGTAAAGATAAAGCCTTTTACTGATAGTTTTTTTTGCAAAAACGTTTAGCTGTTCAGCACAGAGAAAATCAGTAATTTCCATAATTTGGATTCTGGCGCCTGTGAAAAAAAATGTTGAAAATGACAAGTTTGAATTTAGTTTTTCTTTTCGCAAATTTTCTTTGACCAAGCCCTTTTCATCTTCATTTATACAATTGGGTTATGGCTACAAGACAGGCAACTTATGAATTATACTGACAAACTTTGAGAGATATGACTTGACAAAGAGAGATTTAAAAAAAACTTTCTGTTCTTTAATCCATATTTTTCTATTTATGATATGAGTACATTTGGAAGTGCGCTATATTGCGGAAGCTTTGTTGACATGGTGGTCTTGATCGCATTGAAGAATCAGACTTTCCAGGAAGCTCTAACACGTCAAATTGAGAACTCGCAAAACGCTCATTGAATACTTTTGCATCAACCTGATACTATCCATTCGAACTTGCGCGTGAGATTTAACAGAATGGAGAAGTTTGCAATGGGATTTCTCATGCGCGAATGTTGTCCGCTGGGGCACTATATGTACAGGATCCCAAAAATATCCCCATTTTTTATGATAAGCAAGTTTTTGTGTCAATTCTTCTGGTTTCCAAGAAGATATTTGGGCTTGGCGTCGACTTACTGTGTATCAGCGAATCATCGATCACTCTCGTCTCAGAATGGATTACAATTGAAATTTTCGACTCCTCTGAGGTGAGAAACGCTTAAAGGGATCTTCCCAAGATTCATAAGGAGGGCACTCATTAAGCTAAAGCGGATTATCGTGATAAGATTCAACATCTTCGAAATAAGGGGTTGATTCCTCTCAGCTTTTCTGGAAAGATTATTTTAAATGTTTATGATGTACATACCACAAACGAGTCGAAAGCTTCTACCGTAACCCTGCAGTAACAAAGAGTGACATATTCCTACACTAGCATGCTATTTCACCTAACAGTAAGTGAAGTTTCTCATATTATCTCAAGAGGTAAGTTACATTGAGACAAAAGAGTTATACATTGCCAAACAGTGGCATACGCACATCATAAGCAGATCCTTGTGAAATAACGTTTTTGATATGTGCCAAAATCTTGAAATAATTGCCACTGGAAAACTGTAATTTCACGCACTCAGCTAACGCAAGGAGAACCATTATTTGCCAACCGTGTAGATCACCCAAAAAATCTTACATTTTGCATATGATGAGTACAGGGCTGATATAGAGGTGTTGCTGATGCGATTGGCATCATCGAGATAGAATCGAATGTACATAATATGATGAGCAGAGAACACTGGTGCTGCTGTCATTCCGCAGTACCTCAAAGTAAATTATTTGAACTTTAAATCGCATGCAAAATTGTTCCGGCTCACCTTCTCGCAGGCTGATCGGAAGTGGTGCCCGAAAAAACCTCGAAAAAATTGTGTCCGCAGTGATTTGGAAAATAGAGAGAAAACTCGTCAAAGTACAAGACGATACTGTACTCGGATGGCACTTCAATCAGCCACACACAGTCAAGTGGACCGGTGTAATTGTGGGGCTGCAAAAATGACATCGAATCTATTCCTCTTAGTCAAAATTTGAAGCATACCAATCCAGAAGTCAGAGTTTTTGTCTCGATAACTCCATCAAGAGCATGTCGGTATTGGATCTCGCAGTCTAGAATGATATGTGGAAACGGTAGGCTGAAAGTTCTGAGGAAACCAGGAAATTTTTTTACGTCGTCAGAAAAGGTTGGACTGCTACAAATGTTTAGCTTAGCTGACTGGATGGTTATAATTATGGTTTCACCAGTAATAAACTTAGAATTAATTATTATTTCAGAGTGAGATTTTGTGTCGTACATCTGCCAGTTTAATCTTTACCGATACTTGGAACATCTTTGGAACAGTTTTCATGTAATGATTGCAATGAAGAGTGCAGTTGATTCTCTGCTACAATTTCCACAAAACTTTTTTGAAGTTTGAACTTCCTAGGCTCTAATAAGAGGCAAACCTTTCCCAAATAGTCTTCTTTTGCTGGCTTTGGTTGATAACGAGGAGGCGGAACGCTGACAATATGTAATAGGGGGGGGAGGGGTGATTGGGCCGTACTGTGAGCATAGTATATCATGCAAGTTATGTAAGCTTGGCCCCAACTATTTGTTCAAACGGGTAAACAAGGTTACCTTTGTAGAAGGAACCGTGAGGGTTGAGCCTTCGATCCGTAGAGCGCACCATTTCATAAGTAGCGTAAAATCCTGTGTACTCTAATAAATCGTCAGAGCGAAAGCGAATCCAGAGAAAACCTAAACAGGGCTTTAGTGACAAAGTAGTTAGGCAGGATTGAGTGCTCCAGCGATTTGCATGGAAATCTACCCGATCTCGCGCGGATCTCCATCTTCGGAGTGTCCATCCCACAAAATCGGCCGATCACTGGGGAAAAACCATAACGTCCATCGCGAAATTCCTGGATTAGGTTTTCTTGGCTACTGATATCAGCATAGGGTTATGATTATTGTTGTGAGTTAGTGAGGCTGACTATCAACTAAAAATTAAAAGTTGAATTTTTCTTCATTAGAGATGAGCGGAAATAAAACAAAAACTTCTACTTCTTTTCTCGTGAGTTTTTATCTGTGGAAAAGTATCCTGTTTTCGCTCTAATTTTTGCGATCAGCTCCGCAAGAGGCGACGAAAAGAACTTACTATAAAATCGTTCGGACAGTTGGAAGTGACTCCTTTCTCCTCCACATTTTTTTCAATGTCATATGAGGTTTCAATCTGGAAGAAAATTCTGTATTTTTACAATGAACAGTCTACATAGCTCGCAGTGAGGTTACCTGAAAATGATGATGAAAATTTACGAGTATATCGAATCCTGGCCTAGCCTGAATGACCCGTACACAGTCCAAGTTGGACGAATAATGATTTGGGTAATTGGGGCTCGTGAACGAGTGAAGCGATGGTACACCTTCGCCACGTATAGAGCCGCACCCGTCGTCAGCAGAGTAAGCCGAGTCCACTAAAATGATGAATAAACTCTTTCCACGGGTGCAAAACTGAAGTGCTCACCTATCAGTGGGAGAATGCATAAAATTAGCATAGACAAGAAATGTCACATGGATGCTGATACTGTACAATCTGCAATGGCCGTAACTTCTTTCCATTCAGGTTATTTTTAGCGACGAGCGACCGAAACATATAAGAGCAGCAGCTTACAGACATATCGTTCATTTTGGTCAACCACGAAAGTATAGGCCGTCCGCCTGCGCTCTGCGGGTAATAAAGCCGCGTTCGCACCCAAAGATATTGTTGCGTTTCCAAAATGAGCAGTGTATCATGTCGTTATTATGGAAAATTGCGCGTTTCAATTTTTCAAAAATAAGATAACGGATTGGAAGGAATGATTTCAAACATGTTGTTCGAGATTTTCTACGGTAAAAATCGTTATCAGCTTATCATTGCCAAAAGAGGAGCCAGTAAGATTTAAAACGTGTAATTCACTCAAAAATGAGGTTTTTTGATTTCCGATCACATAACTCAAACGATGCGATAGCAATGTGAAAAAGTTTTTCTAAAATGAATATGAAGCCAGTTAGTTATATCATTGCGTCACTTCCAGCGCAAAAATGCGTTTATTGCGCTCTGCCGCACACGCAAAAATTGACTTTTTCAGAAGCAAGCGGGCTGAATCCCAATTTGAGAATGAAAATCAAAAAAGCAGTTTTGTGAGAAGTTATTCCAGTGCGGCACTTCCAAGGCAAATCGCGTTTATGTCGCCGTACTGCACAAAAAAACTAAATTTTTCAATTTTCAAACATAGTATAGGATGCACCAGACCTGCTGGTTTCAAATATTTAAACCACATAGGTATAGGTGGAATTCGATAAGTGCGATCTGAAAAAAGTTATAACAATGCATCTCTTTCGGAGCATTATTGCGTTCGAAATGCAGTCTTGAAAAAGGGTATTGTCAGTGTAGTTTAATTTTTGAATGTACAAAATATTAACTTGCAGATAAGAACGACTATGAACAGCTTTTACTCTTACGGCCATGCGTAACCTCCCCCCCCCCCCATTCTCACTCTGTGTCTTCCACTGTAAGATATGTATCAAGTTAGCAAGTGGCCAATCCTTGTTAATCATCTTGCTCGTTTAAGATTCTTTTTGAGTGAATGGAACCTTTTGCACCAATCTAATAGCTAAAGCCAGCAATTTATTGCTGGCGCTAGCTATTAGGTTGGTGCAAAAGTAATGCGCGTTTTAAGAGTTCTCAATTTGACGTCCTATAATTTTTTAACAAATCCACATTTTCCAATGCGATAAGGACCATCAGACTGGCAGCAAAGCTTTCGCGATACAGCCCACATCCACTTATACTCATACCACCAACGGGGAGAAAATTATGGATTGATAAGCAAAAAAGTTTTTTTCTGAAACCTCGTTTTTAGCTAGTCATAACTCCCTCCAAGAGATTACCAAAAATTTCCAGCTCCAATAACCGATGTATAATGTGCTCGGCCTAGTATATAAAAAGTGATGCGTTACTTGAGAAGAAAGTAGATTTCAGTAATTTAAACTCATTTGATTCAGCAAAATTTCAGCGATGTTTTTAATATCTCAGGCCTCAAAGACAACGTTTATGTAGATCTGGTTACCCGAGTTTCATTTGGGAAACTTAATGAGGAGCTTTGGCTTAGTCGCTGCTTAGTGGCACTTCGTATGACTCATTACTATCAACTGAACTCTCAACTTTCACTCATCAACTCCGCTACATTCATGCGCTCCAATCAGCCCTCGAGTAGTTTACGGTCGAGCAGCAGCATAGAGCAGAATTTTACTTGACTAAAGTTATACATGCTACCACCGAAGTAATGGATGGTGGGTCAAGTGAGGAATGACTGTTTCAGAAGGCTAGATATCCAGATTTGCATAGATACCCCTTTGCGCTCCTCTATTCCAGACTTGAGAAAAGTGATTAACAGCTCCTCCCTCCTGAAGTGAGAGGACCCATTAAAAGTTGCATTTACATACAAGAATGACTAATTTACAATGGGAATGTTCTCGTAAAAAAATAGCAATATCACATCTATATTATCGAACCACACATTGCGCTTGCATAGTGGTGAAGCTTCTAATTGCTTCGCTATGAAAGTTCAACAGCCTTTTCTGTTCTCAAATAAAATTATTTCCACTCAAAATATACTATGACACAGTTGCAAATCTCACTTAGTGGTTTTCATTGAGGAAAGTATGTAAACAAAACGACGGAATATAGGAGATATTGTTTCAACCTAATATTACCTTATGTCAACCTCGAGGAAAATACATGCTGATTTCTACCTTGTGTCCTCGCTTTAGCATGCATATTTCTATTTTGAATATTCATAGTGATAATGTAATTCTATATTTCACTACAAAACTGTGCAATCTGTCAACTTTCGAAATCAGGTCGCGTTTAGGTTGTTAGCCCATCAAAAATGTCTAAAAAACTTCGACAAAGCATCTGCACAAGCTTGAGCAGCTCTTGTATAAAGCCACATTACATAGTCTTGGAGCAAATTGAGTGCGAATTGGAGCTTGGTTCTTGATTTTGATAAAAAACGCCCTCGCTTTTTTCAGAGCACATGAGCTGCAGCTTTGAGTTATGCTCTAATGGCTGAAAAAGTGTAGTGAACTTGAAATCTTTGTTCTCTGGAGACTCTTGAAGGCTTTTGAAATCTCTATCAGGCCTCATAAGAGGGATATGAGGGTTATCTTGACCTAGGAGAAGTGGCCTTTTGGTTGAAGTGGCCTTTCTTAACGAAGTCTAGTCTGTTGTGAGGAGCATTGCACGCTGATTCCGATCGCTTTTGGACGCTGAGCCATGAGTGTTTTTGGATGTCACAAAAGCAGGCAAAATTTGAGTAAAAACAATCTTTTTGGTTCCCTGAGCTCACAATTTCCTAATATCCCACAATTCGGCGTTTAGGGGAGCTCGACAGATAACGAAAACAGATTTGGAATTAGCTTTTGATCCTCTTAAAAGTAGTAAAGAGTTTACATAGACTAAAAACTAAACTACTAAAAACTTCCTCTTTTAGTCAAGTGAATGCATCTAGAATGGTCTATCGTTAGAAATTTCTCTTTTTCATTTCTCGGGGTAGCAAACGACAGTGTATGAAACAACGTCGTCTAGCTTCTGAAAATTTTATGACGCTCAAAAATGATGATGTTACTTAATTGAAGATATTACGAAGATCAAGGCTACAAAATAGCTAAGTGACTGAAACACTTGTCCACTTGAATCACTCTTCACCAGGTTCTATACATAGAGCTAGTTTTCCAATTTACCATTCAAAAGCAAGAAATCTTGGAATGTTAATCTCAAGTTGCCCAACTTATGAGCTTTTCTATGCTCGTTTATGTAGCTCTTACGTTAAAAGGCTACTGCCGGATTAAGGACACAGAACACGGACACATATTATTCTAATTTTTTGGTTATTAGTGGTATTTTTGGTTTATAAAGTTGCGAAATCCAATAATAAATGCAAAATAACACATCATGTGTTGGATGCAATTTTGTTTCCTCGTGATCCAGAGAAAAAGAAGGGGACCTGTTTCCGAGTCAAGACATTTGCAATCGAGAATGAAGGGCTGTGAAATCAAGTCAATGGTAAGAAGGATCATGTTATGAATCTAAAGTTCATTATCCTGGCTCTCTCAAAGTGCATCTTAATACTTATGATGATAGTCCTAAAATGAAACTGCTTGTTTAATGATACACTCAAAGCTAGGGAGTGGTCTGTTCCTCTTGTCTTTTGTCCACGATAGAAAGTTACTCTGATGAAGTTATTTGGTCTTGATCATGAAGTTATTCGGTGTTAAGTCTTACAAAAAAACTATGATAAATTTGCTTTAACAGCCTATGAAAAATATTTCTATTTCTCTCTAATTTTTTTGTATTGCATAATATTTTCTATCATATCATGAATATTGAAGATCCTACATATTGGAGAGTTGAATAAATGTCGAATAAAAAGACGCTCAAAAACATAGCTTTTTGGAGGCTCTGGCAGGCAAAAGTCTTTCTATTGGAGAGTGAATTATTAAATCATAGAAAAGGATAAAAATAGATTCTGTTGGGTTGTTACATAAGTTTTGTTACACTCAACTGAAAATCCTCGTAACTTTGTCGAATGATTTTTTTCTTATCTCCAAACTATGTGTGGTGTTACAGATATTTGATATATACACGTCACACATAAAAATCAAAATTTCAAACTTTTTGAAGTTTTTTCGATATTTTCGATAAATTTCCAAATCTGGTTATTAGTTCAAACTTTCACTGCTATCATTACCAATGCTCCAGTAGTCCATAAGAAATATAAAAAAGAGAAAAAGAAGAATAAGAGATTTTTTAAAAAGTAAAGAAAAAAATGGAGGTTGGAGTGCCCTTATAGAGTTGCCATTACATTCACAGTCACTCATGTCTTAGGGGCATAAATGGTGCCAGCAGATGGCCCTTTCATTCTTTTCCCATGTATGCCAAATATGAGGCCTTGCCGAATTTTCTGAAGTTATCTAGAGGAAGACGAATAAAGTGTAACAAAACCTATGCAACAACCTAATACACCATTTAGCATTTTTAGTGACTAATTTGATTTAATATTTGAGTGTTTCTGGCTTGAATCGCAATGATATGCCACGCTGATTTTTGCTCCGAACTGTGAAGAAAGCACATAGTTTCTTTCTCTGATTATATTATGCACTGAACCGAGCAATTTTAGAATCTGAAGAGAATTACGATTCAAAAATGGTGGAGACTTATGGACCTCGATAAACTTGATCGAAAAAAGCTGATAATTGCTTATGAGAGGCCTATGAATACTGCGAAACCTTTATAAGCTCAAGTTCAAAAATGAGAAGTCAGCTGATTCAGTGTAAGGTGAGGTGGAGGAGATCAACCTGAAAGTTCGGAGCTTGAAAAGCGTGCGTGTGTTTCTATTGAAAGCCGGCCAGACGTCTTTTGTTCTCTCACGACTTAGAAAGCGAAGATGGGAGGTTCTTGTGCCACCTAATCGAATCGGAACTTCCTACCCTCGCACACCTTCGCCATAATAGTGGATTTCTAAATTCCAAGCTTCTCAGATGCATCATTCTCGCTGTGAGTGAACGGAGGCGAAATGGTGACTAATTTGGTGCTTGCGTGAGACTTAGACTCATAAATTTCTCACATTGCGCTGAAATGAATGGGATGTGATGCAGATTTTTTTGGACGTTGCACCCAGAAAGCGAAATTTTGCACAGATGAAGAAAATGCCGGTTACCAATTCAGCCGAACAGCCTCATATTCAGAGCCGAATTTTCTCCCAGAATTTTAGAGTTTGAAACAGGGTAATGAACTTGAAAACAGTGTAAATCGCAAAAAAGTGTTTGACTATGGTTCTGTAGGAGGGTTGTAGGCATTGTGAGAAGATTCAAGCCGAAATCGAGGAAGTGAGATTTTTGGTACTGATGGAAAAAATATTTTAACCATGAGAGTGGAATGGAAAACATTATCGCATTGTTTCTGCTTCCTTTGAAGTAGGAAGCGATGTCGATAAATGGTTTGTAGCTTTAAGATGAGCAGCACCGGAACTTTTACAAATTTGATCCCCTCAATGATAAAAGTTCTATCCTCTATTGTTAAAGTAAAATCTTCTTTTAAAATTTATGATTTTCGGCACCGTGTCAGAAATTACGTTCGCAGTTAAAGCTGGTAACTTCCCACGTGAATTCACTGTGTATATTTTTGGGGTATGCTAAGACACAAGGCAAAAGTGTCAAACAGTGGTACGCATGTTTTGATTGGGTCAATAATCTCAATATCTAGAAACATTTAAAATGATATGTGAAACTCATAAATGGAGTCACTTGTCATATATCAGTTGAGGAGGAACAGTTCTTACAAAAAAAAGCACTGGTAAAAGGCTATGAGCTGCTGCTGCTATACTTCACAAGAAAAGCGTAAAGAATTTTTTTGTCAAAAAATTGAAGGATTTATTCAGCTGAGAAATAATGAGTTACACTCCTTACAACTAGAAGGCCACAGCGAGCAAATTTTTGCTCATTCAAGTCGACGAAAACATTCTCTGACAGGGTAATTTTTTTCAGGAAATTTATTTTATAGAATTGTCTTTGAAGAACAGCGATGATGGTACAAACGGAGCAAATGTCAAATAACTTCAAACACAAGAGCACGCTGTTGGGAAAGCTGTCAAAGTCTTTTAGGCACTTGACGAGCTACGTAACGATAGCCAGTGCATTGGCAAATTCGTGGGGAAAAAGAGAAAAGTGATTGCTTCCTTCGCACTCTAGTAAAAAGCTCATGCAAAATATGACTTCTTGTTCGAATAAAAAGGCAAGACTTTATTCTTCTAGTCGCACGATAATGTTGCACAGATTTCGAAAATTGTGTAGGAGAGTGAAAGAAGGGATTTGGATTTTCATTCCAAATTTGTGTTCATCCGAGACGAATTCTCGTAATGACAATACTCAAAACGAAACAGCAATGATGGAAAATTTGCGATATTGTAGCAGTAAAGGAGCCATTAGTCACTACGACGCAGAATGATCTGACAGCCAGTCAGGAAAGTAAGTTAGAATATTGCATGAGGCATGAATAAGTGGCTATCTTTTTCTTCATAGGTGAAGTCAGATCGCTCTGCTTCGTTCATCATATAGACATTCTTCGGCAGAGTAGAAACCGCTTCAAGCGTCGCTTGGGAAAGGTCCTCCATGGAAGGCTCTCACCGTAACTTAAACAGCGTTTGTTTATATGAAAAAATCAGTTGTGCACAACTGCTTTAGTGGTTGTGTATGAGTTTCTGCGTTGTATGAATGCAAAAGCTGTGGCTCAAGCGTAAAAAGACCAACAACTAGAACGGCAAAGGGTGCGGGAAGGAAAGGCATTGGGCATAAGTGAATTTGCGAGCAGGCCCCGAAAAAAAAAACGACAGAGCCGAAGGGGGCAGGGCGGCGACCACGTATTCGAAATCGGCGGAGATGAAATGGCTTGATGAAGTTCAGTGAAGAGGGCATCCACTTAGTGGGCGAGCACCAAGCAACGTTTATCGGCCGGCCGCCACCGCCGTCGGTCGCAGCCGAAATGGGCAATCAGATTGCCATGAAGTTGGGACCCAGTTCTGCAGCTGCCACTACGCTCGCCTGGGTCCATACTGCCAAAACATGACCAAATCTAATCAAATCCAAATCTGGGTATCTATGCAGAAAAAAACAGGCTACAGCTCTGAATGTATCCACTGTGGCGCCCCTAGAATTTTGTACATAAGTTCGCTTACAGATATATCGTGAAAGAAAAAGGAAGAAGCGCTGCTTTTTATTTTCGAATCAGTATAATCATTTCCATTCCATCGCTAGTCAAGTCCGCTAAACAAGCTTTTTTTATTATAAGTTTGGTTTTTCACAATTTTGCATAAAGACCTTTTTCGGCGGTGAGACTAATGCATCGTCCGATTTTTAGATTTGCTAAAGCTTTCTCAAAGTTTTCGAAAGATGAAGTCAATCTATGTGCGTACTTGGATAAGAGCCCAACTGTAGACGGATTTGTTTTCAAGATTTTGGGTTAACCGTGCATAATTCTCGTTCTCTTTAAAAACTCAATTTTATTTACAGCACTCTAGGATACTTGCACAAAGCTTATCAAATACTTCGAATAGAGCAATATACTCCCCAAGAATAGTAAGAAACAGTGAAGAGAATCACACATCTCACCCAAACGTTGACAAATGTCGCATTCTAGTTCGTCTTTGGTCGAGCTTTCACATTATTTGGTATGATCATGTGGAGGTTGTGAAAACATATTAGTTGTAGGAAAGTCAAGAAGGCTACCTCCTCCTTAGACTTTCTAAGTACTAGATCGTTACATAAGTTGTTAAGTTGTTTTATTTCTGTCTTCTTATGAAAATGTCGATTTGCGACGAACTGCTTGTACGTTCAAAGGGAAAATTTCTACTCTGCAAGACTTGTTCTTCACTTTTGAAGCGAGTCATAAGACAATTGCATCAGGATGTTTCGATAAAAAATAGGTTTTGCAGAGCAGATTGGTTCTCTTAGATGGTGCAGGTACTTTGCCAGAAGCCAACCGTTTCTGAGGAAATGACGATAGAGAAACAAGATATTCTCGAAACGTGACAGCCAACACATTATTCAAGGATAATAGTTTGTGGCTTTAGCCACTTCCTGACGTGTTTTCTTTGAATACCCTACAATTTCCAAAGTTTTATGTCTGGAGATTGAAGAAAAGAGCATTGCGCCTACTCTTTCAATCCTTTTTCAAAGCCACAATACAGAATTTAGTCCGCTCATTTCTGAAGAAAAGTGAGTTACTGGCTGAATAAGTCTCATAGCTTTTCCAAAAATCCTATAAAATTCTTCAATTATCTTTATTCCTTACGCGTGAAAAAATCTCATGTGAATTCAAAACACGGGGGATAGAAGACTTCCGAGGAATGCACCTAGCTTCAAGCTATTTCATTTACAATCAAAATACTGAGGAAATCAGGCGAAGCGTGAGGGATATCTGTAGCTCATACACTCAGCTCTTTTCTAATCTTATATATAAAGCCGAATATCTGTTTGTATTTGTATGTCTGTCTGTATGTTTTGTCTGTATGTCTACATGTGTGTACGTTCCGAATAGAAAAATCCATTTTTTTTGCAAAGTCTGAGCTACGGGGCTGAGAGTTGGCAGAGGGGGGGGGGGGGCTAAGTGAGCATGCTGATTACTAACAAGGGGGAGTAGGGAATTGCATGTAGAAGTGGGCACAGGGAAAGGTTGTACAAGGGAATGACTTTATCAAAGTGTTTTGACAGGGCCGGGCGGAGCCGGGTAAGCCAGCTAGTCCTGAATTCTTTGAGCTGTCAAAAATGGGCATTCACGAAAATGCATCAGCAATAGAGATAGAAGGAGAAGTCTAAGCGAGGCTCGAATTTACAGAAATGTAGTTCTCCATTGAACAACTTCAACACTTCATGCACTCAGAATGCTCGCGCTGACTGCATTTGATGGACGGAAATTAAATAGTGGAATCGCTTAAATTCGTTTTTGAACTCTAGCATTCCGGCACATATCTTAGGCTCTCAGCGATAATGTCGGTGCTTGTAACGAATGTAATATTATTATTATATTACATTATTAATTATAAATTATATTATGTTATATATAATATTAGGTCGTTCCGAAAATTCTTTCCGTTTTTTCAACCTATCATAAAAACACGTGGAATGAAAGTATGGAAACGCTTTTGGCACTATCCGACGCAAATTTTCTTTCTCTTTTCAACTGTCAGATCCCTGTGCCGCTCGCTCTTGTGGTCAGTGAGATAATGGCCGAAATTTCGAAACTATGGTTTTTGCCATGTCCAACTTTGGCAATTTTTCACAGTTTTCTTTTATGACTTTCGAAGAAGCTTCAATAGCAGTCGGATAGAGTAAACAAAGTGCAATTTAATGAAATTTTTTGGTGGCTATTGCTAGCCCTAAAAATTTTTTTGAATTATTTTTCTAATGCTATCAAATTCCACTTTTATTGATGCCAAGAACCATAGAACATGAAACAGCGCGCAACTAAGGTGTCATTCAATGCAGCTTTTCCTCCTCTTTCTATTGAGTATTTTTCTTCCCAGTTTGTGGGGGTTTTTAGCGATAAAATTCCCATAACTCGTGATTTTGAACCCATCTAGGGATGTACACGTGAAATGCGAAATCTCATATTTCGAAGCGGTAAACACTCAGTTACTTTGTAAAAATAGTGGACAATCATAAACGACTGTTGAAAGTGTTAAAATCCGAAGATTTGCTAATGTTCGGAGCGTTTGCGTGTTTTGTGACTTTGAAAAAGTGAGCATTTCTGGAAAAGTTATCTTAAAAAATAGTGAGAAGCCAGTTGAAATTGCCAAAAAATTCCTTTAAATTGCACTTTGTTTACTCTATCCGGCTGCTATTAAAGCTTCTCCAAAAGTCAAAAAAGAAAGTTGTGAAAAATTGCCAAAATTGGACATGGTAAAAACCATGGGTTTGAAATTTCGGCCATTATCTCACTGACCACAAGAGCAAGCGACACAGAAATATGACTGTTGAAAAGAGGAAGAAAAAATGCATCGGATAGCACCTGAAGAGTTTCTCTACCCTCATTCCACGTGTTTTTATGATAGGTTGAAAAAACGGAAAGAACTTTCGGAATGACCTAATATATAAATATTATATTAAAATGTAATATACAAATATATATTATATAAATATAATACGTAATATTAAATAATATTACATCATTTTTAATGATGTAATATTATTCAATATTACATCACTAAAAATCTGGTTTCCGATATGACGGGAGCTTGGAGATGTCTCTACAAGTATAAGAACAGGGTACTACGTAATACCTCTTTCTACCATGAAATCAATCGCACTCGAAAATTTTTGTTAGATCCCAAGAAACGTTAGAGTAGTTGTAGTTTAACATTGTATTTGTATTTGTAAATCAGAAAAGGGTAATGCAAAAGTTACAATGTTATTTTTAGGATGTTCTCATAATAGGAGTAAGGATGTTCTCACAAGAGACGATGGTGCCGAAGTCGCCATAAAAAATGAGACGTTTACAGTCTATGAGCAGGAAACTCATGAAAAGCTAAATGAATGCTCATGCTCATGAATAGGAGACTAAGGGCCGCATGCACTAACATCCCCGCTGAGGAAGAGTTCACTGCTCAAAAGAAAGCTTCATATCTGAAGCTCCAGATATGTGGATTTCACGCTATATACCTCTCCGTAAGTATTCCCACACCATCCTTCATTATGTACATACAATACCGCCCACAGGATATGCAAAATTTCCTTGAGTGTCCCGGATTTCCGGGAATGTCGCGGCATTCCAGGAATTTCGCGAAATTTCCGGAGTTGCGCGGAGTCGACGCGAATCACACAAAATACGCAGCGCCATAACCTCCTTGGGAAGGAATATATTCTGAATCCGAAAGCAGCATTGTAATCAGCTCGTCAAGGTGAATCTTTCGGTATGTCCTCAAGATTCCGTTTTCAATTTTATCAAATCTTTCTGTGGACGCAATTTTGCAGGGATGTAATGGAGCGCACGTCACACGTAACAGACTCCAGTAACCATTATTTGACAACGCTGTTCCTGTAGATAATAGCGCGCTGAAGTAGGACCGTGGAACCTTTTTCTAAAAAGAGTTAGAAGAGCTGGTAATCTGAAAAAATCCCGTCGTGCTAAATTTTTACTTGCTGTCACCCTAAAATACGAAACTCTCTCGCCAACTCAAAATATCCCCGAGATCTTACTGTATCGGATATGGTGTTTGTGTGTGGTTAGCTAATAAACAAGTGCTTACACGGAGCGAGAAAATCAAAATTTTTAGTACTAACATTTTATCTTGTAGCTAGAGACACTTTGGATATTCTACAACTCTTTGATGCACACATTATAATGGAGCTTTGCGCTATCACATCGTAGTATTTGCGTTTGCCACAGGTTGCTCTTTCGAAACAAAAATCAAGATTTGCAGATGTTACCTGCGTGTCATTGGTCATTTGTCTTCAAAACAAATTGGAATGCTGTAGAAGCGCAGCAGGCATAATTTTTTTCTGTAAGTCTTATATGTGAGCATCCAGTTGAATTCCGTCAATGGAGCAATTTCGGTAATTTTTACGTTATGAATTTCCGCTTTCCTTCGAGCAATGGCGTCCAAAGTTCCAGTATGCGAGTACACTTGCCTTCACTTAAAATTCCAATTTTATATCTAAATCTGCAAAAAAATTTTTTTTAAAGTATGTCGTAGACAAATTTGGGAGCTGCGCTGTATGTAAAGATTCGGATTATATGTATGTGTACCAAACTCTTTGTTGGTACTTTCCTTCTGATTTTATCTGAACACTAGCTCCCAGACTTTTGACGCCCCTTGCAGTACAATGGGTTCAAATGAAAGTCGTGTCGCATTACAATTTGAGATGTCGTGCGAGCGGCAAGATAAATACGAAAAATAAGCAGGGTACCTTTGATAGAGCAAAGTAAGTTTACAAGATGTTTTACAAGCATTCGCAGAAGATTAGGTTTATTTGAAGTTTAAAGCCAGAATCTGAACTTCAAATGCCAAAACCAAAAAAAATCGTATTTCCGCCCTATAAATTTCTACGGACCTCCGACTTGCTCAAGCATATATTCCTGCGTATTTTACATTCATATGTGCAATTGCTGTAATTTTTCCGCTGCTAAAAACTGGAAACCGAAAATTGGCCCGCTTTTGCTAAACGGTGCTAGCAGGGCACGGCACAGGTGGCTTAGCAAGCAAGCTGGATATCGTTTTTGGGAAAAAGCAAAGGGAATATCGTTTTTGCGGAAGAGCATAACATTGTCTTTCGACCTGCGGCCGGCACGCTGCCGGCATGCTGCTAGCAAATAAACAAAAGGTTTGTTTACAGCGAAGTGAGGATGAAATGACACCAAAATAGGTGTGTAGATGGACAATGGGGAGTTGGAACTAAATATGAAATATGAAAAAATTATGTGAACTAAAGGCGTGCTCAACTTTTTTTCGGAGTTAGGTGGCTTTCAAGCCACCTGGATAGCCACCTGAGGTGGCTTAGGAAAGAAAAAGTCATAAATTTTTTCTCCCTCATATAATTTTTCTACTTTCTTTATACACTTTTCATCTACATCCCAAACCCTACAAACTGATTCCTAAACCGCCTCGAACCCCCTTCTCCCCGCTTAGTTATAGCCCCTTGAAAATTTTGAATGGCCGCGGAAAGGCTGCTCTAGGCGCGTATTGCTGCACGATGGATACATCATGCCGCCATTCCGGAGAATATGAGTATCATCGCGTGTGTTCGATAATTCTTTTTCGTTTTTTTCTGCTGTTGCTTTGTTCCGTTCCCTTTCATGTATTTTCTCTTCGAATATCTCGTGGCGGATATCGTAATTTTATTGAAGTCAAAGGGGACTTCATTTTTTGCAATTTCGGGACGCCACCTCGTGCCGAGCCCTGGTCTAGGGTCAAAGGGGACTGCGTAAAAATTCGCAAAAGTCAAGGGGGACTTCGTTTTTTGCATTTTCAACGAGCCACCTCGTGCCGAGCTCTGGGTGCTAGGCTGTTTGCACATTAGCAAACTTATACTACGAGCCTTCGGAAGTATGCCATAGATCATCAGCCTTTAACAAGGGTTGGCTCCCGAAGAAAATCAAATTTGGCGCGAAAAACCCGAAAATGCGACATTATCGCGTTTTTTACCTATTAGGTTGATGCAAAAGTTCTTTCGCACCAAATTCAAAAATTCATAACTTGTTGATTTCTCAACGAATTTATAAGTACTAAATCTTGTATAAGAAAGAAACTCATGCTCTTTGCAAATATGCCTGAACTGTTCGTTAACGTGTACAAGTGAAGGGGATAGAAGCTCAAAACCAAAATCACTCAAAATTTGAATTTTTCGTGTAGGGTCATAAAAAATCGAAAACTTGCAGCAAAAATCGGAGCAGTCGGTAATGTAGGTCCTCTCACCAGCTCTATCTAACAGTGCAAAGTTTGCGCCAATTGAGCGTCTCTATGAAAAGTTACGATTTTCCTGAAAAATGCCAAAATAAAAAATAAATCAAATTCGCCCTTTTGTATTGCTTGCTCGAAAATCATAACTTTTCACAGAGGCACTCAATCGGCGCAAACTTTGCACTTTTGGAAAGAGCTTGTGAAAGAACCTACAATACCGACTGCTCCGATTTTTGCTGCAAGTTTCCGATTTTTTATGACCCTACACGAAAAATTCAAATTTTGAGTGATTTTGGTTTTGAGCTTCTGTCTCCTTCACTTGTACACGTTAACGAACAGTTCAGGCAAGATTTAGCTCTTGTAAATTCGTTGAGAATTCAACAAGTCATGAATTTTTGAATTTGGTGCGAAACAACTTTTGCATCAACCTACAGGGTGTCCCAAAAGTCTTTGAGCCTAGTATTTCCTCCGCTGAAAATGCATGAAGCAACATAGAAGCATGAAATTCAGCAGGGAATTTGTGAAGAGCCTACAAAACAACATGATACACTCGGATTTCTCAAAACCCTCCTTTGGCCTTTTCACAGGCTCTCAGACACTTGCGGAATGCATGCACCATGGCAGCCAGGTAGTTGACATCGAGATTGTCTCACATCTTTTGAAGCAAACAATCCAGACTGTCCAAAATTTAGCATGGAATAGAGCAAACCTTGTTTTCCATTACTGATCACAAAGAAAAGTCAAGGGCCTCTTGACCCGGTTATTGAAGGCACGTAAATCTGAGAAGCATAACTGTGAGATTTGACAAAAGTGTCAAAATGTAGCATTCAAGTGTTTGAGAACACCAAGAAAACAGCCATTATGGTGTACCGGGAGTGACTTTAAAGTGGTATTTCAGTAGGAAATGCAGGGCTTACAGCTAGAATTAGTGACTGAAGCTGATTCGGTGCTGGACTTTCCAGCTTTTCCAGGTTTTTGTTTCCGAGAACTTTTCCTTCTCATTGACACGGCACAACTTCAGTGTTTGTATCCTAATCCTACTCTAATGAACAAAGGCTATTGATTGATTTTGCACTGTAAATGTAGAGTGAAGCTAGCTCTACAAAATGCAGTTTGAAAGTCCATAAGAGCTCCAAAGGCAAAAGAGCTGTAAATATTTGAATAGAAGGTGCGTTTCCTTCGGCTTGTCTTCACGATTGTAGTATTGTTCGCTTCAAGAAGTATATCTCGAGAATGTACATTGTAAACGGTATGATTTTCGTGACGAATATTGGCAACTAGACGAAGAACTCAAAGGCAAAATTTGGCTGAAAAGCGAGGAATACTAACAAAGTTACTACGTTGAAAAGTTAGGCTTAAGGACTTTTGGGACACCCTGTAGTATTTTTGCTTTTCAATTTTTAATCGAGTCGCCTTCCCTCACCCCGAAAATGGGTCGCAAAATTTTTGAAATTTGCTTACACGGGTCATAAAGTGCGAACAACTTGTTCATAATTGTAAATAATTAGAATAATTTCCAAAATTTTTTGAAAAATCATTTTAGCCTTCAAGATTTCCCCATTTTTCCCATGTGGGCGGGGGAAGCATCCCAAAAAATTATTCGGAGTGCGTGGCTGATGCCACGCACCTTTATATGGGATGGAATTTTCGTCGCTTCCCCCCCCCCCCTGAACGGAAGTCCTGGGTCGCCACTGGTTTGGGTGTATGGATGGGTATAATGGTGGGTATACGGCAGTTGCGCCCACCTCTCCGCCCGAGAAATGAGCGTATTTTTGACAACTTACATGAATAAAATGTGCAAGTGACTTCCTTATACTTGTAAATAATTTAAATAATTGAATGTTCAAAAATTCACTTTAGCCTCATAAAAAATTTTCTTCGGGGTGCGTGGCTACGCCTCCCCCCTTCTGAACGGAAATCCTAGGTACGCCACTGTTGTATGGGAAGGGGGGGGGTATATAAGTATGCAGTCTTGAGTAGATGCTTGAGCAAGTTGGAGATCCACAGAATATTTCGGAATATAGTTACGATTTTTTGAAATTTTCTGCGCATTGGAAGCTTTCAAATTTTGGCTTCCACTTTGGTCAAACTTCGCGATCATATCACTGCCTCATAGAGCTTGTTTTATCTATGCGGTTACCCTACTTGCTTCTTCAGCGTTTACCTTCTGCCCACATCACTTCTTAAACTGGATGCAAAGCGCCAGCTTTCGGTTACTCAGTGTAATAGGGGCTTAGTAAAGCAATACAAGATAACAAGTCCAAACTTGGGCTTTGATGTATCCGAGACTGTCATGAACCCGCTCTCCATTATGATCATTAAATGCGACATCTTTTCCAATCTGAAGCGTAATTACGGACCTTGATCTTCAGACCACTTACGTCGATGGGCAAGCCACCTTGGCTGTTTCTCCCTTCCAGAGGTGTTCTCGCTTTAAACTCATCTTTCACAGCGAGACTGGCGATTGTTTAGTTAGGCCCTACTATTATATAACATCAAGGTCTCGTCACAATTTGTCTAGATGCATACAGTGCGCTGTGACCAGAATTCTGGTTCAAGACCTTTGCTGCAACTCGCTCTACTAAATTCAATTCGAATTCGTGACAGACAGACGTACCCACAGACACACAGACAAACAGACGCAAACAGCTCTTAGCATGTTATTATTAGGTCATAGATCATGGATGCTTTTAAACAATAATATTTGGACAGCGTTGAGTGTTTAAACAATGTCAAAAGCAGGTAGCACACAGCTGTTGCTTATACTTACATCTATTGTTTTAGGTACAAACCGAGTTTTGTTTTACATCAATTTAGTGAGAGGGAGAACCTATATAAAGCCAGATGCAATCAAAAGTCCCCCAAATATTGCCTTTGTATCCTCAGTAATAGTAGCAATGTACGGTTTTGCGAATGAGAACAGCACTGTTGAATCTTTCCTCTTATTTAGTATATTCTTTCTTCAACAGTACAGTCCTATGAATGAACTTTTGAAAATTGAAGTTGCCACAGAAGACGATTTCGCTGTATTTGAAAACCATTTGAGTAAACATAGGTAAGTACTTTCTTCTCATGCCATCACCCTGAGGGTTTCCTTCTCAACAAATTACTTCACCCAAAACTCAAAACCAAGCAAAAATTTCCTTGCAATCTATGTTCTTCATCTAGAGCAAAAGATAGGCGTGAGCTTAGTTGGAAAGATAGACGAAAGTGAAGGTTTGAATTTCTGCCTTACATAAAAGGTAAAGGTTGCCTTGGAAAAGTGAGAAGAGAAGGATATGTAGAATGAGAGAAAGCTGATTTTTTTCTGCAAGTAGTTCGCAGGTAAAATGCCAAGAAAAAACTACAACTTAACCTTGACGACATTGTCCCACATGCTCATACAATAACCCACCATGTCGGACAATGTGACCCACATGGTGAGTCATGGCTTAAAATTTGTTGAAATGACTACTACATCCAATTCAGAGGTTCCCTTACGCTTGAATCTAGAACTTGCTCCAACGTTTGCTGGCTGTTTCTTGAAATTATTTCGAATATATTGTAGATGACTACAATATACTATATATACTATGCTACAATATACTATATGGCTACAATACTATATACTAGATGACTACTTGCGTGATTTTAGCCAGATTTTACCAAATTATTCGTGGACTTCAGTCCCACAAAGCAGATAACAAAAAATGCGCGTTGTCATCAACGCGTTAAAAAAGGAAAATGCTTTCCCACAGTCAATATGCATGTCAAAGCCAATCCGAATTTTGAGGCTTACTATACTGTCCAAGTGGCAGCCGAAATGATTGATGAAATGATAACAAACGGGTGAGAAACTAATGGCCAAGTTTGTCCTCAGTATTTTACGAACGACTTGCATCTTTCTGCGCGCTGTTGCGCTCCGAAGCACCTCGAGGTGGACTTTAAAGCAAAAGCATGCAAACCGACGCATGGTCCACTAATGCTGCGCTGTGGAAAGACTTGATGAATCTCTCAACCGTGATGAATGATTGTACCGTTTAAATGATATCCTAGTTGAGGCACAAATATCGGTTTCCTGAGAGCCATATTACTTGACCAATCTTGTGGTACCATACTACTTCTACAACATTTTACGCGTGTACCAACATATACCAAGCAACTACCTGTAGATGATAGTTTCGAAGATTTGGTCGACAAAAGCTAGTCTGTCATACATTATCAAGACATAATCTGGAAGACAATGTAACAGTGGAAATACTCTTTTATGTGTGCCGTGACTGTCCGACACTCGAAGTAGGAATAAGGTTGTATAATTGAATGTATGCATAGATAATTCCAAGCTAGCAAACAATGTATTTGCGCTCTTTGTTCTATATTCTCCTTATGGTTTTCGCATTTGCTGCAGCAAATGCTGGAGGAGAAGATGACTTGAAGGTGTTCGCTGATTGGGTAAGTTCATTTCTAACTTTGTTTTGGCTTGTTTCTAAAACGCTTCATTTTACAGTGCGAACCTTACTGTAAACGTAATCCAAAGGCATTCAAATCAGCATTCAAAGGGGAATGCATGACGAAATGCATAGAGGACGTGGAAAAGTATTGGAGAAGTGCATGAAAGTTATGCTTCTTTTGTTGTCCTTCAATAGCCGCGAATAAATGTTGAGTTGTCAGCGATTTATCTGACCTGACTAACTGACAGATGGCATAAGTCTTACTTCGCACCATGAGACGAGCCTGTATTCTAAATTCATCGCCCACAATTTTCGGCTCAAATGGCTATCATTGTTTTCTGGTCTCTTATGGCTCTAATCTCAAATATGAAGTGAGGAAGGGCGATGCACAATCTGCGCCCTTCTATGCCTTTGATTACGTAAAGAGCAACAAATTTACTTCATCTTACAATAACATTCATACAAATTACGCAGCACTTTTGTGCCAAGGAGTATTCTATTTGCATATATACCTTTGCATTACTCAGGCTATATTTCTTCAAGAATGTATCAGATTCAATGCATAAAGCTAAAGTCTGAATGAGTCTTATATACACTAATAAATGCTTCAAAGCAGTCGGTGCCCCTGCACTGTTAGACTCGTATTTACCTCATCCAGAAATTCCTTAGTTGGAAATGACCATCAATAATGTTCAGAGCACCCCGTAAAACCATTGGAACCACGGAAAGCAAAAGTTTAAATCATATTTCCAAGCCTGCCCCCCCCCCCCCTCCTATCTACGGCAAAAAAATTCTTGAGCTTTGTCAACTCGAATTTATTCAAATTTGGCTACCAACTAAGTTGTTTTACTGGTTTAAGTGCTTGATAAGAGAACAAATGGTGGAACCTGTCTACAACTAGCTTTTTTCTCTATTGGAAGACCGGCGTAGTTTATGTGGCATGAATGATTAATGGGATCGAATTTTGAGCAACACCTAGATCAGCGAAACCCAATGTCGTCTAAAAACGCAATTTATTGCCAGAGCGATCTATAGAGTTAAAAATGATGACTTGAAGTTAAGGCACCCAATTAGTTTGGCCTTGTGAAAAACGACATATATTCGGAAGCAGCCCGATGTCAAATTTGTTGTCCATAGCTGCGAAATGTTATTATGAAGCTAGTTTTGAGCATCTCAATGTCCGCTACTACCCTACAACTAGATGTGGAAAGACAGCCTGTAGATAGGTATCTGCCCGAGATAGTTGAGGGGGTGGGATCAAAATAACATTAAATTGATGTCATTCGATATCGATGGTGAAAATTATGCGTTCAAATCGGGGGTGGTGCAGGAGGAGCCAAAGGTCTGTTGCCTGTAACCGCAGGAGACAATTAGAAGAGCGAGCGCCGTTGAGAAGATTGTGGCAACGATCGAGAAAATTCGGCAAGGATATCAGATGGAGATAAACCGTCATAACCTTGCTTAGAGATAACTTGAAAGATATAAAACACAAGTTTGGAATCAGCATTAAGGGTCGTGCTGGGGGTGCAGTAAATCAAAATCTGATATTGTATAATGGAAAAATTGTTGACTTTTTACTCACTTTATCGTGATATTTTCGAGTGCAATTTTTCAAAAACCAATTTTTCCCCAGAGTTTGTTTATTCTTAGAATTGAGAGCAGTTTTTTTTTTCAAGTCAATCAACCAAGTTGCCATTTGATATCGTAGAAAAACATCTGGAGGCTTGTGAAAGTGTAATTTTGCAGTTCGCCTCATCACTTTGAGCTTGTTGTTGGTTCTATTTGAGAATTTTGTGAGAATTTCTAGAAATGGACAATGATGTGTATTAACAGCAAAAGTTTATCACGACTCAACAGTTAACTTTACTCCCTGATTATCGCAATTACTTTCAAGTCCTGAAGTCCCAAAAGTCCGGTTAAAAATTTGCTCAAACCCCTTCACGCATCTCCGAATTTGAGACTCCTCAATTGCTAATGCTGAAATTCAAAATTTTACTTCACCTAGAATACTTTGCTTTTTTTTAAATTGAAAATATAGCCAAAATAGTGAGAGAGAGAATTGTTTATCCATACCGTAGGTGTATACTGGAAAATGCGACTTTCAGGGTTGATTGCAAACCTGTGTTTCAAATCTTTCAAAGGGATCTAAGCAGAGTTATATGGGTTTGTTTCCAATGGATGTGGCTAAGTTTTCCTGGGTCCGTGCCAAAATGTTCTCCACAGCGCTTGCTCTTAAAGGCAGCGTACACCCAAAACAAATGCAACAGATGTTGCAACAGCAACTGCAACTGCAATTGCAGCTTACGCTGTTATGGATTCGTCCGGAGGAGGCGGAGCGAAAGAAAAGGGGCGGCGTGAAAGAAAATTGAGGGGGGTTTTCTCCGCTCAGAAGCAACATTGGGAGACCGGACCAACGCAGTTGGTCTTCTTCTGGGCCCAGTATATACACGGTGTAGAAAGATCTAGGAAATTCGGTAACTCAAATTTTGGGTGTACGCTGCCTTTAATTATCTCCTGCAGTTACAAGCGGCAGGCCTTTGGTTTCCCCTGCACCGCCTTACAAATCCACTATTTAGAAGGTGATACCGCAACATGGTAGTTGGCGCCTTTCCGTATTAGTAAGCGGCTCAGCTCCACATTTACTAGTTGAACTTTGACTAAAGCTTGATATAGCATGACTGATGCGAAGCTAAATTATTTGGCTTTGACTGATGTGTCATAATGGTTAGGAAAGTATCCTATTCAACTTTGACACCCTCGTTTTCAAACCGCGAGGAGCAAACTGTATCCATTTGCCTAAAGCTTGCAGTGTTTATGGCGATAGCATTACACTTGTGACGAGCATGGAGAGCGCGCTCGTTCATGCTCCAAATGTCGGTCTTGCTTTACTAACGATCATTGCTTTTGCTCATATCCATGTTAGGTGAGTTGATCATGATTTCTGCAGCTTGTTTGTAATCGATTCTTAATTTGAACGGCTATGTGTTTGATTCGCCCCCATCTAAATCAAATACTATAATGTGGTCTTCATCAAATTAGCATAGTTAAAAACGCTTGTTCTGGCAAGTGTTTGGCATAATTAATTCTCCTGACTTCTCCTTACTTTAGCTCCCCTCTTACAAGGAAAGGAAGGTTGGTCGAAGTGGCCTTTTGAAATGAGATGAATACTGCCTTGTAGAGCTTGGAACGCTGATTCCAAATCTATCTGCTGCAGGCCGGTGAGGAGTTATGAAGGTTTTTGTGAGTAAAATTCTGATTGCAAGAGTAGGCTAAAATCAGTCGTAACATTTTTTATAGGGCTAAATTGGTAGTCGGGTCACTCGGTGCAACGTATATTCTTGATTCAAATGTACCAGTTCGCTTCTGCCTCATTTGAACATTGGGAAAAGCGAGCGACTGATTTTATCCTATTTTTGCGTCCAGATCTTTACTCACAAAAACCTTCATAACTCCTCGCTCAGAAGCCCGCAGCAGATAGCAAAGGTGGATTCGGAATCAGCGTTCCAAGCACTACAAGGCATTGTACACCTCACTTCAAAAGGCCACTTCGACCAACCTTCCTTCCTGTCTTCCAGGTTCATGACTTTCTTTTAACCTTAGCTTGCAGAAGTTGCCACGAACACAGCGTTGTAAAGCAGCTCAAAATTTCGTGTGTGGACTAAGCTTTTTTGAAACTTTTCTTTCTCCAATTTGCAGCAAACTTTTTTTTTGTCAAAACCGCCGATTTTTCTTGTAGAACTATTATGAGGCTTTTCATGCATGAACTGCCTCATCATTCAATGCGTTTCTTTAGTTTACTGGATCTGAAACGCTTGCCAAAACATCAAGCGAAATTTTTGGAAATGTACAAAGAAAATTGCTTCCATACAATGTATAAGTTTTTTGGCCAACATGGCAACTTTACGGATACATTTCAAATGGATGAATCTGCATCTGCCCCTGATTCCAGGATAGCCGAGGTGGAAAGAAGATGTCGTAATTATACAGAAATCGAATTTGAAACCCATAGTAGGCAGAAGAGGCAAATTATCGTCAATACATCAGCAAATGGAAATCATCTATGGATGTCGTCGATGTCTCGTGTCAAGGTATTGGTTTGTTGGTTGTGGTTAGTAGCATTTTGTGCTATTTGCGATCACACAAAATAACAGCCTTGTAAAATGGCAGTGCCAAATAGAAATTGAATAGTCGGGGATTAGTCTATGATTTATCTTTCCTTGTTCATAAGTGTGCGTTCAGTAAACGAGTTTGACGCTACACAGAAAGAGGAGAGAGGTAGAAAATAAATCAATGGGGAGATTTTGAGTACCATATCGCAAGCAGTCCCTACATTTTGGATTACGCAATAAACAAGGAGTAGATTCACAGCAATTATTACAAGATATATAGATTACGATCTTTTGCATTTGGACCCTCATCTGAAATGATATCAGATCGGAGAGCTTATGCAAAAATGTCTTGACATACACCAATACTGCACAGACCTGGACAGCTCAGACCGAGGGCCACCAGGTCCACCTGGTCCTCGTGGACCGCCAGGGTGAGTGAGGTAGTATGGTAAGTTCTTTCATTAGCAATGTAACCTTGCAGCAAGCCCGGCTCGCCTGGACCACCCGGAAGGCCAGGTCTAATGGGGATTCCTGGACTTCCAGGACCACAAGGTTTGCAACTGAGATCACATTGACTTTTGCGACACACAAAGAATCTGTTCGAGGGCCACCCGGACCTCCCGGAAGAGACGCAGAATGCGAAGATTGTCCTGTGAATGAGGAGTACTTGCTTGAGAAGGGCGAGTGCCCAAAGGTGAAAGTGTAGCAGCACTTCAGGCAAGAATGGGTGTAAATGTTGTATTCAGGTGGAGGAAATGAAATGCTCAGAGAGGTCTTCGCTGGACAATTTGATCGGGCCTCGCCTTATCGACAAAGCACTACCTTCGTCTATAGCAGATGTATGAGAGCTTATAGGACATGTCACGAAAAAATGAAAGGCGAAATCAGAATCTCCATCTTAGATGATCTACAACAGTACTGAGTTCGAGACTTGCTTGAAAATGTGTTTGGGCAACATTACCGGATTGGAGGGTTTCGAAGAAGTTGTAGAAACTTCGACCGAGTCTGCTTACATTGAAGGAGCCACCGCGCGTTTGTTGTTTTTTATCACATATGTGTTCATGCTAATGGTAGCTTTGTGTAATTGCACCACTGTTTCGACACGGCTCACCGTGATAAATGAAGAAGTAGCTAGAAACGACGTAAACGAAAATGTACTCAAAAACTCCCACAAATTACTGTAAAAAAACCTCTTTTCCTGGCGCCACCGTCTCAACTCCTGAACTAAAGTGGTGCAATTACACAAAAAACGTCTAATACGCTCTTTGATAATGAAAAGTATGAACGATCAATTCCTTCAAATTTTTGAAACCTATGACAGACTGTAAGCTGCAATCGGTGGGCAAACCTGTGTTCCATTCGCATACGACCACGTATTACGGTAGCTGGATGAGGGATGCTTATCCAAGAACAGGCGATGTAAGATATTGGTTGTTTAGAATGTGGGCATCAAAAATGTGGAAAAATTGCAGGACATGCTGAAACGCTATCTAATTAACCATTTTCAAGGAATAGAAATTGTTGAATACCGTACAGAAGCAGATCTACGTCGAGAACACATCAATAATGTGTGAGTTGTTTTAATATTTCTGAGCCACATGTTCTGTTGCCTGTAAGAAATGCTTTCCAAACGATTTTTGTAGCTATCGTCTTCCGCACGTGTTCGATGGCACTAACCACGTGCTCTTCAATGGGTCACTATTCTTCCACAGAGCTGGATTTCCTCGTATTGGCAAATTCAACCTAAACAGTGGACATTATGACGAGATTGAGATTGAGGGCGCTGCTCATCATGGAAATAATGTAAGTTACATGCCTTCGAGCACGGAAATATGAAAAACTGCTGTCGATGGCTTTTCATTGCAATTTCCTGAATGCTCTCGCTGAAGGGGTCTCAAGACAATGGGTACTCGGACTTTTTGCCTGAATATAATTTAAAGCACTTAACAGAGTCACTAAACAAATGACAGCTCTTATGATTCTCTCGTTGCCAAGAAATTAGCTCTTAGCTCTTGCCTGGTACCGTACTTAACACGTTGACGACGAGCCATTTTTTTTGAGGTCTGTCCCTGTGGACGAGACGTTTCCATGCATCCCTACGCATGGCCCAAGTATGTATGAATGCATCCATGCACGAAGTACAAAATGTGCAAGTCCCGCCCCCTCGGGCAAGCTCCGCCCACTCGACCAAAAATGCCGGAAATTGCCCAAATTTCAAGTATTTATGCGATTTCCGCCACTTTTGAAAAGTCGGAGCTTGCCACCTAGGGGGCGGAGTTTGCCTGACGGTGGGCGGGGCCCGGCTAAAAGTTGCTTGAGGTCTTTGCGTTCATCTACAGCCTCATCCATGCTTTTTATGGACAAAAAGGGTCCTTGTGAGAGGCATAGGAGTGGGCGGGGTTTGCCAAAAGGGGGCGGGACTAATACATGAAGTGCATCTGAGGCTATGTTGATTATATGAACAAAAACTGAGAGGATTGGACAGATAGTATTGAATTTAAGGCCGCCGCGCACCACTGCGCGGCACTGTCGTCAACGTGTTAAGGGCTTTAATTGGTAAAGATGACTTTCTCAGCTGCAAGCGCTAGTCACGTCGTACACAGCACGAACGAGTCAAATAATCTGACAGCAAGGCCTACTTTGAACTTTCAAATCAATTTTTTCGTAAGAAAACTCGAGCCAGTAAGGGACCGAGGGAAGGGAGGGGAATTACTGGCCACAGGAGCTATAAGAACTTAGAAGAGGTTTGTTCCTTGTGAACAAATAAATCAGTTTTCGAAGACTATGAAAAATACAAATTTGCTCTGTAAGATGTTCGCCTCTCTTTGAAAATTTGGAAATTTGAAATTGCAGATTCGAAACGTATCCAAAAAATTTTGCGGAGGGTGTCTGTCCCACCTCCCCTCTCACAAAAAACTTCTTGGACCGCCATTACTAACATCTTATTTTCAGTATCTTTTCAACAATTCCATGAACTATTTCGATCTTGCCATTGATGAGAATGCGCTCTGGATCTTGTTTCACTATGAAAAGGAGAATTTTTTGAGCGTTGCTAAGGTGAAGAGCTTTTTATCTTCGATATTAGTAGTGAATTGATTTGATATTCATGATAGTCATCGACTACTAAACTGTAAAGAATTTTCAGGTGGACATAAACAATCTAACAATCTATGAAACCCATAATCTTACTCTAATCAACCACACTCAGATTGCAAATGGAATTGTGATTTGCGGCATGCTCTATACGGTGCCAATTTTCTACTAATTGTTACTAAAGTTTACTATTTTTTTACAATCTAGATCGAAGACAGCCATGCACAGAGAACGTACATATCCACTGGGTACGATTTCTACAGACTACAGTACTCGAAACCAAACATCAAGTGGATCAACCTCTATCGCAATGCCAACATGATCTCTTACAATCCTTACGATAAGCGCATCTATGTCTTCGACCACGGTTACCTGCTCACCGTGCCGGCACACATACAGTGGTTATCGAAATGATGGCATACTACATCATCGTTGTGCAAGCGACTGATTTCTAGGGAATGCTTTCAGCATACTGGGATATAAATGGTAAATAAACTTTGTACGAATTCACTTATATCGGCATTTCACTGGTACGAATTGTATTCACTGACAGTGATACTAAGCAGTGCTTCAAAGGAGTGCCCCAACAAAACTTAACTTTTTGGTTTGGGCTGGTGTGATGTTGTGCAGTGGTGTTCTGCCTCAGTCAGGATCTTCTTTCCTCTTCTGAAAACGAAGCTTCCAACTTTCGATCACTAAATCCAGCTTGATACCTGGCGACGCATACACAAGCTCATAAGTTTTGACGAAATTGCAGGAAGCAGAAGAAATCTCTAGCTTCATGGTATCAATCACTATAAGTTTGAACAGAAATGGAATGGGATAGATGGGTATTTACTTAATAGATGAAAGCAGCTGAGCTGTTACCGATCACCAAAATAGCCTGGTACTCTCACCCAAGACGTGACGGGATAAAAAGAAAGAAAGAAAGAAAGAAAGAAAGAGAGTTTGCTGAAGCATGCGGATCCACTCCAAGGATTTCTCTAAATCAAAAGGTGACTAACTGTGACGGTCTGACCGTCCAAAACAGAGATTCCACTGACTCAACAGAACACCTTTAGAAATGGTTTTTCGCGAATGATAAGTCTTGAGTAAAGCTAGCATGTAAATGATAGAGATTAATCTACCTATATATCTATCTATATATATATATAAAACTCAAAAATTGTCAGTTTGGAGGGTATGTGCGTTATAGAAACGCGCACCGCTCAACCGATTCAGCTGAAACTTTGCACACATATGTTTTCGACCCCTGCGCAGATGATAGGCTAATTTTCGCAGCGATTCGTTGGGTCCTTCTATCGATTTATTGATCTGTTTATGCTTTTCTAAGGAATTGAGGGCTTATCATGTTTAATCAAGCATTTTACCATAGTCGTGTAAAGGAGGGCGGTGAAGCTCATTTTCACCTTAGGATCACGAGGATGCGGTCTCGGAGCGGTGTCTTAGGGTAAGTGATCCATAACATATAAGAAGACGGGGGGGGGGGCTTGCGCTGCAGGTGACCAATGACCCGGACTGGACCGGGAAAGCCAACTAGTATATATATATGTATATATATATATATATATATATATCAGTGGCGTACCCAGGATTTTGGCTCGGGGGGGGGGGGCGCGACAAAAAAATTTTTCTAAAGAAGGTGCGTGGCGTCAGCCACGCACTCCGAAAAAATTTTTGGGGTGCTTCTCAAAACTTTTGCGGGTCCCCATATAAGTAACTTTCAAAAATTTCGCGACCCGGGCGCGCCCCCCCCCCCCCTCGGTACGCCACTGATATATATATATATATATATATATAATATATACAGTGACCGCCAAAAAGTTGCGGACAAGCCTCCCTCCCTTTTTCATCGCTCTTTTTCAGAAGGAAAACAAGGATAAAAAAATGTAATAATTGCATGAGGTGATAGAGCTCTTCAAGGTCTACAACCTGCACTTTGCGTTTTTCGAAAAACATGTATTCTAAAAATTTTAAAAAACTTATTCTAAAAAAAGTCCGAAAATGGCCGCGTCACAATGTCGCGGACAATGATTCTTCGAACGCAAAAAATTCCTTTTGAGTCCTATCTGAAGCGGAAACACAAGTAATCCAAACGGGTAAGCATACTACTATACAGAGCTCGTCAGGAACTACACACCGGTTATGGTTGCTTCCCAGAAAACCCAAGTTTGAATTTTGTTTTTCTTCTTTTCAAAAAATAATTTCTAATTCCCTTCTTCAAGCCAAATTTTTTCACATGTAAAACTATTCAAGGCCTTCCAACAAGGCTGTTTGGATAAGATGGATGCTCCTTGCCACCCTTTATGCATCGGACGTGTACTGGTGAGTTTCTTTGCTGAAAATGGCTCTTGGCAGTGCTTGCACATGACCCCACCTGCACCTCACCACTGACTTCTACCGCTTTGCAGGCTTCTAACTCGGCTTGTGGTCAATGTGTGAGCCTGAAATTAGGCTCATTCGAAAGAACGAGACTTCCTCTACACGATGGTATGCAAAAGAGGTGGGTATAAGAAACAGCGGAGATTTGGCGGATGGGGTGGGAAAAACACAGCCTCAGTGGTAGGGTGAGGATATCCAGCTAAAGTTAAATAGAGCTTCTTTTGCTAGCAGTTCAATCCTGGAAGCCTAAAACTGTCAATGTTCTTGTAATAGATCCATTTTGAAGCTTTAGAACTGTTTTGGTGTTGATAAGAGCCTTCACTCCAACCACCACTGAGGCCGCTTTTTTCCACCCCATCCGCCAAATCTCCACTGTTTCTTGTACCCACCTCTTTTGCATACCCTCGTGTAGAGGAAGTCTCATTCTTTCGAATGAGCCTAATTGCAGGCTCACACATTGACCACAAGCCGAGTTAGAAGCCTGCAAAGCGGTAGAAGTCAGTGGTGAGGTGCAGGTGGGGTCATGTGCAAGCACTGCCAAGAGCCATTTTCAGCAAAGAGACTCATCAGCACACGTCAGATGCATGGAGAATGGTAAAGAGCATCTTCTTTAACCGAAGAGCGTTGTTGGAATGTCGTAAATAGGTTTCCATGTGAAGAAATTTGGCTTAAAAAGGAGAATTAGAAGTTATTTTTGAAAAAAAAACAAAGTAAAACTCATGCTCAAACGCTAGGACTCAAAAGAAAATTTTTGCGTTCGAAGAATTATTGTCCGCGAGATTGTGACGCGGCCATTTTCGGACTTTTTTTAGAAAAAAATATTAAAATTCTTAGAATACATGTTTTTCGAAAAACGCAAAGTGCAGGTTGTAGATCTTGAAGAGCTCTATCACCTCATGCAATTAATACATTTTTTATCCTTGTTTTCCTTCTGAAAAAGAACGATGAAAAAGGGAGGGAGGCTTGTCCGCAACTTTTTGGCGGTCACTGTATATATATGTATATATATATATATGTATATATAGCTCAAACACTGTACCTTTGTTTGTTGATCGGTTTGAGTTTTATAGACTCCTTCGTATGTACACCAAAGAGGCTGATTTTTGTTTCACTATAAATGAGACACGGCGCAGAAGATAGGCAACTTTTTGTGGCAATTCGCTAAGGCCTTCTATCGATTTATTGATTTATTTACTAACATCCAGGAAAATGAAAGCACATCATTCATTTCTCCAAGTAAAGTAGTAAGAGGCGGTAAAGATCATTTGCATTTTGCGGTGAGGAGGAGGCGGCGTCATGAAGCGAGGCGGTCAAGAAGGAAGACAATTACGGTTACTGCGGGTACCAGGACTACTGAAATCCAAACCAAGAGCAGAAGCAGGAATGAAGAAATTACGGGTTACGAGAACCAAGAATGAAGAGAAAGGGACGAATTGTGAGTTAAGAAACTCTTTGATAACTATGCTAGGCCGGTTTTACCACTCCCCGGGCTGGGCCAGGGATGTCGGCTAGTAAGAGAATATGAATAGCCGAACAATGATAGGATCCAGAAGAGCTAATGAAGAACAGTGAATAATAAAGAAGTTTGTGGAACAATGAGAAACGGGATAACTGGATAACCCAAAACCGACACACGATCACACGATATATGGTGCTCCATATATACCTCATTTTAGTCTAAGACTGACATCTGAGAAAGAAAAAGTCTTGTGACAATGGAATGTAAAGATTCTCGGCGAATTCGGCGATGTCGGCGAATTCGCCAAAGTCGGCGAAAAACGCAAAGTCGCCGAGTTCGCCGAACATCGCCAATTATTTTCACTTAGAAAGTCATAACTGTACGCTAAGTTTTTTTAAAGAAAAAGTTTGATTGAAAAATGTCCTGAAACAAGAGCTAGAAGAACGCGCATTACTTTGCACCAGTCTAATACTACAGCAACTAAAAACTGCAACATTAGAGGTCAATTTTTAAATGATCTGCGCGTAGAGTTTTTTTTTACTTTTACCTACATTTTCTAGTCATTTCCAGTCTTCTAATGAAACTACTAGTGAACGCAAGACCTCTTCTAATGATTGTTTTTAGTTCGGAAGGCACGAATCTTGTTGCAAAGCAACAACTTCTTTCACCGAGTAGCTTTGATTTAGAATAAACTCCCAATGGTCCATAATAAGCCTCGATCAGGGGAGGTGACCTCCCGTGGAGCCCTCATGTAAGGTTCTTTCGGGTGAAATGACGACCGCCCACTTCCGCATGCTATAAGAATGCAACGTTACCTGACATGTGAGCCTCAGGTCAAGTTCGACAGGAAGACATCTCTCTGCTGAGCCACGGGAGATCATCAGAGCGATGATCTCCCGAAATAGTGTGCTAACGAGGAGATTCAGAGAAAATTTTCGTAAGTTACTCCTGAGTAACTTACGATACACGTCATTTCAACATGTCGAAGAGTGAGGAGACAGTGCAGACTGACGATCTCCAACAAGATCTAACAAGTGCGGCCACATCTCCGTCGCTAGTACCAATCACTTATGATCGTTTCCACGATTCGTGTAGAGATGTATTGCAGACTTTACCTGATAACACAGGTAAACTTGTTAAACCTCCACGTCATAGCATTGTTTTTCGTACTCTCTCGCTATCAAATACCGCCACGCTTTGAGTTGGCAAAACCCCTCCTCTACACGAATCGTGGAGTCGATGATAGATGTGAATGTTTGGCGGGCGCTTTTGACTAGTATACTCGCATGACAGTGGCGTTCTCAATCTTGACGTGGATAGTTGAAGTTATCAATCAATGGCTCAAACGAGGCAGAGCTGACTCATCGAAGCCCTAACTGAAGCTTTCCTCAGTAGAGATCGAATGAGGCAGCTTTATGACGGGCCAATATCGTTCTTAGCTTTCAATACAATGACTCAGTTAGAAGCAGCGTTAAAGAAAGTAAATGTACTGCTCGCATTCGCAAAGACGGGGCTTCAATATCTGAAAGACAGTGAGTAACAGTTAAATATTGAAACTATCTACCCTCAGGGTAATTACTCTGGCCATTCCTTATCCAAAGGATATTCCAAGGACTCTTTTTGGGACCATGAGCTTTTTATGCTTCCTGCAGCTTACATGCCAACGATTGGTGCATAGGTGCTTTTCAAGTGTGATTGACTAATCATCCTATGTTAATATATTGGTGTTTGTTACCGACTGCTCCGATCAGGATGAGAGAGCACTTTTAGGTACATTGATCAAATAAAAATAAACTGTGGAATTCGGGGGCCGCCTTCGAGCGCCCTTCCAAGCGCCGTGCGGGCTCGATGGACACGGCATTGCCGTGAGAGGTCCCGCCGGGAACGGAGTCGCGGGGGACGCAGTGGTGTGTGTGTTGAAATTCACTCACTTTGTGTCTCAGCCAGTCGACACCCCGCGTTTTCGTTTCTCTGCCTCTTTTTTGAGCATCTCCTGATCGATCCTCACTCATTCTTTTTATATCATGCTTTCGTGTTTTACTTTTTTTCCTCTGTCACTTTTTTTTGTTGTGCTGCCTGGCAATAAACGTGGGCCGGAGCTGTGTTTTTGTTCTCTGAGCCGAGGCATCACCTCGTGATTTCTTTTTTGTACCGGGTCCATTACAAAACGAATATAATATCCATATAGACTAAAGCTGTTATAGCTTTTCGCGCGATGCAGGTCACTTCTTGAATAGAGCAGCGAGAAGCCTTGTTTGCAGCGTTTCGCATGCGCTACCGTACTGGGGCAGAACCTCTCCAACTGAGAATACTTTAAGTTGAACCATTCATATTTGAATGTACCAATGGAGGAATTCACACATTGATCAAATATGTAGTTTCATACTGGTAAACGGTAGAATGATTAGCAAGTATTGGGTTGGTGTAATAAGTTCTGCCCCATTTTTTTGATTTTTTTCATACTTGCATGGTGTTTTGCAAACTGTATATATGCATTTGAAGTCTGCTCTGCAGATTCATATGCGTCGTCCCTCAATTTAGCAGGAAACTGAGAAAGATTTTTTGGCATTGAAACAAAAAAACGAGGCAGAAAAATTTTTTTTCGACATCTTTTTTTTCTCCTTCCCCATTTTCTACTGATGAAATTTTTTTTAGCAAACTTGACAACAAAAAAATTACTGGAATTCTATATCTGTACTATCAGTGCTTGTGCTAAAATCCTTTCCTTTTACCAACTTTCATTGTTATTTTGTCAGAAGATGGCGAAGCAAGGCTGTTGCGGAGATGTTCGCCTTTTCGCGTGCCTAAACTGTGTGACCCCCACAGTTCAAATTTCTGAGTGATTGATCTTTGAATTCGATGATTTTCTAGCCACAAACCATTCCTTCTGCCTTATCTGGATTATCCGTCCACCGGTTCCTCTGAGGACTGCATTTAGATAGCCAATACCAAGTTGAAGGAACGTTTGGAAGAAGATTTTCAAAGTCTACAGAAACAAACGAGACTTTTTAACACTGGAGCACTGCAGAAGCTATAATATTCATTTCCTACGCACAGCAGATTTTTCGAGCTATTTTGAACGTATTCTGCGTATTTGAAGGATGACGTTATAGTTGTCGAAAGGTTTTCTTCCTCTTTGGTTTTCCAAATTTAAAGGTAGCGGTTTGGCAAATCCTCGACCTGGAGTTTTTTTTCGCTTTACTTAGGGTGATTCGACGCGCAGAATCCGAAAATCAGCTTGCAAAGCACAAAAATAGCGAAAACCAGCATTTTGCATTATCTTTCATTTTGAATCTGGACGAGTGGAACTTCCGGTCATGGCCAGAGACGCAGAGTCGTTGCGGGACCCTATAATCATAACATTGCGGCATGCCTCCTCTGACAGTGAGAGGGGAATTCCAAGCTTGTCCGAGCGCGTGTAAGAATGGCTTGCGCGTACAGGTTTAGCGGCACTTTTTTGAGCAGGGACAGCATGCCGGCGCTCGGACTTGCCCAGTTCTCGTGTTTGGGGTGCAAGCAACCTTCCATATATAAATTTCGAGAGTTCGGTTTTGCCGAGTCACTGCCTTTAAGTCTGCACTGGAAATGAACGGTCGCAAACGACATTTCGTTTATTTCCGATAAACACGTTTCAAAAGCGGTGTTATTTCGTTTCTTGAGGGAGATGGAGGCTTCGAAACGAGAGCCATAATTGAAAGAAGGGTACTTTTTTGTTATCTAAACCCATTTTTCAAAAGGCTTTATACGCTATTTGGTTTGGGAACAATTTTTTTTATAGATTCTACGAGGACTGCCCCCTGCCACGTGCCAAGAAAAAACTGACACGTTTTGGTCCAGTTTGATATGTTTTTTAAAAATCATTTCCAGTAAGGTAGAAGAGCATTTTTGATTACCTAGAACTGTTTAAGTGTTCTTATAAGAGCAAAACAATCTGTAACTTATATTAGGACTTCTTACATATTAGAACTTAATATTTTCAACGATAATTCAGAAATGTCTCTCTCTTCAAACTTTGTCCACCATCCGCCATTGCCTAGATGATGGAAATTTAGCGCAATTCTCTATTTTGGGTATGCCCCTGTTCCTTGATAATCAATTTCAAAAATGAATATTATTACAATAGTGTTCAAAGTCCAAGCTCGATTATCGATGAATCTTGGCATGAGTTAGTTATTCGTATACGTATTCTATAGCCGATAACCAAGATCGTTAACACGCTTTATTCAAACAGGCTAACGTTTCGGTGCCTTCACCTTCGTCGGAGCCTGGAAGGTCGCACACATTAGTGGTTTGTCCCCTCAAACACCTCGTTCAAGCTTAGGCTACACTCAACATTAGGTTACTCTGAAAGATTACTAATTATTCTGACTATTATTATTACTATTATTCTGATCTAATTCGTAACCGCTCTTACGACCGACTTTGCATGAATACCGATTGCGTCGTCTGTCCATTTGGTCAATCAGGCGATTGCATGGAGGCCGGAGTAGTTTACCTGATAACCTGTCAAAGTTGCGGGAAAGAGTACATTGGAGAAACTGGCAGGCCTCTGTGTGTGAGAATCAAAGAGCACCTAGACGGTCTCAGAAAATCTAAGTCCAACACCCCTCTAGGCGCGCATCGCAGAGAAGATCACTCAGATCAACTATTCAACGTAGCTGTCACAATCTTAACGCGTGAACCCGAAGTAATTCCTCGTAAAGCGCTGGAGGCGTTTTGGATAACATCAAAAGCCCCTGCCATGAACCTAGTGAGCTAATCTCATATCAGTCCCTTTGCGGATTTGATCTACACTGAGATTAGAATCATCTATAAAAGGCAATTATACTGGTCTCCGGTACTACTAACTGTACGGACACTGTGCTTGGTGGTTGCTCAACCTTGATTCGAAGATTGCCGAGGTGAGCATTGACACTGGTTCCCGTCACGGCTTTCAGACTAACCTAATGTTGAGTGTAGCCTAAGCTTGAACGAGGTGTTTGAGGGGACAAACCACTAATGTGTGCGACCTTCCAGGCTCCGACGAAGGTGAAGGCACCGAAACGTTAGCCTGTTTGAATAAAGCGTGTTAACGATCTTGGTTATCGGCTATAGAATACGTATACGAATAACTAACTCATGCCAAGATTCATCGGTAATCGAGCTTGGACGATCAAAGATGTACCAGTCAAACATTCTCGATTATTGAAAGAAGTTCTATCATTGCGACAGAAGATAGTCTGCGAGAAACAAACAATTCTCTTCCTACGCCGTTGCCTGCGTTACCACGTGATCCCGAAATTCATATCAAACAAGCATCTTGAGAAAATGTGTGGACTTACCAGGCAAAGCAAACGACTACAAGAAATAGAGCAACGCATCCTACGGGCAGCACTGAAGTCAAAACAAGATCTTATGTTTTCGATGTTGAGAAAATGTATTTGTAAAGAACAATGCTGTGAACGGTTGGTGCCTATTGCTCTTTGGAAGGGAATCGTGCGTAGATCAAAATGCATTTGTAATTCTGTTCGCTCTAACGCTAAATCCAGGTCAAAGGCGAAATTCGACAGATTGGTGAGCGCAAAACAGGGACGCGAACCATCTGAGCCCACCAGTGCGAGTCTCTCGAATCTTGAACGACTAACATCAGCTACCACCAACACAGAATTAACATCTCAGTCTGTACTTACTGAACCTCGTGTGTCTATCATTGGAAACGTCTCTCTTTCTGCAGCTGCATTGTCGGTGTTGAACATGGGACCAAGTTTCGCACCCACCCAAAAAATAGGTCCCCGGGTAACGCAAAAGATTGTTGGCAGCTTACGCATAGTTCACGAACGCCTGCGACAGAAAGCAAAACAGAGCGATGAAGAACATAAAGACAGTATAACAAGCAACAGCGGTACACGTTTGCCTCTTAATCGTTTCCCATCTCTGAGTTTCAAGCCGCAAGGTCCTCATCAAGTAATAGATGCAAAATTTCGCACATTAGCCACATCTGTTCTCACACTTCTAACACGCTTTTCGAAACGACATCCCGTCTCCAATTTAACACCAGCCCAACGTCTTGGTCTACGAGAACTTCATGATTTACGTTCTAGTAAAAAGATCAAGATATCCATTAGCGATAAAGGAGGGGATTTCGTCGTTTTGACCAGAGAACTAGATATGGCCATAACAAGACACCATTTGAAAGATGAGACATTATATCAAGCTTCCTCTGAGAAAGAATTTGCAAAAGAGTACCGCCGTTTGAACCGACTATGGACAGACATTGCAAACTCCGTTGGCTTACCAAAGAAGCTAATATCACATTTGAGATGCGATCTGCCCAGATGTCCTGTCCTTTACGTGCTCATCAAAACACACAAGCTCACTGCCAGTAACTTCCTTTCCTCAGATCCTGCAGAGTTCAAGATAAGGCCTATTGTAAGTAGTTGTGGAGGTCCCAGTGATAGGATATCTTGGCTGCTGGACTCGATTCTCACGCAATTGCTTCGATTTATTCCTGCCCATCTAACAAATACTAGCATGTTTCTCGAACAAGTCAGTAAGGCACCGCTAACCAAAGAATGTGTCATCGAATCATTCGATGTCACCTCATTGTATACAAACGTGTCAAATGAAGCGGCCATGGAAGCCGTCTACGAAATACTATGTGAGCACCATGATTCCATCAATATGTACGGTTTTGATATCCGACAAGTGATGGTGCTTTTGAAAGATGCCTTAGCTGCAACATTTTTCGATGGTGTGGGCAGTACTATAAGCAAATTAGGGGATTGGCTATGGGGCAGAGGCTGGCACCTGTCGTTGCCATTGCCTATATGTCCAAAATCGAGAGCCCCGTACTTGCGCGCAAACCAATACTTTATTGCCGCTATATAGATGATTGTTGTATAGTGTGCGCAACACAAGACGAATCCCCGCACATAAAGTTTACACGAGAAAGGCCCAGCGAAAACTGGCTGCCTTTTCTCAACGTTCAAGTGCAATTGCGTGATGGATCATACAAGACCAAGTGGTTTCGAAAACCGAGCAGCAAAAATATTTTAGTTCACTATCTCTCGGCCCATCCTTGGAGCACAAAAAGGTCGGTAATCTGCAACATGTTTAGGACTGCTAAAGCAGTTTCCTCCGATCAAGAACGCGCCACATCGTTGAGTCTTGCTAGACAAATTGCGCAGTCCAACGGTTATCCCACAAGCCATTTAACAAAACGTACCTGGCAACAATACAGACCGCGCGCAAGCGATAATGAAGTCAAAATACCTTTTTGTGTTCCTTTCCTATCTGAAGATTTCAGTAGAGCGATAAGAAAAAGTTTAGAACATGCCGGCCTTCAAGACTCCGTTAGAATTATTGATATTCCGCCTCCGAGTCTCAAGAAACAACTAATTCGTAACCGTTCTTACGACCGACTTTGCATGAATACCGATTGCGTCGTCTGTCCATTTGGTCAATCAGGCGATTGCATGGAGGCCGGAGTAGTTTACCTGATAACCTGTCAAAGTTGCGGGAAAGAGTACATTGGAGAAACTGGCAGGCCTCTGTGTGTGAGAATCAAAGAGCACCTAGACGGTCTCAGAAAATCTAAGTCCAACACCCCTCTAGGCGCGCATCGCAGAGAAGATCACTCAGATCAACTATTCAACATAGCTGTCACAATCTTAACGCGTGAACCCGAAGTAATTCCTCGTAAAACGCTGGAGGCGTTTTGGATAACATCAAAAGCCCCTGCCATGAACCGCAAGGAAGAGGGCGTTGTCATGAATAGTGAGCTAATCTCATATCAGTCCCTTTGCGGATTTATCTACACTGAGATTAGAATCATCTATAAAAGGCAGTTATACTGGTCTCCGGTACTACTAACTGTACGGACACTGTGCTTGGTGGTTGCTCAACCTTGATTCGAAGATTGCCGAGGTGAGCATTGACACTGGTTCCCGTCACGGCTTTCAGACTAACCTAATGTTGAGTGTAGCCTAAGCTTGAACGAGGTGTTTGAGGGGACAAACCACTAATGTGTGCGACCTTCCAGGCTCCGACGAAGGTGAAGGCACCGAAACGTTAGCCTGTTTGAATAAAGCATGTTAACGATCTTGGTTATCGGCTATAGAATACGTATACGAATAACAATAGTGTTCATTTTTAGAATTGTTTGATCGAAAATGGGCATTATTGACTGAAAAATGAATTGAACTCATATACGCCACTAGGTTGGGCAATACAAACTCCTGTTAAGACCTGCTAAACATGTTAATGACATGTCAAATTTTTTCACACGTGGCAGAAGTTTGACACTCCTTACTGTGAAGCTTAGACCAAAATATGGTACAAGAAAAGAAGCAATACAGGGTGTCCCTTTAAGCCATATTCTGCCTCAGTACAAAACCAAATTAGCGAAAACTCATTTACTATGGTATGGAAGCCGATGACTTTGAATATGAAATTTCCACTTTACTGTGATGCTTCTTTCCAAAGTTATCTCAGGTAAACCGTTATGACCGAATTCCCAGTACCTGTCAGAAATGTGATTACAGCGTCAAAAAAGCTGAAAACACTCGTAAAAAGTTGTTTAGTGGCATCAGCGTGCACGAAAACCCTAGTACACAATTTTTCAGCTTTTCTGAAAAAAATTTTGTCAGATGGCATATTTCTTAATGATCCCTCATGCCGAAAGTTTTTACCGCAATCCCACAGTAACGAAGAACAATCGGTGATTCGCTAGATAATGTGAATCTAAGTTGAAGCCTGCTCTACAGAATGGTACCTGATGGGCATAGAAAGACCTATTGGGAAGAGAGATATTGGCGATTGAAAAGTGTGTACTTACTTTTGGGACACCCTGTATTTTAATTTGAAAAAAAGGGTCCGGACAAAGGAAAAGTACCGCAAGATTAATAAACATCGCTTAATAGACCTGTTCAGTACAGATGTTATCGGATTTACAACGAATACCTTGTTTCATAAAACGGAGTTTGAAGGCAGCGTCCAGGCAAGATCCACCCACCCAGATTAGCACATAGTTTTGTTTGTTTTTGTTTTTTTTGTTTCTTATCTGATGAGTAATGCCGATACAGCAAAGGCAAATAGTAGTTTTAAAACTCCTTGTATTCATTGTGTACTATTCTGTGCCATAGTTTTGCGGTATTAGTCGTGTATTTGAGTGTTGTCATTAATCAGAACTCAATCAACAATGGCTGAGCAACTACATCCTGACTTTCGATATGGTGTTCTGGACACGCGTGGAAACGTCCATTCATGGCTCAGCACTAGACCCATGTTTAGTCAGCTCATCCTCCATACGTGCAATATACCATTATTCACAGACAGGTTTGTTGCTGATGATGTCATCTTGCATGGATTTATCATATGCTATGGTCGAGCCTTGGGTGATTCTGGATCAGCAGGGGCCACAGGTGACACTCTCAAAAACGCACGGCTCCTGTTAACAGGAGAAGTCATAACACCCGTTGATGGCACCAACATGGATCTCCCTCAAGATAGAGCTGTTCAGATTTACATCAATGCTGTGAGCACACTTAGACTCGAAACAAATATTAACAACATCAGTCTGCTACGCGCTACATCAATGCAGGAGGCACAGCCGAGGAGTGGGATCAAGATCCATTAACACTAGATACAGCCAAAAAGATCATGGTATTCTTTGTGTCATGCCCGTTAACACAAGCTCCACCTAGTCCTGTTACCATGTTGACAACTGCTTTTGTAGCCATGTCAAAACGTGGTACTGTCGCAGATGACTTTTGTGCTAAGATTATGCTCGGCATAAAGCAGGATGTAGGAGCTACAATAACGACTGGTGCTGATACCGTCCATCTACTTTGGGGGTATTACAATGGTGTAGTGAATGATCTCACTGCTAAAACAATTTTTGAACATTGGAAAGACGAATTACCCGGTAATGCCTTACGTCTTCGTATCACATTAGAGCAAACACTAAATACCGGGCTTACCACACTCACAGTGACTGTCCGCGGCATTACGGATCATCATATGTTCCCATGGAAACAACTATTACAACTATCTCCGTATAACTCTGAGATGGCAGCTCTCAAAAACGCTACGAGTGTTGTTCAGGGAAATCAATATTGCGGGTATCGACGTGATCTAGGGCCAGTCAAGGGCTCGCTCTACAAAAACCTGTCATATGTGGCCAAAGAACTATTAGTTAAAGTTAATGGGGAGACAGCACTTATGAGGTATGCAGGTTTTCCGCGAAGCCCAGCACAACGTCCAATTGTACAAGCTATGATTGATAGTTATATCAATAAATTGCAACAAATCGGCACTGATCCTGATCGAACGGAGCTTCCTGCACCGTGTGATGAGGAGTTATACAAAGCAATCGTTGATCTGCGAAATCAATATAATGCTATTTAGTCAGTCTACTGGTCCTGTTTAATCGCATAAGTTACCCAATCACCAGTGCCGATACATAGTTGTAAAGAGGGCCCCATGAGTATCCAATCTGGTTGGTCCGATCCTTTGACGTGGCCTCTAAGAGGAGATACAGACCTGTGATACGTATCACAAACCGCCTCTCGTACCACAAAACCCCCACTGAGAACGTGTGCTCACGCATTGATAGATCATGGAGTGCAACTGCACCCATGCAATTGCAACTTCTCAAGGCTGGCGAGCTGAGGGGATGAACAATCCGAAACTCGCCCGCGTCTTCAAAACAGGGTCTCCAGGAATTCGCTTTTTGAGGGTTTGGAGAATTTGAACTTTGTGACTGTAATCAGGACCACGGAAATGCTTAGAATGGCAAAAACATAAGTCGAAAATCTGCCTTGACGCTGCCTTCAACTGCTAGGAGTCATTCTGTTCAGGTTTTATAATAGGCACGCAAAAGGAGGTCGAAAAGACAAGATTTCCTCTGTCAGCAAGAAAACCAGAGCAAATGTCAATTGTTACAGCAACTTTTGAAGAATGCCAGAGATTTTCGAGCTGCAGGTTTGTCAATCGAATAATTAGTAGAGGAAACCAAAAGTTTGCCACGCTATCTCTCTGGCATCCATAATGAATCTTTTCCTTTTAACATGGTCCAAATGTTTCAATTTCTAGAAGCAACTGTATTGCTGAGAATCGTGGACCCTATGGGGACAATGAGCTGATGTTCAATGCATGAGATCTACTCCCCATAGTCTGACATTCGTCTCGTATAAGCCGCATGGAATTAGCGTACGAGCGGAACTCACAATGGCCGTTCGTTCGTAGAATGCGCTCGCGTAATGCGCGAATTTCGCGATGCTGGTACGCTGTTAGGCGCAGCTGGTACGGAACTTTAGCCTTCACAGTAGGTTTGAATTCAGCCATCGTTAGCCAGTGTGACACGAAGAATAGCTTTAGCTATAGGGCTTATCAAATTGAGTGTCGTTTGCACCAGCATCTCCATCTTCGCGCTGGGCTCCGCGTCTCTTCTGCGGTACATGCTCCCTAATCACTTCCAATCGATTGATGCTCCGCCTTTCCCACGCTCGCCCTGGGAAAGTGCTCAAAGAGCAGCCCTGCGGAAGAGACGCAGAGTCCAGCGCGAAGATGGAGATGCCGGTGCAAACGACACTCAATTTGATAAGCCCTATACGTATCTTTGATTTTTGTGATTTCTCATGTTTCTTTTAGTGCTTTTGATTGTAAGAGTGACTATAGGTCTGCATAAGTGGCAGCAATGGCAACTTTAATGTCGATGTGCCAAAAACATGTTATGGAGGATTTGAGCCACGGCATGCTATAAAGGAAGAGGATGTACAATCGCCTGGAAACAACCTTTTGACTGGGGTGAAAAGAGTAAGTCGTTTTTTATGCTATACTAGCTGGCTTACCCGGCTCCGCCGTACCCGGATCAAACTTGGAACACATACACTTCGGGCCCCGGCGGGTGTCACAGTCCACTTTTCGTTATCGATCGACGTCGATTTTACCGATTTTTATCGATTTTTTGCAGAATTCACCTACAGGGTTAGGAGTTGGCACAGGGGGGGAAGCGAGCACGGGGATTCCGAATACAATATTAGTTTCCAGAATTATCGATTACTTTTATTGATTTTATCGATTTTTTGTAAATTTTGACATGCGAGGCTGGGATTTTGCACAGGGGGTAATCGAGCATGCTGATTACGAACACAACATTAGTTTTCAGGATCGTCCATTACTTTTATCGATTTTATCGATTTTTTTGTAAAGTTTGACCTGCGGGGCTGGGAGTTTGCACAGGGGGTAATCGAGCATGCAGATTACGAATACAATATTAGTTTTCAAGATCGTCCATTACTTTTATCGATTTTATCGATTTTTTGAAAATTCGAGCTAGGGGGCTGGAATTTGGCACAGGGGTGTAATCGAGCATGCTGATCACCTCCCCTTGGGGGTGATCAGCATGCTCGATTACCCCCCTGTGCCAAATTGCCAAGATCGTCCATTACTTTTATCGATTTTATCGATTTTTTGAAAATTCGAGCTAGGGGGCTGGAATTTGGCATAGGGGTGTAATCGAGCATGCTGATCACCCCCCCCCCCCCTTGGGGGTGATCAGCATGCTCGATTACCCCCCTGTGCCAACTCCCAGCCCCCTAGCTCAAACTTTGCAAAAAATCGATAAAATCGATAAAAGTAATCGATAATCCTGAAAACCAATATTGTATTCGGAATCCCCATGCTCGATTACCCCCCTATGCGAACTCCCAGCCCCGTAGCTCAAACTTTGCAAAAAATCGATAAAATCGATAAAAGTAATCGATAATCCTGAAAACCAATATTGTATTCGGAATCCCCATGCTCGATTACCCCCCTATGCGAACTCCCAGCCCCGTAGCTCAAACTTTGCAAAAAATCGATAAAATCGATAAAAGTAATCGATAATCCTGAAAACCAATCTTGTATTCGGAATCCCCATGCTCGATTACCCCCCCCCTATGCGAACTCCCAGCCCCGTAGCTCAAACTTTGCAAAAAATCGATAAAATCGATAAAAGTAATCGATAATCCTGAAAACCAATCTTGTATTCGGAATCCCCATGCTCGATTACCCCCCCCCCCCCCTATGCGAACTCCCAGCCCCGTAGGTGAATTCAGCAAAAAAATCGATAAAAATCGATAAAATCGATATCGATCGATGACGAAAAGTAGCCTATGACACCCGCCGGGGCCCGTAGTGTATGTGTGCCAAGTTTGGTCCGGATCGGTTCAGAAATGGAATTTTCTATTCGGAACATACGTACATACATACATACAGACAGACATACAAACAGACATTCAGCTTTATATTAGGTTGTCCCGAAAGTTTTGTCGGTTTTTTCAAGCGACTATAAAACCACACACAATAAACACCTGAATGAGTTTCAACATGCATTCGATGCACCTTTTTCTTCTCTTTCTTAAGGATTCATTCCCGATCCACAATCTTGTATGCTTTTCCCGATATTTGTAAAAATTCTCCTTCCGCCAATTTTATCTGCTCAAAGTTCGGCTAATTTTTAGAAATTTCGTTCTGAAGTTTCTAAATTGGTTAGGTATGATTCTAATAGAGCAACTCTCGGACTACAAGATGGTACTTTTAGGTTCCCCCAATCTGCTGTTTTTAGCTTGAAAAAAATTATTCTTAAGAGGTCTCGATTTTTGGCAAAGTCATGAAATACGCAACTGCAGCAAATACACGGAAGTTTTCAAAGTTTCCGCGAATTGAAAAATGATTCTTATTAAACATTATTTATGCAACATGACCAAGTTTGATTTGTTTTGAAAAAGGAGCTTTTTGGAATTTTCGGTACTTTTACGTGGTAAACGTAATCAAAAAGTTGCGGTTTTTATTAAATAATTAATTATAACGAACTTGGTAAACGTGGTCCATGACGTCTTAAATGAGTATAATGTAGCCAAAGATTTGCTCTACATAATAGTTACCAGCGCTCTTTGAAAACGTCAGAATAAAAAATTTGAAAATTCAGGAAAAATTTGGCGTCACTGCTGAGCTGCTCAAAAACCATGGCGATAACATTGCAAAGACAGGGTAGATCAGAGAGAAAATAGAGCTCTATGAAAGAGGATAAAAATCTGAATCAAACAGTGCTCAGCTTGCCCATGGATTGGTGTTCTGTGAGTTTCGGTGATCGATGAAAGAAACCGACAAAACTTTCGGGACAACCTAATATATAAGATAATGTTTTTGATGATAAGAATGTTCAGCGTAGGTAATGCTGCACTTCAAAAGACAAACAGCCCACCAATCATTTTGCAAACGCGGTGGTTGGCTCCCTAGCCAGATAAGGATATTTTAAGATCATGCAACATGCCTTCTTGATTCTTGCATCATTAGAGTAAATGGTTCTATTTATCTCAAGCAGTTTCCACTATGGCTTCAATAGAGATGATTCTATATTCTTTATTCAAACAAAGCAAACTTTTTCCTCGCCGGTCGCATGTTTGAAAACTGTTGTCGAGACGCAGATGATTAGATGGTCCGACAGTCTCCACGGCAACTGGGCGGTGCCCGGAATCTCCAGATGAGCTGGCACCCCCCGGGTGCTCGGTGGTCCCCTCCCCATTAATGTCCCCCAATTTTACATATATGCTATAATGATAAAATCATCTAGTTGTTAAGATGCAATACAACAGGGTAGAGGGATCAAGTCCCGAGAGTAATTAACTCGTTAGACTTGACACTGTCAAAGGGTCCAAATCGATCTTGGCGAAGACGCTTCAAGTGCTGTGCTCTTCCTGCCCAGAGTTTGCCCTTTCTGACCTGCAAATAAAATAAAAAAAGAGGAGATTTCAATTTACGGTAGATATTAGAGATAGTACAATCAGGTACTTCATGATTTTTAGCACTCATTGGGGTCACTGATTGAGCTTTATTCAACTGCTTACAGATTTTCTCTGCTGTGACCGTTGCTGAAGGGAGGACTTAAAAATAAACTCAAGCAGATAACAGGTAAAGTTAACGACTATATGCCTATATGGAGGGCTTATAGGCATAAGCCAGTGGCGTACCCAGGATTTCGGCTCGGGGGGGGGGGGGCGACAAAAACTTTTTTTAGTGAAGGTGCGTGGCGTTGCCACGCGCCCACAAAAGATTTTTGGTACAATTCTCAAAATTTTCGCGGGCCCACAACCCCAAAATCTTAGAAAAAGGGGCGTGCCACGCCCCCGAAAAAATTTTTTTCAAGGCTAAAATGAAGTTTTAGAAATTTTTTGAAAATTATTTCAATTATTTACAAGTATAAACAAGTCATTTGCACATTTTTATAACCTATATAAGTGACTTTCAAGAATTTCGCGACCCATTCTCGGGGGGGGGGGGAGATACTATCAACCTCGTCTTTGGACAGCTTTAACTTCCAAAAAACAACTTTTGAATAGTAAACAGTGATCTCAATCTCACTTTCGGAAAACTGGTGAAAATCTTACGGTTTCAAAGCAAAAATGCCGTGCACAAAATCAATAAAATAGAGCTGATGTAACCAAAAACATATTGATCAATACCTTTAAAAAAGAAATGGAAATTTGATACAGATCAAAATCCGACGCCTTCAAAAATTAGAGCCAAATGCTTCAGTGCTGCCTCGGAAAACCGTGTGAAATTCTTCCATCATTTTGCCAACATGACGTTGTAAAAATCCGTCTATCAAGAGCATTGGTGGCTGCTCTGCCTCGGAATGTATACATCGTGAGTTTTTTGCTCATATTCTTCTAGGACCTTCTGGAACTCTTAACCCTTAGCCTCTTTAGTCCTTACTAGAGGAAATAGCAATGGGACGGTTAGATAGGAAGAGCGCCACATTAGTAGTTTATTGACGCTCACGCCATGCCATGCCAGCGGGAAGATTTTGTAAATTCTATTTATTCTAATGATTCATTCTGTTTTTAGTCATCATATGTAGACCTTCTGATGAGTAATCACAAAAGCGCTCCTCTTTGTTATGATCAAATGGAAAATAGTGAAGCGCAGTCGGCAAGTCTCTTAGCCTTTATCAAGTCTCAATAAGGTTGAGAAGGTTATCATGACTACACCAACTCCTTGCTTGAGTTTTCACTTTCCGCGACCAAAAAATTGGTTCGAGAAATTGACATGGTGTCACATTATGGCATCCTAGTTTCCTTTATCGGCGAGGTGAGCGACAGACATTACGGAGCTTAGTGTACCCCGCCAAAGGCACATTCATTCTAAATCATGGCGATACGCAAAGACTGGTCACAGAGAGCATGTTACCATAAGAAAGACGATGCATTCAGGTTCTCTGAAAACAGTGTCTGTTTTTGATGTAAGAAAAACATCTGAGACAACTTATCAAATATAGATTGGTATACAATGTAATTCTGTAATCCTTCTTTTTGCTATGTGAGAAGTTCTTCTATGTTACATGTCGTTGATTTTGAATGATGGTTAACGCTTCAGATCTGTTTTCATGAATTCTGTAGACGCAAATGGAAGAGTCGCAAAAAGCGCTAAAGATTGGAGTTGAGCAGATTGCATCAAATCGCCAATATTAAAGGAGAAAGAATGATCAATGAGCTTGCAGTTGGCTGTTATGATGTCGATTTTGTCAAAGCAACATCAATTCTGCATAAAGCAAATTTTTCGAAAATGGTGAAAAAAGTGTCATTTAGTTGGTGTTTCAATCTCAACGATACGTATGCACAGCAACTTGTTTCGCAATTGTTAACAGCTCCGACATTGTTGAGTAACATCTTTATGTATTCTTATCAACTATAGTCTAACAAATGAATAACAAGAGAGCGAAAGCATGATGAAACACAGTAAAATATTAATTCAGTCTATGTCTTACTTGTACCGTAATTGATTCCATGGATATGTGAACAATATATTAGCAGGTTGGATAAATAGAAACCGGTTGGCGAAAGCGTTCGAAATCAACCGATGCCTGGTTCACAAAGCGACACTTCATGGTTTCAAACAAATGCTTTGTACAAGAGCATAGAAAAAATAATGATGATCATCCCACATTTTCTGGCTGCTAGTTGTCTACGTAGCTTGTCTGGCATAGGGTACCTTGCCCTTGCTGACCCACTCAAATTTAGACTTGCAGAACAAATGCTCACTTATCACTACCAAACACAAAACTGCAAAGCAGATACTCTCTGATGAGGGCAAAAAACCGATGCCTTTCAATGCATGGATAAGATTTATCATATCATGAGTGCTTTTCTATTAGTGTGAACAGCAATTTTTAGACTTTGCTACTTGAGAACGCTATACCACTATTCTGATATTTTTGGATTGTATCTTGTCCATTTCCAAACTGACGATTTCAAGATGAGGTTGTACACAAATGTAAGGTTGTTCTTTAAGGGATGCTTTTAAGACACACATTTTCCTTTCTTTTCCCATTCCATCAGACCTAAACGGCGAGTAGTGGTCTGACGCGTTGTCAGAGTGGTGGGCGCACACTATACAGTATTTTCCCTTCAATTTTTTTCCTTTTCCGCAATACTAGAAGTCGAGAATATACTTTATGCTGAATCCAATTTTTCTTTTCTTCTAGCAATATTTGCTTTGTTTTTGTTACCTCCTCGAAGTCACTTTTACGTTTCTCAAACCTAGTAGATTCTCGCACACCAAATACTCGAGACTTCGATGTGCATGACTATTTGTTATCTGGAAAAATATTAGGTTGTCCCATGAGTTTTTTCATTTTTGAGTTTTCGCTATAACACTTCATATTCTAATTAGACAGTAGCATAACATTCGAAAGAGCAAAGCAAGCTCTATAAGACGGCATTTATGCTTTTGCACAAGCTTTGGTCCATCGCGAGTTTTAAACCATAATCTAAAAAGTTTCGGATGCCCAGAAAACCGAAAAATTTTCATATCTTCATTTGAAAAAATCCTACAAACCTCTGATTCGCTCACGCATATACATTCCATATCAGGCATTCATATGTGTTGTTGCCGTATTTTTTATCGGCTAGAAATCAAGAAACTGAAAATTTCCATGTTTTTATCGAAGTGATGCTGTGCAGTTCTTACTTTAACAGTTGTATACTAGAAGCCCTTAAAAGTACTATTGTAGATGTTTGGCTCTCTATATGCTCTGGTTCACGATTACCTTTATTCACTCGGGCTTTTCACGCTTAAATCAACATATCTCGGAAACCAGAGCATATAGAGAGCCAAACATCTACAGTAGTACTTCTAAGGGCTTCTAGTATACAACTGTTAGTGTAAGAACAGCACAGCATCACTTCGATAAAAACATGGAAATTCTCGGTTTCTTGATTTCTAGCTGATAAAAAATACGGCAACAACACATATGAATGTCTGATATGGAATGTATATGCGTGAGCGAGTTAGAGATCTGTCGGATTTTTTTCAAACGAAGATATGAAAATTTTTCGGTTTTCTGGGCATCCGGAACTTTTTAGATTTTGGTTTAAAACTCGCGATGGACCAAAGCTTGTGCAAAAGCATAAACGCCCTCTTATAGAGGTTGCTTTGCTCTTTCGAATGATATCCTGATATCTTATTAGAATAAGAAGTGTGTGACTTATTACAACGAAAACTCAGAAATGAAAAGACTTATGGGATAACCCAGTATATCCTATAAAAATATGAAAACGTACGATGTTTACGTAACTACTTATGTGTCAGGAAATTTGCAAGAGCTAGAAATGTTTGCTGTTCTATTTGGAAGTGATAACCAAAATAGTTGGCAAGAATATTCTAAAAAGTCCTTCTCTGGCATTTACTATCTTAAATACACGAACAGTAACGATATGATCATCTGTAAGTGTTGAAATAATCCACATTAACAGTTACGAATATTATTAGGATTTGTTAAGACCTCATCATTTCTGGTTACGATTTTTGAGAGGAATATAAATGTACTTAAGCAAAGACTTTTTGTGTGATCCATTGCATAAATTAGAAGCAGAGAATTATATGCAGCATCCAAGATATGAATCACTCACTTACTTGCCTGACTAGATCAGCTGGCGCGTAGGAATATAAAAGCACTTCTGGTAATTTCAGGCTCATAAGTGTGCATAATGGACAACGCAAATGTAGCTTGAAAATCAGTTTCTTACATTCAATGATTGTGTGTCCCACTCATCCATGAGTCTCATCCATATCCATCCATATCCATATAACTGGTATACGCAGACTCAATAGAAGTAATTCCAGCAATTTTCCGTTAACGGCTCAATTTGGAGATTGCGTGATTTCTGTTCCGCTCGTCGTAATGAGACCTACCAATATGTATGCGTTTTTTACAGTACTAGTGACGGTAGGTTCAACAATAGTTTCGGATGGGGTATTTCGCTATGTGCTTCCAGCTGTTCTCCACAGTGGTTCACATCGATGCTTGTTTCCTTGGACTTTTCAGAAGATTAACAGCTCGACGCCCAAGAATACTTAGACTAGCTCCTCGCAGGGCTCTGTTTCTGAGAAGATTTTGAATCTGGAACTGAAGAGAACAACCTTTGTGTGGCATTGATAATGAATTTTTCGGCAATATGTAGATGTTTATAGATTAAAGGTCAATAAAATGTTGTATTAACGTACTTCACGTTTTACAAAATTAAGGCAAAGATGCTTGAAAGCAGTGTCCTACCAGAATATGGATCCGGTATTTTTGCTAATTATATGCCGTCACGACCTTGTATAAATAACCCTAGGCGGGCTCATGTACACATTGAAAAAAAAAAACAAAAAAACTACAGTTTGAAAGCCTCGTAAAAGAAAGCGGACGAGCTGCTCCATAGCTTAGCTTTCGCCACAGGATGAAACATATCATAAGCGGAAACTTTACATAAAAACACGTATCGAAACGCAACACTGAAACCGACAATTCGGCGCGTCGAATTAGGCTCCGTGCACTTTGAGGGCAATTACTAGACGTAGGAAAAGCCTCATCGAATAAGATTCGGGTGGGTCAATACAAAAATACTCTAATAAAATCTGTAGAAACTAAATATTAGGTAGTTCCGAAAGTAATGTCGCTTTTTTGGAATGAACGCCACTATTCGTGGAATCAACATTTTCAAGAGATCTTATTGTTAGGAGCATTCGATGCAGCATTTCATCCCCTTTCTACCGGTTGTAATTTCATTGCGTAATATTCAATGAGCTCTCAAAAAATTACCAAAATCTGCGACTCATGCTTTTTGCCATGGTCAAGTTCGGCTATTTTTTTAAATTTTTGTACCTAATCTCCGAAAAAGTACAAATGACAAGTAAATAAAGCAAACACTATAGAACATAGTATTTTTTCTTTTCCTTAGCTTGCTTCTCAGAGTTTCTACAATCAATTTCTCAATGCCATCAAATTCCATATTTAGTCATGTCATACCTCAACAACAACCTGCAGGCGACTCGGGTGTCATTCGATGCAGCTTTTTCTCCTCTCCGATTCATCAAGTTTTCCGGGATAAAATCATCATAATTTAACTTTTCCAAGGCGCCCCAAGGTGTACCCGAAATTTTCGAAAGTTGCTAAATCGAAGCGGTAAATCCTCGTTTAGTTTGTAAAACTGTTGCCAAACTATAATCCACCTTTGTAAGTTTCAAAATCCAAAGACTTGTTGGCGTTTGATGCACTTGTGTCTGAGACGAGCCTACTAAAGTTCGGTTGTTCCATCAAAAAATATGTACAAAAATTACGACGAGCTCTGGAAAGTAGAAAAAAGTTGTGCTGTTCTCTGTAGGGTTTGCTCCATCCATCCATTACTTCTGAGGTTTGTTATAAAATTTTAGAAAAATTGTGAAACTTGGCCATCTCAAAAAGCATAGGTCGCAGATTCTGACTCTTTTCTGGAAGCTCATTGACTGTATTGCAACAACTTCATAACCATTAGAAAGAGAATGAAATGCTGCATCAAATGATACCAGAATCTCTTATACATCTTTGTTCCGCGAGATGTGGCATACGTTTGAAAAAAGCGACATCACTTTTGGAACGACCTATATATCCCAGATCTGGTGGGATGCCGAGTATTAAGCCAGAGTCCTCTACATATGACTGGGTTACATCCAATGTTAACCTATTTTACTGGTAAATTCTGTGTAGGCTGGTGTATGACGAAGGCGCAACATCTTTGGGTGCAATCGCGGCTTTACTAGCCGTAGAACGCATGAGGAGCAGCATATATAACCTTGAAGATACGCGCCCGTCGCGTTCGCGCCCGCTTCAAAGGCAGTGGCTCGGCAAATCTCAACCTAGTCAAATTTGCGCTTACCTGGGGTTTTTCAAAACTGATCCCGAAAATCCACTTTTGAAAGCCTGAAAACGACGAAAATAAGTATTTTTTAATGCCCTTCCCTTTGGAATTGGACGAGTGGAGAAAGGCCGATGACGCTAAATTGTTGCAGGACCCAATGATTATAGCGTTGCGGTGGGTAGCCTCCGATGGTGAAAGGGAAATTGCCAACTCGTCCAGATGTGTGTAAGATTGGCCTCCGCGTGTAAGTTTGAAAGCAATTTTCTCGGCAGGGAAAGCATGCTGTGCAACCGGGATTGCACTATTTTTATACTTGAGCCTTAAGGAACTTACCGCGTTGAAATCCTGAGTTGGTGGATTTTGCCGATCCACTGCCTTTAACTGATATTCAACTCTGCGCCTTCGTCATGCAATAATCTTTACATAACATCGTCTCAGTGAAGCGCTGCAACTTATAAGCATGCTGTTCAGCCAGCTTGTCCTTCGATGCCTCTAATAAGAAAACAGTCTGATAGTGATATAGCACTTCATTTCAGCTTTAGGAATATGGACAATGCCGCAGGTTTAATCATGCGAGTGAGATTGTGAAATTGCTTCTCAACTAAGCCTTCGCTACATAGAACCTGATACTTCAATGACCTGGGCAATGAAAGAAAGAAAACCTTTATCTTTGAGAAACAGAAAACATCCGAGATATGACCGGATGCAAAGCTCACTACCCATCGGCATAATCGTGGTTTCAATGAGTAAAAGTGTGGTGAAACATTGAGCAGTACACGCATTTTTACAGCTTTTTCTGTGCTGAAAAAATATATCTCTGAATTTCAATAAAATTCAGAGAAAAAAGTTCAAAACTTGCACAAGGAGCCGCACATGAAAAGTTACTTTTCGACTTTTGCGAGGTTTCAGCGCTCCTATTCTCTAAACGAGCAGACCCATTTATAAAGTCGCAGAAATTTGTAAAATACCTTCGAACAACTCTAACCAAAACCAAACATCTCTGCCGTTTCTTCCTTGCTCTTCCGTGCAAGCACTTTTCGCGCACTGCCTTGCTACCTCCTGCGCCTTTTACGAGGCATTTGGCTCTCTTACGTTTTTCTACATTGTTTAAAATCTGATACTGTTAAACCGTACATCATTCTGAAGCTCTTGGGGCCTACGCACATTCTGAAAGCATCGCCGAGTACAGCTTCTCACTTTGAAAGAAAAATTGGGCAAAAACGTGTTTTTGCATTCTTTCATTTTGTTAATCTTGTTTCATTTGGTACTACTTGATGCGATTTTCCGCGCATTTAGTAGGCAACGCTGCCAAGTCTTTTTTTCGGTTGTGATGGAGCATCTAGCAGGACAGGAGCGCATTTTTCTTCATAGGCTTGATTTTGTAACCACTTTTTCATGTTCAGAAGATTCTCGCAAGAATAATAAGTAAAACAGCAACCAGTCATGAAACAACGACAAGGGGAAATTCAAGAGTTGCGTCGAAAATTAGTTGTCTTAACATGTTAATGGCAAAGTGCACAGCAAAGTGTCGTGCTACATCATGTGTAGCACAGGGACGTTGGGGACCAATTTTTTTCGGTGCTTTGAGCTAAAATCATGATTAACTTGCGCTAAGTGTTGTGTTTCCGCTGTTCTTATGCGTACCTCCATATTGTTGATCATTTCACGTTGGACCTAATATTTTGTAGTATAGGCTTGAGCTATATGGCCGTGGGTTTCTCTCAAACTTGATACGTGAGGGTTATCTAATTTGGCGATAACAAATATCACACACTCTTCGCACAAAAAAAAACATTCCTGTGTAATTGAGGTGGGTACATGGTATGTAAGTCAAGATCTCAGATTTGCTCAAAACTTCATATGGGAAGGGTCTTTGGCATCCTTATCACGGCTATGGCCGGTTGTGCTTGAAAAAGCCTTTTTGTGCGCTTTGAATGGTTGATGTACTGAGCTTCGACCAGATTTGAGGTTTTGATCCAAACCAGTAGACCATATACACTGCAACATCGATCACACTACTTTGCAAATTCCAACACCGTAATTAGGGCACTGAATGACCCCTACAGACCAAGAAACAGCCAAATCTGTGTTTGACCCGTGCAACATGCATTCCTACTACAACCAGACAAGAAAGTTTCAATTTTACTTTAAAATAGAAAAAGTTGTTTTATAATAAGCTTTTGCAATCTCCTATATCTTGCAGCGAGCGGAATTTCCTTGAAAATGCAATCAGCCAGCTCAAAATTCAAACGCCAAAGCTTCTGTCGCAAACGACGTTCGCAAAGCCGCATCAACTTGCACGCGTTTACTGTTTGCTACTCCTTTGCTGAACAAAGTAGGCTAGGGTAGGACAACGAAGGTATGTTGAACAGTGGACTTGTGCCTACACGATGGCATTCTTATATCGAAATGAGAATGAGTGTAGGAAGCAGAAGACAGTTGCAAACTCAGTAATGCACCATGTGCAGCACCGTTCCGAAACGTCTTGATGCGCACTTAGTCACTAGAGAGAAGAAGTCACCTTCTGTTGAACAACCTTTGCTTTTGAGAGGGGGGGGGGAGCAGTGGCGTACCTTTGGGGGCCCGCAGCAATTTTGAGAAGCCCCCAGTTTTTTCGGAGTGCGTGGCTGACGCCACGCACCTTCATTTGGAAAATTTTTTGCCGCGCTCCCCCGAGCCGAAATCCTGGGTACGCCACCTGGGGTGGGAGGGAGGGGGGGGGGGAGATTATAGGAACTCAAAAAGCAGTCACTTTTTAGGCAGACTATGGCCCGTAGTAAACCCCCATTAGGGCATCTCTCTTGAGGCGGACGGGAGGTGATCTCATCGCGCCTCAGCACATTGCCGGGGGAGCGATTCATTTGGAGCTGATCACTGACTGAACATTCGCGTTTTCAAAATTGGAACGTTTCTGCCATTTGTGCATTAATAGTCAAATGGAGAAGACTAATGCATTTCAAGCAGGAGTGCCGTGGTGCGGCTAGCGACACCGTTTTTGCTACTTGGCCTGGCGATCTTTGACAGCGGCCGCTGTCGAAAAAATCGATGATAACCGCTGTCAAAGATTTCGCCTAGCAAATAACAAGATAAAACAATTACACACTATTTTGGCAATCATACGACGAAAAAATACATTTAACAAAAAATGATTAGAAAGATGAATTTATTTTTTTGTTGTCTGAAGCGATTCTTTGAGAAAAACGAGCAACAACTGCAAGAAAAATGCAAAAAAACCTTTTTTTCTATTTCGTCGCGCGATCAGCTGTTCATCGATCCTCACTCACTTGGGCGCCCGAAATTGTGCAGTTTTGGGAGTTCTGCACCGCAAAAGAACGTCAGCTGCGATGTTTCGTAAGTTACTCGGGAGTTCTCTGTGCTCTCCTCTTTAGCACAATATTTACCTAATGTCGTCATCCGGCTCATCTCCGATGGCTCGGTCGGGAGCTGATCTCCCTGCCGGGCTTCATCTGAAGCTCACCTGTAGGGTGACCCTCCATACTTACACTACGAAAACACGGACAGTCCTCATCTCACCCGATAAAACCTCATATGAGAGGCTCACGGGAGATCATCTCCCGTGACCGAGCTTTACTACGGGCCTATGTCTCTAGACTATCAAAAATACGAAACCATTTCGAACCACGAAACTGTGAGTGGCAAAAGCCTGTACTTTCTGCCGCTAGTCAACAAAAGAACTCTCACTTTGAGGAATGAGTATTCCATGATTACTATCTCCATACCGAAAGAGGCAAATGCGTCTTCTGATTTTGTAACGTGAAAGGAGCTGCATTGTGTTGTAAATGGTAGCTGGACTCATTTCGCACGCGGCACACACCGTTTGACAAGCACCAGGCTTTAGCCAGTTCGTGGAGATAAAAATTGCAACGTCGCGTGCATTGCAACATTGCACTATTTTACAGTTGTTCTTAATTGGTAGAGCCTAAACAAAATTAACTGGCTCTGCTCAAGCAGATTTGAAGTGAGGCAATATTCCTTGTGCTTCTTCTGAAAATCAAGTTAGCCTGATGTGCAATGTACTGCACAAGTCAAAGCACGCTAATAAGCTTTAGTCGAAGACTTTACAATGTATAATAGTAAACTCTACAGAAAAACATCTATCTTGAATGATTTTTACGCAATTAACGATTACCAAATACCCTGGGAAGGTGAAACATGATACTTTATTTCAATTCTGGAATTATAGGACGTAGATTCACTTAAGAGGGTGACTCATCGATGAGGTGGCGCCAATAACGATCATTCCGCGAAGTTCACGATGTCGTATAATAAAAATAAAGAAATTGACCATAGTCTGAAGGTATTTCGAGGTGTACTTTGGCATTTAGCTGGAACTGATTTGTGGTAGAAAATAAAATTACCTTATTTAGCATGAGCGAATATAAAAACAGCTTTGTTCCGTTACTATCGTTTGGTATGTTGAATTGTATCATAATATCGGGTATCAATAACAAGCAAAAAGCACTCAAGGTTGTTAAGCCTGTAATTTCTACATTCAGTCAATGGTTGCCGGTGACTTCGAAACTTACCCATAGTAACATTGCTTCGCATTATCTTTTTGCTTTGTAATTTACTCATTGACGGGGCAAATGAGCGTGAAGTAGTCTTGAACCTCTAAAATATTAGCGCTAGTCATCATATTCGTTTATCTTTGCATCATGTGACTTAATCTTGAACCTCTAAAATACTAGTGCTTAGTTATTATGATTATTCGAAGTTTTGTTTATCTTCGCATTATGTGACTATATCATATGTTTGAATCACAGCAATTAGGCTAAGAAGTGCTGTGGGCACATCAAATCTAGCATTTACATCAACGAATTGTTGATCATGCATATAGAATACAAGGTGAGCTACGGCAGGATTTTTGAAGCCATCATAGTCGAGAATTGATTTATCAAATGAGAGACATTGCTCTCCCATCAAAATTCCACAGGCGTTTACAAAGGTGAGTGTTTGGTCAGGCAGTTAACTATCAGTCTACCAAAGCCTTGGAGTTTTGTCTGCATAGCTGCAGAGACGTTTGGTCGATTAGTTTACAAGTCGTTCTGTCCATTCCAGGCTCTGAAGCAGAGGTGCGATAGGTGGAGCCGGGCCCCCCAAAAGTGAAGGTGGTTCTAGCTACCACTGGCCGGCCAAAAGTGAAGGTGGTAGTGCCAGACACTCACCTCTCAAAAACGTCGACCGGGGGGGGGGGGACTTCGGATAATTGAAGAACTCTGACCCAACTGTCCCCTCGAGGGCCAACAAGTGTGACCTAACGGCCCTCTTTAGGGCCACAAATACGACGAGTACAGTGGCATAAAAATTAAAAAAAGGAGATAAACGTGTTATTCGAATGGTCTATTTGTGAGTAAAATCCAGTTAGACTTTACGTATTTTATTAAGTAAATTTTGTTATAACGTACTGCGAATAAAGTAAGTCGATCCAGGCAGTAATCACCGAGAACCAGAATTTCGAATAATAAAATAGCGAAAAATCATGCGAAATTTCCACTGTTATAAATCTGGTGGTTGAAGGTGTCAGCAATTGCGACTTCGTAGGTTTCGAAGGGCAGATGTTCTACCAGAAAGTGAAAGAATTAGATCGATCTGAGCAGTGATCGCCGAGAACGAGAATTTTAAAAAAATTAAGCGATTTTAGGTTACTTAGCGACAGCTGGTGTTTAGACTCCTATAAATCTGAAATGTGAAGGTATGCAATGTTGAGACTTCATAGGTTTTGTAGAGTAAGAATTGCTCTATCGGAATATGTTTTAGCCGTACCGATCCACCAAGATACCGCGGAGATTCATGCTCTTAAAAAAATAGGTAAAAAACCGTGTTTTGAATTTCAACAGCTCATAACTTCGTAAGAATTGCACGAAACATGTTGCGACTTCATAGGTTGGATTCTCCTTTGCAAGAGCTTTCAGATGATATATAATGTGTGGGGGTTTCGCGCCCCTCACGGCATATGCCCGGGGGTGGAGACTTTTCACCCCAAAGTCTCCACTAGCGGTCTCCGGCCAATACATTAACATGGGCGAGGTGGAGACTTTGGGGTAAAAAGTCTCCACCCTGGGTTAGGGCCGCAAAAATCATTGAACCCCCCACATATTATATATCATCTGAAAGCTCTTTCAAAGGAGAATCCAACCTATGAAGTCGCAACATGATTCGTGCAATTCTGAGAAGTTATGAGCTGTTGAAATTCAAAACACGGTTTTTTACCTATTTTTTTAAGAGCATGAATCTCCGCGGTATCTTGGTGGATCGGTACGGCTGAAACATATTCCGATAGAGCATTCTTACTCTACAAAACCTATGAAGTCTCAACATTGCATACCTTCACATTTCAGATTTATAGGAGTCTAAACACCAGCTGTCGCTAAGTAACCTAAAATCGTTTAATTTTTTGAAATTCTCGTTCTCGGCGATCACTGCTCAGATCGATCTAATTCTTTCACTATCTGGTAGAACAACACTTGCCCTTCAAAATCTATGAAGTCGCAATTGCTGACATCTTCAATCTCCAGATTTATAACAGTGGAAATTTCGCATGATTTTTTCGCTATTTTACCATTCAAAATTCTGGTTATCGGCGGTTACTGCCTAGATCTACCTACTACGTGGATATATGCTCTCAATACTTTCTTTTGTGTTTCTTTTGCTTACTTTCTTCTCTTAAGTTTCAGCAAAATTTTTTTTCAAACTCAAAAGTGAAGGTGGTCACCCCGTATCAGCTCAAAAGTGAAGGTAGGCGGAGACTCGGCTCCGACTATCGCACCTCTGCACTGAAGAAGGCGACCTGCCGAATCGTCAGCCAATAAACTGTTAACAATTCGGGTCACGGCTCAGCATCATAAACAACATTATCAACACCATGCCTAGGTTCATAGAGAGTCGCACATTCCATCAAATGAGAGACTTCAGAGCAAAAGCAGATTATTGCCCCACTAACTCGATGACAAGGAGTGTCGAATGTACCGTCTATGCAAATTTCAGCTTTGTGTTTCTAATCATTCTTGCATTTTCTGAGTGCTGAGCAGCATATTATCAAAGCTGCAAAAATGTCAATATATCGTTTTGCTTCTTTCTGGATGCGAGTGCTGTTAGCAGAGCCCAGCATAAGGTGGCAGAGTCTTAAACAATGTCCCCTTTGACTTTGCGGAAGATTACGAAATAACTTTTGGCGATATTCATAAAAGCACGGGATAATATGCTGCGAGGAATGAATGGGGACTGGAGCAAAGACAAGGAAAATCATAAACAGCAAAAACCATAAAAAGGCGTTTATATTAACAAGGGTCGTAGCCAAAGCATAGGGGACGAAACTCGGGTGAAGAGTACTAACGGGACCGGTTATGCGTTTTATAGAAACTTGTTGTTTATCTTTTTTTACATGAAGATTATGTTTTGAAACTTGAAACCGTGTGTACACAGGTTTATGCACTAATCGTGTTTATAATGTGTTTTTATTGGTGAACTGACGTGAGAGCTTCAAATTCGGGTTCTTTAAAAGCTAGAGTTTCTAAAATTTTGGGTGATTTCAAAAGGTCACCCCTGACAACCGAAGCTCGCCTTTGCCTTCCTTTTGAGAAAAGACATCCATTTGGTGAAAGCGGCACCTCCGCTGAGCCATGTCTATTCTTACCGCAAGAGGTTAATCAGCGGGAATCGTCTATAGATGGAACACCCGCAGAAATGCTCATGTATATAACTTTGGCTAGTGGATCGGCAGCCACTGTGAACAAGCCCACAATCCGGAAGGGCATTCGTCAAAATCTTCAGCGGAGCTTGACTGTGCTAGCATCAGAGCTGCCAATCAGTTGTGAAGGTGTATCGGACATTTTGAAAGTGATGGGATAAAGCTCTATCAGACGCAGAAAACTAACGTTACTCTGCACGACATGAAGCTAACCTGGCTACATGGGTGCTGTCAGCTTAAGCACTTGTCAATAGCACCCAAAAGATATCCTTTTCCGACAAAAATTTCCGCCGTGGATTAGGGTTTAGTCACCAAAAGAACAGGATCATTTCCAAGTTGCTCCAAGGAGCCAATAGCAAAAGTCTACTTGTAAAAAGAAGGATTTTGGCTTCTGTGATGATCTAAGCGGCAATCATTTCGACAAGATACCGCTGATTTCTGTGCCTCAGTGAATCCAAAATGACGCTTATTACTTACTTGAACAATTCGTCTACTCGGACGAGAACGTGGAGGACGAGGCACAGATCCCAGCAGGATAGCGCACCTGCGCACAAGGCGAAGATTATTTGAGCATGGCTCAAAAGTAACGTCAAGGGCTTCATTACTCCTGCAGAATGGCCCCCGTACTCGCCGGGCCTAAATCCCCTCGACTACTGCTTGTGCTCATCTTAAGACCAAAGCCTGGATTGTGTGCCCTTCTGCACCGCTCCGTCCTAGCTCTAACTCTGTCCTAGAGCGGCGCTATTCACTCCTCCTTTCTTATAATCTTGCTGAGTTTTCAAGTACTTTTTTTTAAGAAAGCGAGGGTATATTTGACGATGTTTTATTTGAAAATACAAGATTTTGAGGGAGGTTGTTTTTTATTCGCATTCCCTTTGCATGTGTAACTTGAAAAACCTATTTAAGCTGATTAACATCTTAAATTTCATGTAAAACTTGAATTTTTTTGATTCTTCCTTGGAACAGTGCTTTCTCGTAACTCTTCGAATTTGGAGCGCCTGGTCTTTGATGACAGCCTAGCCCTCTCACGGTAGCGTCGACCAATCAGAGGCGCTCAGTAAACACTGAGCGCCTTTGATTTTCCGACACACTAGGCGCTGCTAAGACTAGCGGTGCAGGAGGGCCTTCTCCCAAAAGCTCTTGTTCTCACCCACACAAAACTTCGGAATCTGCACCAATATCAATTTACCGGAAAAAGATTAATGCTTCCAGCAGGATAGAGCTACTGCGCGCAAGGCAAGATTATTCAAGCATGGCAAAACAAGGACTTTATTGCACTTGTAGAATGGCCCCGTACTCGCCGGATCTGAATTCCTCACTGCAACCTGCGCTCATCTTGAGATCAAACTGCTCTCACCCACACAAAACTGTGGAGTCTTTGCAACGGCCCTTCAAAATGCAGGTAGACAGTTTTACCAAGCGTCACAAGCTTGTGCTTGCGCCAAAGGAGGAATCTTTATGAAGGTAGTGTACCAGACTGTTGAGTAGAAATTAGTTTTTGATTTCATCTGATCATCTCGCCTAGTTTTCTGGTTACGGTAAAAAATTTGCAAACATTTTTCAATGTAATCTTAATTTACTCCAAGGCGCCATATACTTTTGTGAGTACAACGCTCGCGATAAAATGACCTGTCCTAGACTACCGTGACAATTCAACAGTCTGGGTCTAGAACAAGTCATTTTGTCGCGAGCGTTGTACTTACAAAAGTATATGGCGCCTTGAAGTGAACAAAGACTACATTGAAAATATTTACAAACTCTTTATCGTTATTGTACTTTTGGTCACAGCATGTTCAAAGTGGGAACACTGGGCTAATTATCGTTACATGATGAAATCATATCATAGTGATTACACTATCTTCCTCAAGACATTTTTAGCTGGTTGAAACTTCTAATGACATAATCTATGGACTCGTTAGATTTTATTAGTCCAATGCTACACTCGTTGCTCTACTCAAGGGATAAACACAGACGTACCTTACGAATGAGAAATACTACCATTATATAGAGTAAAGCAGCTACAACAATGCATAACCATCTATAGTAAGCTAATATGTTCCTGAAAATCAACGATAGATGTAGGCTCAGCTACAGACTACTTCTTCAACAACCTGAATCCAGGAAAAGCTGTTTCTGTGAAATTGCAAAAAACGTTAACAGCTGCATACTTTGCGTTTTCATTGCTGAAAACCAAAATCAAATTCAGGATCATTGTCGAGAAGGAAATCCCATAAGCAACTGAAAAGTAATCACGAAAAATCCATTATATAGGTATGGTACTTACCTGAAAGTACAACTACGGCATATCGAACTGTAGTTTGAAAGTACCATATTGGGAATACCGTAGCGAGAAATCGATCAATAGCAACTACCACGTTCATCTGACCAATCAGAGATACTCCGAAGAAGAATGAAATAGTCGACAACTGAGTTACACACTCCAGCCTTGTTACGGTGGTGTCAGCTGGAATGCAGGAAGGTCATCTCATATAACATCATATTTTAGTGAACTCTCAGAATATGAAGTTTGTAAGACTCGTTACTTTTCCAAAACCCCATGAAAATAATAACTGCTAAGGAGACTTAAAAAATTTCTCCTAGCATGCTGACTTTCACGAATGTTGTACAAAAGAAGGTTAATGAAAAAATCATGTGCGACGCGAAAGCGGAACTATCGCGTTGGAGGGAAGAGGAACTTTCCGCACTAAGCGAATTTGAATAGCAAAAAATAGCTCCTTTGGATTTGAAGGTCGTCTGTCTTCGGCAAAGGTACGATTGTCAATTCTTTCAATTCAAGACCAGGAATGATATCCACGAAAGTCCCCGCGAAATGGGCTTTTCCTGCGAATAAAATGGACTTAGTCCATGCGGTGCGATAAATCGCATTCGCGAATCCATTTATTCCATACAAAAGTGCTTCAACTAACCTTTCTCCAACTTGTCTCAACCTGTTTGCTCACTCTTGCAAACTCATTTCCACCAAGTGGTCGATATCTAACTAGGCTGACCTAACATTACAATGTCACTCAAGTGGCTATTCTATTCTTTCCCACTTCGTTACACCTAACAGAATGCCATTCGTTATCGATGACTATGCATTTAAATCACTTCCAAGACTAAAATTCATGTAATATCCGGGCCTTCGCTTCAAAACTTCTACGAATCAGCATTAAATCGAATTCGTATGTGGAGATTTCTGCAAAAAGCAAACTTTGGCTGGAGTTGCACTGCCATCTGTGAACCAAAATGCTCCTTACAAAAAACCTTGTACTACACTACAACTCAAAGGGTTTTTCAAGTCGCAAAAACTTTGAATCTTAAAAGATGACTTCGCAAGTGCTCTATATTAACTTTTCTTTGTCTTTCAGCACCAATATTTATAACTCTAAGCAGTTGGATGTATGGACTAATCTAGTAAGAAATTTTTCACGGAATTTCTCTAGCTAGCTAGCGGCACTTCAGTAATTCTTGCGGACCAAACTCAAAATTGCGTTTAAAATGCCGTCTCTGAGGTTCGGTTCTACGAAATTAGCCAAAGATAGCTTTTAAGTAATTACATTGAAGTACAATTTTTTTCAAATTTTAGATTACAAATCATGAATTTGGTTTTGGTTGATGATTTGAAGAGTTAACAAACTTTATTTGATTTACATAGGAGCATCGACCTGATATTTGGAAGCATATGAGTTTGTTGGCGAATATTTTGGTGAAATTTAACCTTCTTCCATGATTTTTAGAGCGTTTCTATGAGTTTAGAAAGAAACACATATTTGAGACTTCATAAAAGACATGAAACTTTTTCCACTCACCTATTACCTTAGGATAGGTTGAGGAACACATTCCCAAAAAATCGCAATCAAAAATATGCAAAAAGGTCAAAAATGGGCTTAGTCCCAGCTCACCTTGCTGCTGGGAGTAAAATGGGCTTTCAAGTCCATTCAGGGTCAAGCGTGTGATGCGACTGTCGCAACGGGGGGTCGTAAAGGGGGCCTACGGTGAGGGGGGGGGGTCGTAAGAGGGGGTAGTTTGGATAAAAAACCGTACGATTGAAAGCAAATCGAATAGCAAGTAATTATTATATGTTCTTAACAATAAAGTCATGGAATGCCGTGTACCAATGTATCAAATAAAAACGAGTGAACAATAATTTGAAAACATTTGCAAGCGTAGAAATTCGCTTCATTTGCTGCACTTGTGAAAGATTATGACTTAGTTCTTTTCTTATGAGAATCGCTATTTCTCCCGCAAAATATTGTCTCAAACGGGGATCGAACCCTGCTGGCAGACTAAAATCCAAAAAATAAACACTTTCAGAAGCTCAAATGCTACTAAAGGCATGTATGTTTGATAAAGATGTTGGATGTACCGATTGGTGTAGACATCCTGCTTCCGAAGGCTCACTGAAGACTCGCACACTCGACAAAAGCGCATATGTAGATCAACGATGATAATGAATAATTCGTAAACCTTTTTGTGATGCCATTTATGCGGCCCTTACAATTTATATATACTTTAGATAAGTCCTGCTACTGCTGTGCGAAATCTTGTGTTATCTTATAAACTGCGGATTTTCTTATGATTTTATGTATGGTAGCAGAAAATGAGAAAAGGGGGGTCGTATCTGCGCCTGATCTAAATTTCTCCGGAACTATTGAAGTTTGTTAGCTGCAAACTTGCTGTAATACGAGGCCATCCTCCTACCTTCTATCATAAAAATTTCAGGCTGTTTTATAACTTCTCTGGTAAGTTACAAAATTTTAAGCTCAAAAATCCCAGTTTTTGCTTTTTAGGATCGCATCTAAATTTGCGAGAGCCTGATCTAAATTTTTTCGAGCTCACTGCTCCTTAAGGGCTGAAACTTTTTCTGTGAATAGCCTTGGCACCATGCTACAGAACCTGTTCTTTGCAGCTTCTCAGTCTTTTTCTGGCCTTAGTTACGAATTTTCAAACTACCGTGCTCATGCATGTTTTTGACGTCGTTCTGGACGGCGCTAAAGCGGTTTTTTTCGCAGGAAAAACTGTGGAAGAGGTAAGAACTGAGCTTCTTAGTCGAAAACATCTTTTGTAGTTCAAGAATGCCATTTTGTTCTCCGTGTAAAAATTTGTGTCGCATACGGGAATCGAATTTGCTGGCCTGAAGTATGCCTGAAAATTCAAAAGTAAACTTGCAGAATCTCAAACATTATTGAAGGTGTGTATATGTGCTAGAGATGCTGGGCGCACCCATTGGCCTAGAAATTGTGCTTCCGAAACCTCACTGAAGTTCTCACGCAGGTGATTTTTGAAATTGACATTCGTTTATGCAGGTTACCGCGAGAAATGTGGGCAGGGGAGGTAAGGGGGATAGATGGGGGAGAGGGAGGGAGGGGGGAGGGGAGGGGGGGTCGTACGGATGGGTACCTTCAAGGGGGGGGGGGTCGTAAATGAGGGTCCAGGATCGCATCAACACGCTTGACCCTGAGTCCATTTAAAATGGAGGTAAATCCCATTTTGCCCCATTCTAAATGGACTTTTGACGTCATCATTTCGCAAGCGAGAGCGCAGGTAGGGTTAAATCATTTTCACTTTACCGCTTTGCCTCGTGGTTGCGATGGGATGAAAATTTTTGGATAACGCGAGCGAAAACAGATTCCGACCACTCTTCACCGCGAACGAATAAAATGGGGCTTGAAAGTCCATTTTCCTCCATTATGGACTTTCGTGGATATCATTCCAGGACTGACCAACTGCGGACATTTCCAAGCGTCTCGTTGCACCCAAGAAGAATCCAAGAGCATACAGTGTGTCGCCCAGTGCCATGCCAGCTATGATCACAAATTCGCGGCGCTCTCTATTGGATTTTCTCAACAATATACCGAAGACCAGTGGTAGATTGAAGATAATTATTAGGAAGCCTGAGGGAAAAAAATGTATACATCTCAGTCATAAACAAATTGCTGGACTGTAATGACTCACTTTCGCAAAGGTAAATAATCCATTCTGTAACCAGCGACATCTGGAATTTTATCAGGTTTTATCCGCGGATGTTAAATCTGGAAATCTGGAAATCGACTCTCAGAAAAGTGGTCAGAACTAGCACTAGAATTACATGATCAGCTGTACATATAATGATGGCAGTAAAGCTGTTTCAAACGATTATTCCATCAATGTTTTGAAAAGTTTGCAGGGAATGTTATGAGTATTTCTTGATTCAGGTGCTGGCTGTAGCATAGAATTTCAGATGCAGCCTGACAAAAGAATTAGTAGCTTGAAAGGTGAATAAAATGACCCAATAGCTTCTAGGCACAATGTGAACTACAATACAGGCAGCATTAAGAAAATACCTTTGAATTGATTACAATGAATTTAATCCACAATTGAAGCTGTGAAAAAACTAGACCAAATTTGAGCAAACAAACATCTGTACTGACAATGTTCAGGGAACGGTTTAGGAAATAAGAGTAGATCTCCTAAGCCTTCAAACATCTACACAATAAGTCCAAAATATAAATTATCTCTACGTACTCAAAATGATTAAATCGAGCATCTGTTGCTTGCGAAAAAGTTCCGGAGAATGACTGCGAATTCTTTCACTCCGCTGGGCAGAAACGAAACGGATTGGTGATTTTCTATCAAAAAGTTCGAAGCTTTTTTATTACTTCTTATAGGCATTGATATCAGCATTCCAAGACGATCCTAGCTTTAGCAATTCATCTTAATATCATATATAATTACAAAAATTATATAATAAATTATATAACTATTATCGAAATATAGAATTACGAATGCTGATCAGTAGACCGCTGGTCACGAGGAAGAGGGAGAGCGCCATGAAGCAAGTTTGAGACGAGAAAATTGGCAGAGTTAGACATTCAAGCACGTACATATTATCATTGCACTCAATTCTAATAAAAGCAGATTACCGGGGACGTTGATCATTGTTGCTTCGCACAGAAATGACAAAATAGCAGTTGAAGCCAGTTCCCACACATTTTTGCGAGAAGCGTGAGAACAACGTATGCAGTAGTTAGCTCAATTTGCACTTTGTAACTTAAAAAACTACTCTTGTAGTATCCGGAAGAGATACGTAAATCACAAATGCTACAAGAGCAGAGCAAACTTATTTATTTACTTATTTAATTATTTGTTCGATTACTTAACGTGCTAACTTGCTTCTCACTATAGAAAAGAATAGAGCAGTAAAAACATATTCGAACCTAACAGCTATTGTTTGGCGCCAGCTGAATGCTGCATTCAGATAAAGAAAACATGAATGAGTGTGGAAAAGTAAAATAAATGGAGTGTGAAAGAGTTGTTTTCCTTATTTTTTTGACAGATAAAACTTTCTCTAAGTCGTTCAAGATACAAATCTGCAGATAACCATATACAGGGTGTCCCAAAAAAATGTATCGAACGTTTGATCGTTAATATCTCTCTTCTGAAGAAGTCTTTTCCCTTGCTTCAGGTACCAATCTGTAGAGCTGGCTTCAACTTAGATTTGCATTATAGAACGAATCACTCATCTCTCTTCATTACTGTGGGATTACGGTAGAAACTTCAAAGAGGGTTTTAAGCGATGAAAGGCCATATTTTGCCTCAGAAAGGAAATAAAACAGCCTCAAAACTTTTACACTGGGCTAATTAGAGTTGCTGGTTATAACTGTAAAGTTCCCAACTCATTATGATGCTTCATTGAAGGTAAGAGGTAGCGGCCATTTTTTCAGTGTTTCTAAAAAGTGCGGTTACACCGTTTAGAAAGCTTCGCAATCTTGAGAGAATAGTTGAGTATTGAACTCAGCGTCTATAAAAATCCCAATACACAAGTTTTCACAATTTTTTGAAAAATTTTATGCAAATCTAAGTTGAAGCCAGCTCTACAGATTGGTACCTGAAGCAAGGGAAAAGACTTCTTCAGAGGAGAGATATTAACGATCAAACGTTCGATACATTTTTTTGGGACACCCTGTATATGGTTATCTGCAGATTTGTATCGTGAACGACTTAAAGAAAGTTTTATCTGTCAAAAAAATAAGGAAAACAACTCTTTCATACTCCATTTATTTTACTTTTCCACACTCATTCATGTTTTCTTTATCTGAATGCAGCATTCAGCTGGCGCCAAACAATAGCTGTTAGGTTCGAATATGTTTTTACTGCTCTATCCTTTTCTATAGTGAGAAGGCAAAACGGCAGCTTTTTTCACATTGACACCATATGTTCCAAGTTTCTACCGTAATCCTACAGCACCGAAGAGCGGTCGATGATTCTCTCTATGCTGCAAATCTAAGTTGAAGCCAGCTCTACAAACCGGTACCTGAAGCAAGGCAAAAGACTTCTTGGGAAAAGAGATATTAACGATCAAACGTTCGATACATTTTTGGGACACCCTTTATATTACGATATCTCATAAAGTTTTACTGATTTTATCCCAAACATTCTCTAGAATTGGTGCACCTACAATGGGTACAAACACATAATCGTTCTTCTGTATCTATGAGCTCTATGATCATATGCGTGAGGAGCTCAGGAGCCTAAGGGCGGAGATCGCCAATTTACTCCATTCATTTTTTATTCATTTCTAGCTATGGAAAAAATACGGCAAATGCACAATTGAATGTTCGATGTGTCAAGCTAAATGGGGAATTTTTAAGTTTTTTTTGACGAAAATACGATTTTCGATGTTGAAGCAAAGTTTTCGGCTGCTATCAGATTTCAGCTTCAAACTTCACATGAAATACGACTTGGGCGAGCTTTCCATAGCCATCTTGTAGATAATGTAATCACCATAACTCAGTGACAAAGTCGTAACAATGGTGGCAGTTTTATTATCGGTCGTAAATTTTTAGATTGTTGAAAGCGACAAAAATGAAAGGATGAGGAGCGAGACGGTTGCATTTATGACTCGACCTTTGTGACTTGGCGACTATTGTTACCTTATGATTGCATCCCCTCTTTCGTTCTCACTAAAGTACACATCAACACCGCCTAGTTCCGATTCTAACGGTAGATGCAAAAAAGTGTTCTTTTTTAGGCTGCTTAACTACAGTATTAGACAGCTGAAATCATACATAAGGTCTGAAAACACATGCTAAAACAGAATTGAGTAAAAAAAGCTGATTTACAATTTCTAGAAAAAAGGCAAATGTTTAGAGAAATGCATATTATTTCCGTACATGGCTCCGCATCATATTTTCTAGAGGCATGAAACCTTCATACGTCCTCTTGAGCATGCATTAATAAACTAAACAAGTAATGGAGATCGCAAGAGATCAAATGGATCCTTTAAATTAGGTTTAAGCAAAAGTTCTTTCGCACTATTTTTTTAAAAATCGTGACTTCTTGCCCTACCAACGGATTTGCACATTCTTAATTTTGCTATGTAGAGAAAACCTTTTTTTTTCTTACGATGCCTTTGCTGTTCTCTGGCAAGAACTCTGAAGACGGAAGCAGGAGAACAAGATTACTTCAAATTCGACCCTTTTTAGTTGGGCAGAAATCTGAAACTTGCGATAAAATTCCGAGCAAGCAGTACAGTAAGAAACATGTTGTTCCCAAATTTGCATTAGCAACAGAAAATGATTTTCTTGATTATTTTCCAGTGATCAATCGGTACTATTCAAATGACACAAAAGCTTATTGTTGTCCAAAGAGAGGTGAGAGTTTAATTCTCCAAAGTTACAACAATACCGTTGTAGTTCTTTGAAAATTATACCCGCCATCCTATAACTCCCTGATTAGACTTAATGGTTACTTAGAAATAATGTTGAAGTACCCTGTCAGTCGATTAGGGTGAAGAGTAGCGCAAATGAAAAAAAAGGCGTCAAGCAATTCTAAAAAGTAAGAGGGATTAAATCAAAGATTAGTTCAGTGACGGGTTGATTAATTTTGAATCATCAATTATAAAGTTATGTGATTCGATAGCATGACATTACTCCGCAATCAGGGAAACCAAAGAACAATTACATTATACCTCTGAGGCTAAGAGCACTTGTTGGGTTCTTTGGAGATCCGTAAGCGAGGAAAATGAAGAGACAAGGAAGAATTAAACTGGTGAGAAGAAAAAACTGGCATTAATCAGATATTTATGATTATATTAAATTGATTTACAAGTCTTGCACCAAAAAAAGTGAAAAAGCCGTTTCGAAAATATTTGGAAAACTTTCCGTTAGTAGCGTACATGTGCAGCAGAGATAAGTTAATATACAATTTCCATCTTACTAGGCAGATTAAAAATTTCACTCGAAACAAAATTGAAGTATCGAGTGAAAAAACTTAGCGAATATTTGTCGACAATGTCGATCAGCACGAATCACTCCGCAGAAAAATTGAACGTAAATCACAGTTGAAACTGAAATCAAATCTTGCTGGGCCTTTTAGCATCTTTGAAAAGAAAATTGAAAACATACGACCTATTTTTTCCCTTTTACTTGAATCTCCACGATATACGTGATATTATTACAAGAAACACGTGAGAGTGTGCGATTTTTGCCGCAGGCAATGAAACAAACAACCTACATAATGAAACTAGAAGAAGCAATATTTTTTCAAAATCTTGCATTTTAAAGCCAAATGAAATAAATATACAACGATCAGATCAAAATATGGACAAATCTGAGTTCTATGGGAACACGCTAACTTTATGATTATGTTTGCAGTGATCTCAGGTAATTATCCGTAAACAATCCAACGGAATCAAGAGCAGGAATACTATTTTTTAAGACTGGTCGCTACTCAGAAACTCTTGTTTCGTTTTCCCGAGATAAATAACCGCCAGCCATTTTTTAAGCCACAACTGAAATGTTGGGCATTATTGTACTGATTTGTTTAACAGAACAGAAATGGCAAAATTTTTGTACGCTGTTCTGAAAACAATGGTCACTTGAGTATCTTCGGGGACAAACATGAGAAATTAAGCTTACTATGTATGAGTTTACTAAGCAGTTGTAAGTTGAAGAATAACTGAAAGAGCTTCCAGAGACCATTTATTGACCGGAGTAACAGTTTTGAAATCAAAGATTGCCTTCAAATACGGAGGAGAAGGGTTGGCATAGATAAAATCCTATCTTACAAAATCTGCTTCTCAGATAAACAGAACAAAGAAATTTAAAGCATTGTGTTTGAATTAGTTGAGCTCATCTGATAATCAATTTTTTTCACTGATTAATACTGTTTTATATTGAGAGTACAAAAGTCGGTTCACTAGAGATGCGAAGGAAAATGTCGATAGTAATTCTACATCATTCTCTCATAACGATAATAATTAGTAAAATTTATAATCTATTATAAATAGCAAAATCCCTAACATAGTAGCTGCAATATTAGCAATTGAGAGAGGCTAAAAAAATTACAGCTTTGAATGGATTGATACAGCGTAAAATTTGCGAGAGACAGAGATGAGACAGCAGTTGTATCTGAACAATTTATCTGCAAACGAAAAGGAGAGTTTTGCTCAGTTATGAAACGTGCGGATTCGTAGAAACCGCCAAAAAAATTTCTGAGAAATGAACTTGCTCAACAAGTTTCTTTAATGATTCATAATCAGGAAGAGATTGAGATTTGAATAAAGCTATTTCTCTTCTAGCAAACAAAATCTGCAACAGCTCCTAGCACGAGTAACGTATTCATAACCATTCCGCTTACCCGTGTGATACTCCTCCCATCGTCGCTGATCCCCACAGGAAATGAGCAATCTACAAACATGCTACCCATTCCCACAAACCTGACATGAGGTATTTCACTTAAAGAACATACAATATCGCTCATATCTCATCAAAGTCACCAAACTCCGTTGGAGTTTTCGAAATCCGCGTCACATGGCCATATCTTGGTTCAGAATGGACGAAATCATAGTCCAAGGGCAGCATTAGATTAAGCTAAGCGAGGCGCATATTCTTCTTTATAAAAGTTCCGGTTTGGTTGAAATAGGCGGTCAGACTTGACGAATCCTTTAGGTTTTTGCCTACGGTGCATTACTCAGTGTGCAATGAAGCACACTAGCTATCCTACAGTAAGCAAAAATCTGTAAGGATTCATAAAAACTGAACGCTTACAGTGCGTATACATTACCCAAATATCTACTTATAGGGTGAAGCGCATTGTCTAGCTGAGTCAAGTGTCCTTGGATTTCAACTTTGTCCATTCTTAGCCAAGATATGGCGCTGTAATGAGGATTTCAATAAACTCGATAAATAAATTGAGTTCGACAACATTTGCGACGAATTACTAGCGGTATTGCATACTGAAGACAAAAAGTTCCTTGATTAACCTGTAAAACTGCAATTTAGCCCAAAAATGAGCCTCGAAATCAAGCTAGTCAATCATGGCTTAAATGAACCCAGGGATTCGAAAGAGCTTTGCATCTGATTTGATAAGAAAAAAAACTCGCGATTGGTAGCACATGCCATAAGAGACTAGCAACTACAATACCTGTCCTTATTATATCAGCAATGAAAAACAAGAGTTGTTTTGTTAGAACCCTATCAAATGATCATATTAACGATAAATAATAGGCTAATTAACATTTAATGCACTGTGTGCTTACCCTCAAACATTAGTCTATTTAGCCTATTGTTTACCATTTATAAACTTTCATTAGACTGATATGGGAACGGAATAAGGATTGAAATAGAGACTAGAGCGATAAAATAAAGAACGGCCTATAAGTATGGAAATTGAAGATCTTCATTTTTGCAATGTCTCAAAATTGATAGCATCTGAATTGCTGAAAAATTGTCCACACTTATCAACAAGTGACACTACTGCGAAAGTATTAAGTTGGTGCAAAAGGAATGGCCGATTTTCCAAGCCTTTTTTCAGGGCAACTTTTCCCCATCAATTATTCTTCTTTACAATAGATGTAGTACACCCTCGCGATGCTGTTTTCATGCTCTATCTAACGGTGCTTAAAACGGGCTCTCAACATCATTTCTTGTAAAGTTACTGAGCTTCAAATAACTGCATCCAAATTCAGAATTTCATTGCATTCTTTGCGGCCAGAATTCAAGCGCGTATCAATGGGATTTCTTCGAAAATTTAGCTCTTGTATGTAATAGAAATTGTCTACATTATATGTACTTAACTGCATTTTTTGAAGTTATCCAGACTGAGATATCGGCGCCCAAACATGAGTAGCTGTTGCGGTTATTTTATGATCCATAATTTTCTTCTGAGAAAGTCAGTCGCCGAAACTTTGCTCAATTCTGTAAGCGTAGGTCTAGGACACTTATTAACAGCTTTTGCAAAAACATCCAGCTGTTAAGTACGTAGAAAATCAGAAAATTCTATATTCCGGACTTTGAGGCACAGTGAAAAAATGTTGAAAAAAGTGAGAAATTTCAAATTTCAGTTTTTCTTTTTTTCGCAAACTTTTTTGTCCGAATTTTTTATTGCATTTTGTACTACTGGCTTGTGGCTACAAGATAGGCCACTTATCATTTATACTAAAAAATTTTGAAGGAAGTTATGAATTGTCAAAAACAAGGTTCCAGCAGAAGAACCTTCTTTGTCTTTTAGTCCGTATTTCTCTTCACTTTTAAGGTTTAAGTATAAATAAGTATGCGCTGTATTGCGAAAGATTTGCCGCTTTTGAGGGTCTTTACCGCATTCAGAAATGTGGATTCTTTAGAAAGTTATAGCACGTCAAATTGAGAATTCGCAAATCGGCCATTCCTTTTGCACCAACCTGATATAATATTCTAGTACAGATGAGAAAATTATATCCGAATATTCCGCTAAAGCAATCATATCTGAAATCAAATTGCTGAGTGGCCCCTATAACCATAATGAAACCCTATTGGTTTTCGCAGTAGTTTTCTGATGGTATGCATATGATTCTCATGGCAAGGTTTCAACTAAATGGAATGGACTAAAAATTGCATTGTTAGAATACAGATATTTATACCCCTTCATAACAGCTCTTATCTCAGGGGATTTATAGGTAACTTGAGTAAATATTGTTACATACAATTATTTCTAATTAGACGCTGTCATAGTAGGACCTATATAATAAAAGGGAAAACATTGTTGAGCGGCATTTTTGTTGTGTCGAATAACATTCGTCTTATGAGGTCGGGAATTTTCTAACTGTGAAAGTTTTTTCTTGTCAAAGGAAGAAGCAGACAGAGGCGGGAGTAGCGTACTGACAAGTAAAGGCTTCACATAAGATCGAGGGGTAAATGGGGGTAATGTGTTATCAGCTGCTGAAATCGTAAAGGTATTTTCGAATATTATATTGCGAAGTAGTTTCAGAAGCTTTATTTTGAGTACATCCGTCATTTTGTTGATTTTTCAGTTAACCATTTGTGAAAGATCAAAAGAAAAGTACAAAGATATTCTGCGCGCATGATAATAGGACATCTTGCATTGATGTTTTTAGCACAGGTAACACAAAGGATAACGAAAAGAATTCGCACCGAAAGTTTGGCAGTTAGAAAGACCAGATCTAGAATCATAGCAATTGCATATACGATTCACGTAAAAATGGCTGAAATAAGTCATTAAGTCATAATTCACCCCACCGAATACTCCCAAAATAAATTTCTTGTAGTTAACACTGAGTGATCTGAAAGGTATTGCTGCACCCAACCTCTAACCACGTATGAGATACGGTAATTTCTCAGCTACGTCTCGATCAAGGACTCTCAAACCTCAACAAATTATTAGCAACACTTAATCGAACAAAGCAGAGTAAATTTTTAATAGATGCAAGAGGGTTGCAAAATGTAGTGTAACTTTCAATAAACACTACTTTGACTGTTAAAAATTTTCTTAGAAAAGAACTGCATGGATAAAGCCTGTGTGTAGATTCGGTCAGAAATTTGAAGTGGAAATTACTGTTATAAATGGCAGGACATTTGAATGAATATACAAAGGGTGCCTTTGTAAATTAAGATAAAAGCTGTCGTATCGTTACAAATTCAAAAGGATCAAGCCGTAGATGTAATTTAGATAATGCCTATGTGTGACGTACGCATTGTTTATACTTTCTCGTAATCACAAGCAATTTATGTCGTCGCAGTGATTGATGATAGACGCTTGATTGTGCTTGGCGGAATTCATGGAAGCGGCTGCTAACATAAGACAGTAGAATATTCCACTTTGTGTCCACTATAGCTTTAATGCAGAGGGTGAGGCGATCACGATTAGGGTGAGTCGAACAAAACGATGGCGAAGATTTGATCCATGAGTTGCGTGTTGAACTACACAAACGGCTCCACGCATGAATAGTTTCAGTATACTGGACCGAGGGAGGGGAGGGGGAGCCGTGGGTCGCGAAATTTTTGAAATTCACTTACATAGTTTATAAAAATGTGCAAGTGACTTGTTTACTCTTGTAAATAATTAGAATAATTTTTAAACTTGTTCAAAAAGTCAAATTAGCGTTGTAAAAAAATTTTACGAAGCGTGCCTGCCGCCACGCCCTTTCCTAGATTTTGGGGGTCATGAGCCGCAGAATTATGAGAAGCACGAACTTTTTCGGATTTGCCTTTTCTTCATAATGAACCCGTATTTGGGCTCTTCAGACTCATCCTTTCCTCAGACAAACCACCGGAATTTCCGCAGGACAAGCCAAATTTGCAGAAGTTCTGCAGGACTTTATTCACTGCTGCAAGAACGAAACCCTTGAAAATCGGAACTTCCGCGGAATTTTCATGCCAAACTGGTTGAAAACCGGAACTTCCGCAGAACCTTCTTCAAAACCCTGCGGAAATTCCGAAAAATGCCAGAGGTTCCGCAGCACTTTAGCCGGCCAGAACTTCCGCAGGACTTTAAATGTGTTGTCTCGTGATGTTGCCTCGCCAACTACTAGAGTGCATTATCGAACATGTCAGTCGTAACGTAGAGGATAGTAGGTGGGTCTCACAGTCAATAGAGTGAGGTTCAAATTTCGCCCCGGTATTCTCTTTTGCTGTTGTGGTTGGCATTCTTCGGAACTTTCACAGCACGTTTACGGAACTTCCGCAGGTGACTCGGCGGAACTTCCGCAAACGCTCTGCGGAAGTTCCGGTGATTTGTCTGAGTCTAGAGCGCATATCGATTTGGGTGCATACAAAATTTGGTTGCTATTTTGAGCTCATAATTTTTGTATTCACTATAGATCCCAATTGTGCAGGCTCCTGTGTTTTCCTTTTTGTTCCGATATTGCTGAGATTACGTAATCCAAAATGGTCTTGTGAAGTTCTGGAATCTGCCAGCGCACAGGTGCAATATACTGAGAATGACCTCTCCAGGGTGAAAGGGGTCGCAGCGGTCGCAGTCCTCCGGGTGAAGGGTGTTTCAGTTGATCAAGAAATCATATTGAATATTTTGCAAACATGCACTCAGCTCGTATCTTATGTTCAGATGTGAACTACTAATTGTGAGTACCTGATTAAAATGGAGCTTTAATTTTTAAGCATTTATGGGTTTTCTAAAAGAAGAAATTCGTAACTTCTGTAGACGAACAGCAACGTCAGCAAGGTAAATGTTTCTAAGACCACCTTGTCTTCCGCTTTTAGAGAACATATAGTTTGCCAGGAGTCTGTTAAAAAAGTGCCTGGTGAAGAGTGTGGGTAGTGATTTTTGGATATTTTCGTTTGGGATAAAAATCCGTAACTTCTGAAGACGAATAGCTGCTGCAAGAAAATAATCATCATCGGAACCGCCTCGTCCTCCGCTTTCAGAAAATATGTATGAGCGGCTCCACAACTTTGGCGAGGCGGAGCTGCGCTAGCGTGCCTTGCGTTGCGGTTGCCCTGTGCTGAGGCATACCTGATCCATCGATCTTTGGTGAAGATCACGGTCTCGCCTCGCCAAAGTTGGGGAGTCGACATTAGCTTGTCTGAAATCCTTCCAAGAAAGTGCCTGGGTGAAGGGCGTGCCTAATGATTTTTAGGGATTTTTAAGATAAAAAATCCGTAACTTCTGCAGATGAACATTTTGTACGCCGTGATGGTCGCCTTTGCAACCTCTCGTCCTCCGCTTTCAGAAAATATATACTTTACCTGAAGTCCGTTAGTCCATTAATATTTTCACAGCTAAAATCGGTAAAATCGATATTTGTAGTGCGCGAAACCTCCAATATCGATAAAAATCGATATCTTGAAAATGCGAACCTGCAAAATCAATGAAATCAACATTCTGGAGGTTGCGGAGCCTCTAAAATTGATAAAATCGAATATTTGGAGAATTTGAAGATTTCGCAATTTCAAAAATTTCAATTTCAATTGCCAAGTTTTGAGATTCACACCCCAAATTTTGGACCTCAAGGCTCCACTCACCTTCTAAGGCTCCGCCCACTCACCTCCAAGCTCCGCCCAATCTTTCCTCAACAGCCACAGTTTACCCATTGTTAGCATTACCATTTCCCCGTCAACCACTGCAAAACCGCTAATCCATCAATCAAGGCTCCGCCCACTTCACTCAAAACGCCTTCAAGTGAAGCTCCACCCCTTCCCCTCGCGACACCGCCTATGTGCACTCTAGCCGAACAAAATGAGCGGAAGATTGAGCGAAAAAATCGAAAAAGTGTAAGCTAAGCTTACCTTTAGGCTTTTATACAGCTATAACTCCTTCATAGAAGCTTCGCCCACTTTCTACTTCGCACCACGATCAAAATCAAGAAAAATAAGGAAAAATAAGAAGAAATTTAGCGAAAATTGCGTTTTTCTAACCTTATTTACCCCCTTCTCAGCCGTTTTCAGCCCCTAACCAAGACCAGATGGCCACCGGGTAACTATCATACGTTGCAGTAATAAAGAGAGGGGAAAAAATTAGGGGGAGAAAGAGGAAAAATCGCGTGGCCAGAGCTAAAAAAAACGGTCAGAAAGTTTTATAAATGGGCTCCCACAGAGGAAGCCCCTATAATTTCTCCGAATTATATGTGGTGTCCCCCTCGTATACAAACTAAAAAATGGCCATTCCAGCCCGTCATCCCTACTCTCCACTGAGAAAAAATCGAAAATATGCATCATCGCCTTATGCAGCGCCTCTACGCTGGAGCTATGGGCACGAGCTGCCGCTAGAAAAATAGAGCTACCAAAAGTACATGTCAATGACCACATGAGATTACCCCAATCATACAACTTGCAGAGATATAAGAGCGCAAATTCGCCCTTATTGACAGATTTCCCAAGTTCGGCTGTCAATTAGGCACTTTTACTGGAAATTTGTTCTCCTACGACCTTCTCTCTAAAAATCATATTTTCAGAGATCTTTCCAATAAAACAAACCCCAGCCTGTATCTGTAATATTCGCAAAGTCATTAGCCCCCAACATGCATGCTCAGGCCTTAAAATCGGCTCCTCCCAAGTTGCCCCGTAATTCCTCCAAAAATCACGTTAGACACCTCCCTCGCACCTAAATACGCCATATTGCCATATTTTTTGTAGCCTCTATATGCACTTTGAAGTAAGCATCGCTCGCAAAGGCGAGACCAATAAATTGGTAAGACAATAATTTTCTCAACAAATGACCGCCATAAATCCTGTGTAACTTTTTTATCCAAATCTTTGTGCTGAAATAATCTGTGAGCTTTTCTACACTTTTGAGAATGTCGGCAGTGCAAGTTTTCGCTCCACGTGATCCACAACCCGGGGAAAAAACGAGAAAATTTGGCGTTTTCTTTGTGTTTGTTCCAAAAAATACTTCAGAAGTAACATTATCAAGAAACGATGAACAAGAAAAGGATTAGCTTTGAAAACAAAAGAGCTTTGCTTTTACCAAGACGAAATGCGAGTCAAAGCCAACCTAGTTTTTGGTGCGTCCTTCAGAATTTTACCCCACATTGTGGTTCCCGTTTTCTGGAACGTTGCCTAAATTGTAGCGCTCACTATTCTGTGCAACAATCGTCCAAGCTGAAAAAAATAGCTGCGAAAGCACTGAAACAGAACAAGTTAAATAAAACCGCACTTTTTACGATTTTTCGCAAAAAATTCCACCATAATCGAGAAGGAAAGGGCTGGATGGTTGTCTGCATTATGAAAAGAAGCCTATAAAATGCACGAAAAACCGCGTAAAAATAGTCAAACTAGGAGAAAAACAAAAATTTTTCGAAAACAAGGTTTTTGCCGGATTTCTCAATCAAATCAAAAAATTTGGTTCTGGGCCGTTGTCAGCGTGAAAATAGAGATCAAGAGCTTTAAAATGATATATAGCTTGCTAAAATTGGGTTCGAAACAACCAAGAAGAGGGTACCAGAGCTAAATGCCCCGCGCCCCGCGTTTCGGGTAGCGAGGTACGCGCAGCGCGCGGAGAAGCAGACGAGCAGCGAAGACAGATCAGAGCCGACGGGGCATTTGGCTTTAGTCGTAGATGTCCGCGGGGTCTCAATGAAACCCTGCAACATTATATATCATTCTAATCGTCATGATACAACGAGAAGCACTGACATTGTCCCAAGCGTTGGAAATCATTTATTAACGAGATAACTGGCATTCTTGTGCGCGGCTCCCTGCGCAAGAATAAAGCGCAGTTTCTCATTTTTATGCAACTCTGACAGCTTTTCTAAACTTCTGAAAGTCGATTTTGGTCAATAGGAGTTTGACTGAGAAATGTTGTTCTGAATTTCGGCGAAAATTTCACAGAAACCTTCCTTCTTAACGCAAAAAAGCTATGAAAACGCAAATTCTCAGTTTCGCTGAGAAAACCTTAAGATATTATCCCCTATATTCATTAACGTTCGTTCCGATATAGTCAGGACAATAAGGTCCGCAGCGAAGCCCCGGATGACTTCTGTTTTTTCCCAGGTGAAGGTTGTGTCCCCCCATAGCCCTCAAAGTGAAGGTTACCAGAGTACGTGGCTATGTATCGAGAGTATAGTTACCGACTTCTAGCAAACAATAGTATCATTGCAATGTGAAGTTTGCGTACATAAAAGTAGGTGCCGTAAGTGTACTCTGCTGCTAAACAGGTTTTACCTACAGCGCGAATGACAGAAGGATTAATATTGGGGTGAAAGGTAAAAAATAGGACACCTAGAGAAGATACAGTCAATTCAGCTTTATGTCTTCTCAAAAAGCATGAATTTTAGCATCCTAAAAAGCTTCATCCCAAGGTCCTGTTCCACGATGTCGATGACAGTCTGAAACAAATGGACAGCTCTAAAATCAGTTCAAACAAGCTTCGCCGAGGATTGCGATGAAGGCGTTGGTGAACGATCATCCGATTTTTGTGAGTGTTCGCAGTAGCCGAGTTACCACCCCTGCAACCGTCCTAGGTGCTGTTCATATCATGGAAACGACGCAATGTGGAAAGAACGCTGATCTGTGACTTTACGAGACCCACACATTTTGCTGGTCAGCTATCCTCCGCTCGTGCTTCTTCGCCACCACTCGCTCCGCTCTAAATATATCCCCGGCAGAAATAAAGTTGATAAACTAGTCCCAGGAGGCCTCAACAGTATAAGAAGCAAATATATATATAATTAGCATGCAAGAACGCTTGGAGAATTTTAAGATATAATGACATTAAGAATTGTTCAAGGTCTTTACCCCGACCCGTATATTGATTGCCCTAAAGAGCAGTGGGTTGGTATTCTTGAAATTAGAAGAAGTCTCAACCTCCGAAATTGAGAGAGAATGAACTATTAGGTTGGCACACAAGTTTTGCAACTTTTCCCGTAACTTTTTTCATGCTTTATGTAGCAATCTCATTTTGTGGCATCATATAGATCTTGATGTAAGCTGCAAGTCTGCGCAAACCGTTTGATTTTTGATAACCTAGTACAAAAATCTAAGCATTTTTTGAAAACTGCTGAAAATCGAGGTTTCACGATTTTTTGGCAAACATGAAGCCTCACGAAACCTGATTCAAACATAAGAAAAAGCAATTATAGGCAGCATGTAGCTAGAAGCTGGCACATCGGGATCAGTGAAAAAGAAATGAAATTCAAACGCAAATTAAGGTGGGGCGCCTTTGAGAAGTTGAACAAGTCAAATGCGTCAAGTTTTGAAGGCAATTTGTTAATAACTAAGCTGCGAAAAGTCAGAATTCGCTATAACTTTGCACTATAGGGTAATCCTATGCGGTAAACACGAATATCATAATCATTTGTCGCTAAAATGAAATTCATCTTTTGATCTCATGAACGATGCCTTTTCATGCGAAACGGATCTCATTTTTGTGATCAGCATGTCAAATAAGCCCTATAGGCCAAGTTTCAGCAAAATCTGATGCATTCTAAAAATTTTCCCATAGTACCGTAAACCTACCGTAATCCTCACATAAGGTGGTAAAATTCGGCAAAAATGTGTGCATTAGAAGCTTACATCATATTCCTTATACTGCCAAAAAATAAATGCGCTACGTTCAGATAGACAAAAGTTATATAAAAAGTTGCATTACTTATGTGCCAACCTAATAGATGGCCTTCGGATGCTCGCGGACGACAAATTCTCAAATCAAAATGCCTGAAACTCCGATTTCTTACTTTCGTTTCGATCCGACTCGCATCACTAGAATCTTCGAGGCTTGCGTTAATCACATAAAACTTGGCTTAAAAAGCTTCTTTGGAGATAAAGTCAATGGTGTCAAGCCCAATCCCTCAAAAGGTCAGGGTGCCTGAGCTTTTGTAGCCTTTTGTAGCCTTGTGCCTGATCCCCTAACTTGTCTTCAAAATTTAGGAATCGCTTCTTTCCTGGCGTTTGTGCTGAGAGCATACCCTTCCCTTGCTACACTGAAGATTTAGAGCCAAACACCCAGTCTCTGGCAAAATTGTGGCTCTTTTAGTAGACCGATTCAGGTCTCCGTAAAATCACGTGCGCTATAAAAAGTAGTCACAGAAAATCAGACTTACATCAAAATTCAAAAACCCTTTAGAGCAGGAGTATGTCTTCCAAACTGGTGAATTTGGAAAGTGCTCAAGACACGTGAACGCGGCCAGTAACACAAGTGACGCGGCTTGCGAAAACTCAAGCCGCGTCGACCGTGATACCAAATTGAGCGCCCTATAGAACAAAGTAGGCGTTGATGAAAGTAGCAGGAAAAAGAAGCTAAAACAAAGAGCAAGGCATGTGGTGCTTTATAGATAGCGAGTATTAGAAAATGTTGTAGAACTGGCATACAAAAGGTCGAGCCTGTTGAAAAGGTTCTAATACCGGAGCTTTCCTGCAACCACCCGAACCCTATACAGTGCTGGACATAATTATAGAAACACTCTAGAAATCGTCGTAATTTTCGTTCTTGTCAGTGAATCTGTCTGAAACTTTGCTGTATGGTGTGCATGTAAGCCTACCATAACTCCTCAGAACGGCTTCCAATCACGTTAATTTCGAACGGAGAAAAATGGAAAAATTCGAAAAAGCGTGTTTTGCAAGCTGAACATAATTATAAAGACACCTGGGCTTTTTAAACATTATCGCATTCCTTGACTCCCAAATTTTTTTTGTAGAGTTACATCCCAGAATATGAAACTTTTGCAGCACCCAGGACCTGTCATGCTACTCAAGGAAAAATGATCCTTGCATTTTTCGTTTCCAAAGGCATCAGAAGTCAAACTGCTCAACAAACAGCGGTTTGAGGAGTTTTCAAGCCCGCGTTCATTTCAAATGACAGTCCTTTAATACACTTAGCCTTTTTGATAGATAAGGTGAAGAGCGCTTTCGTAAACTCCGCGTGATCGCTGATTTTGACGGACAGACTCCAACCTCATCATAGGGTTGTCGCGCTTTTGCACCACAAAACTCGATTTTCAAGTTACAGAAAACGCTGCAATGTAGCCGCAACAATACACATACAACAATAAACTTGTGTGCCTAGTCAGGAAAAAATCTCGGGGTTGCACATTCTGGTTCAGCCGCAGTTGTCCTCCGTTGAGAGTTGAGTGGAGCACCCTGCACAATCATATCCAACTCAAATCAAGAAATTGAACAGGAGAGCGCTTGAAACTTCAAGATCTTAGTTAATCTCACCTACCGCGTAAAATGCGACATGAAACAGAGAAGGAAATAGTGAGATTCGTGATTGTGTTGAATCTACTGCTCGCAGAGAATTTTTGTGGAAAGTATTTCAAATCTAAATGCCAACTGCAGCACTAGAAAAAATCTGAAAGTTGTTGCAAAAGCTGCGTCTCCATGTAGACAATATAATAAATCGAGTCCATCATTTCACGAACATTGGAAAATGAGTTTTGTGGTGTAAAAGCGCGACAACCCTATGGTGAGGTTGGAGTCTGTCCGTCAAAATCAGCGATCACGCGGAGTTTACAAAAGCGCTCTTCACCTTATCTATCAAAAAGGCTAAGTATTCCAGGACTGTCATTTGAAATGAACGCGGGCTTGAAAACTCCTCAAACCGTTGTTTGTTGAGCAGTTTGACTTCTGATGCCTTTGGAAACGAAAAATGCAAGGATCATTTTTTCTTGAGTAGCATGACAGTCCTAGGTGCTGCAAAAGTTTCATATTCTGGGATGTAACTCTACAAAAAAATTTGGGAGTCAAGGAATGCGATAATGTTTAAAAAGCCCAGGTGTCTTTATAATTATGTCCAGCTTGCAAAACATGATTTTTCGAATTTTTCCATTTTTCTCCGTTCGAAATCAATGGGATTGGAAGCCGTTCTGAGGAGTTATGGTAGGCTTACATGCGCACCAAACAGCAAAGTTTCAGACAGATTCACTGACAAGAACGAAAATTACGACGATTTCTAGAGTGTCTCTATAATTATGTCCAGCACTGTGTTTGCCGATCCACTACACCAGAATGCCGCTCGCAGCTTATTTAGGAGAAGTCTTCAAAAGAAGTTCAAAATAATTTTGACTTTATCGTTCGAAATTCCTGCGGAACAATATACCTTGATTTCCGGGGTATAAGGCATACCTTGTATAAGGCGCACCGCAGCGAACAATGGCGCGAAAATGCTTTCTAAACGCTCTCTGAATCTAGAAAGATGAAGACTCAGTGTGTTGCAATTGTTCTTCACTTTTTATAAATCATGCCTTCAGGTCCTTTTTTTTAATCTTCTCAAAACGTATACTTTGAAATCATTTCTACAGGTGGGAGGAAGAGGTTCTCAATGGTTTTATGACGTTTAGTAGATGATTCTTTCTTTTGTTTCCAATGATATTGCCTGTGCTGCATTTTCTGCTTTCCTTCGTTTCCAATAACGCTGCTAAAACGGTCCTTTCTTTACAATGATACTACTTATATTTTTAAGGTGCTGTTTTTGTTTTATACTCGTCATTCTTAATAAAAGAAAAGGTAGAGATTTACTGTTAGCAGCTTGTGCGGTGCCGCGCATCGAGAACGTCATCGCACATCAGTCCGCGCGCAGTGAAAGCTACTGCGCCTTACACCCAGGAAATTAGAGTACTTCTGAAACGTTGATATGTTTTGGTACATCCCTCGCGGGTTGGTACCTTGTTTCTGAGCTGGTTCAGTATTAAAGTGCGTAGAGTATTCTGCGTACTTCGAGACGAAGATGTTGCACTATCTAGACAAAACGTGACTGTCGAACAAGCTGATGACGATTCTGCTCGTTTTTGCAAGCTTAAAGGCAGCAGCTCGGCAGAATAGACTTACCTTAGATTTTGACACACATGGATAGGAGGCCCTCCAAGTGAACCAAAAGAGCAACTCCGGGCCGAAAATGTGGATTCTCCAAGCCAGGAGGGCGGCCCAAGCGTCGCTCCCCTTCCTCCTTTCGCTCCCCTAACACCTCGAGTATTCTCCGCTAGACGGCGCGGGACCCCCCAACCGCTTTCCTGCATTGTGCATGCTATACAAAGCCAAAATTACAGGCAGCAGGGTCTTCGTGCCTGGGCCTCCCGACTCTCCTTTAAAAAATTCTCGTCCGAGCTGCCTTTCGGAAATTGAAGAAAACACCACGGTAAAGGCTTTTTCACCCCTTTTAAAGCTCAGATTCGGGATCTACGGTTCGAGAAGGCCCAAAGCATGAAGATTGAAGTGCAAAATCTGCCGAGCCGCTGCCTTCAAAGCCACACATGATTTTTGAATGAAGTAAAGGTGGATGGTTGATAATCGTTTGAGCTTGCTAAGCGTCGACCAAGATATCAGCCACACTTTATTCACGGCCAACGTTTCGGCGGGATCGCCTTCTTCAGAGCCTAGAAAGTCGAAAACATGAGTGAAACATCCTCCTAGACGCCAAGATTCTAGCTCAAGCCGAAAGTCAAATTGGAGAGAGGCAAAGGCAAAGAGAGATCGGGTAACCAAGACTCACCTTCGATAACGTGTGATGATGCGTTAGACCACCATATACTCAGACTATACCTCTTCCCCTATATATAGTGCTCGGGTGACCTGACCTCATATCAAAACCCACAGAGGTATTGATATGGCGCCAGTTCATTGGTGATGGCTATGCACTCTTCCTTCCGATTCATCTTTGCATTCTTGGCGTTGATCCAGAACGCTTCCAAAGTTTTGCGCGCTAGGAGGTCGGGCTCGTACGCTAATATAGTCACTCCAATACTAATCTCAGCATTTTCATGGCACGAAATACGATGGCTGCCTAACGGCGTAGCTGCTTTTAGTTTGTTCAACCCATCCAGGTGTTCTTTAACGCGGCAGCAAAGAGGTCGTCCTGTTTCTCCTATATACGTATCACCACACGATAAACATGTGATGAGATAGATAACCCCGGAGATCATGCAATCACCCTCTTTGCCAAATGGGCAAACGACACAAGCTGGTGTTAGGCATGTACGATCGTAAGATCGATTTCGGACCAATTGGCGCTTTAGGTTCGAGGGTGGTATATCGACCACCCTGACATCGTCTTGCAAACCCGCGAGATGTACGCATCGCCGCACTGCCGCGCTTATCTTATCCGATACGAACGGCAAGCAGAAAGCGATTTTTGTAAGTGGCGCATCCGGGCTGCTGGAACTGGCTCTGCGTCCTACAAACCCGCGAGGGTTTGGGATAGGCTCACCAGCATACCCATTAGACTTAGCTACTTGATAAGCTAACTCCATAGAGTAGATTCGCTCTTGCATGCCCGAAGACACTTTTGCTGCTGTCCGATACATGTTCTTTATAACCGCATTTTTAAGCTTGCTGGGATGCGCAGACAAATAATGTACTAAAATGTTTTTACAGCTGGGTTTGCGGTACCACCTAGTTTTATAATCCCCACCGCACAGTCGTACTTGTACATTGAGAAACGGTAGCCAGTTTTCCTTGGGCTTTTCCCGCGTGAACTTGATATCTGGGTATTGCTGGTTTAGAAGATTGAAACAAACATCCATCTCGGCTTGCGTCGGACAAATGATGAAGCAATCATCTATATAACGACAATACAGCAATGGTTCCCTCGAAAGCACGGGCGCTTCTACTTTGGACATGAAAACAATGGCTAGAGTTGGCGCTAATCGCTGTCCCATCGCCAAACCCCGGACCTGCTTATAGTAGTGACCTGACCACCTAAATATGGAACACTTTAAGCATTCGCTTAGAAGGGTCATGATGCTAGTGAGACTAAAGCCGTACAGGTTTAGGGAACTTTGATGCTCTAAGAGGAGTTCGTAAATCGCTTGCATCGCCGCATCATTCGATACATTTGTATATAAGGACGTTACATCGAATGATTCCACCACACAATCTGGGATCAGTTGTGTGCCCCGGAGACGCTCTAGAAGCATATTAGTGTTTGATAAATGAGCGGGGACATATTTTAGCAATTGTACAAGTATGGTATTCAAGAACCAAGCGATTCTGTCGGTGGGGCCTGCAACGCTGCTTATAATTGGTCTTACTTTGAAATCGCAGGGATTTTCTGATGTCAGTGCTGTGGCAGGAAGTTTGTGGGTCTTTATTAGCGTGTATAGGACGGGACAGATAGGCAAGTCGCTTTTGAGGCGCGTAGCAATACTCTTCGGTAACCCCGCAGAGCGAGCACTATCTATCCAGATCCTATTTAGACGACGGTATTGTTGGCAAACTCAGCGGCGCTTGACGGCTGATATATGGTATCATCCATCAGATGGTTGCGCGTGATTGCCATATCTAACTCACGAGAAAGCACCACGAACTCTCCCCCTTTGTCGCTGACTGAGATTTTGATCTCACCTGCGTTGCATTTATCGCGGATTTCGCGCAAGCCACGGTATTGGGAAACGGTTAAATTATTCTTTTGGCGCTTATTATTTAATCGGTTGAGGATGGAGAAGATGGATGTTGCGAAAACGCGAAACTTTGCGTCGACTGCACTATTCGGTTCCTGTGGTACCGCAAACCAGCTGTAAAAACATTTTAGTACATTATTTGTCTGCGAGTACTCTGCGTTGATACCACTGCTT
>CATQJL010000112.1:41755509-41912427 GCA_958299035.1 Cylicocyclus nassatus | reverse complement strand
TGATTTTTAATGCCACTCATACTTTGAGTCACAGCGTTTTAATGCTCAAATAAAGCATCTTATCGGCATTCCCTAAAAACGACAAATGGCGAATTCCAACTTCTTATCAGCTGAGTGCGGACCGCAGCAGTCGAAAGTGGCTCTTCCGCCCGTTCGAGGGCTTGATGTCTTTGCAGCTTCTCGCATTCTGCTTACTTTGTGTCCCATTGCTATATTCACTGGAATATGATGCTCATCTGAGCAAAATTATTGCATATCTAATAAAGAACGAAGCAGCTTCGGATTCTGGGTTTGGATCTTTTATCCAGAATGGGGAAACCGAAAATGAAGGCCGTTTTGCGATAGAGATCGATGCGAACTACTTTGACAATGTGAGGAACTTGGCCGAAAAAGCGGGTTTCGAAATCGAGAAAAAGGTACGATTCGAATTTATAACGGTGCACCTCTGATAGAACAAAGCGCGAAGGAAAGCTGCACCTCGACGAAATCCTGAGACTAAGCCATTAAAGGCAGCATCCAGGCAGATCTGGACCTATGGAGCTTTTACGTGGAAAGTATTTTTGGGGCCCTAACTAAGGCACTGCCCAAGCGGCAGCTCAGGTAGTGCTCTAATGGTTGAGGTATTCCCCTCGAAACTGGCCCCCGCGAACGTATTCGCATGGATTCATAGCAGTTTCGCGCCAGGATCCACGCTTTGCGCCATGAATCCGTGCGAAACACGGTCGCGGGGTCCAGTTTCGGGGGGAATATCTCAGGCGTTAGGGCACTACCTGAGCTGCCGGTTGGGCAGTGGCTTAGTTAGGGCCCCAAAAGTACTTTCCACGTAAAATCCCCACAGGTCCAGACTTGCCTGGACGCTGCCTTTAAGCAGGAGAATGCCGACCACTGAGGAAGATGCGAAAAACTTATGCCACTTCCGTAATGCTCTTACTTTCGTCTTCAGCCTCCTCTCCTTCTACTTAGCCCATTAGTGTCTTAGTAGTGAGCACTGTTCACAATATTCATCCAGTACGATAAGGGTGAGATGTGCTCGCCGTTCTTTCAAGTTTTTATATACTTGTTCTAATGAGCCTAGTATTTGTACATTCAAAAGAGTCTTCAAGATTACCTAATTCCATCAAATATAATCTTTAGCTGTAAAGCTGTGAAAGAATTTTTAGGTCGTAAGGAATGTTCCCGAGCAGTTTAAGGGAATTTCATTCTCAGACTCGTTTTTTCGCACTCTGTTGAATCATAACGACGAATATTTTATATAATATTAAAAATTATTTTATTTTATTTCTCTAAAAAGCCTAAGCTTTCCAGATTTGCAGTTATTAGGTCGGCTAATAAATAAGTCCGGTTTGACATAATACTTCGAAATTCCATAACAATTCGAATGGCAGCTATCTAGCTGAAATTTTTTTGCAGCGAAGTACCTTCAAGCCTCTACTCTCAAATATCAAGTAGTCAGGATCTTTTTCACCCAAAAGTGATAGTTGTGCCCTTATATGGTCAGACCCCTAAAAAGTCGCTTTTTTGACTTTCCAACTTTCGTTCTCAGCGTATAGAGGGTGCGCAGATGACTTATTTGGTGGTTCAAGATATACAACCTTTGGCTACATGGAACTAAAATGGAGATCGCGGTTTGTGGATTTCTATAGCCAGAAATGTGAGAATTTTCAGGCATTTGCTCGTGGAAGTCAGTTTTTGGCAATCATAATTTCTTAGATTTGACGTTATCTATGGTATATCTGTGGTCGTGCAAATGGTTGAAAATTTCGAAATTTGTTATTTGGATGCCAACTATGCATTTTACACCCAACTTCAGCTTTTTTTCGAACGTGATTTTTCGGAAATTCTATGAAAAATTTGACTGTTTTACTTCCCTGCACGATTTAGTTGCCAAGACGATGATTGGCGCTCAAATAGTGTTAATCATCCATTTCTCCTTGATTTGCTCTTTTCGAGGGTACCACACATTCTTACAAAATTTTTTTTAATCCTTGCATCTTTCCCATCTTTCTCATCTTCATCTTTCATACGGGGTCTGCTACTCTTGTTAGTCTCCTCCAGGCTTCACGATCTACGACTTGTTCTTCGTCTATCTCAAGTTCTCCCAAGTCTGCTTTGATTCGATCTGTCCAACGCATCTTCGGTCTACCTCTTGGTCTTCTTCCAGGAACCTCTACTTTCATCGCTGATCTGGTGATGTGGTCTTCGTCTCGTCTTCTCACATGCCCGTACCATCTAAGCCGCTTTTCTTGCATCTTCTTGGTTATCGGGGCAACTTTCATCGTTGTTCGTATGGTTTCGTTCGTGACATGGTCAAGCATTGTGATACCCATCGTCCACCTTAGCATACGCATTTCCATCACACCAAGCTTCCGTTCTTCCTTACGCGTGCACGGCCAACACTCACTTCCGTATAGAGCAGTGGGGCGTACTACAGTGCGGTACATCTGTGACTTCAACTTGAGCGGCATCCGTTTGTCGCACAGAATCCCAGTAAGGCTTCTCCATTTCAACCAAGCTGCGCTTATCCGGCTGGTAATCTCATCTTGAAGCGTACCGTCTGCCGAGATGTGACTGCCCAGATGTTTGAAGGACGTTGTCTTCTTTGTTGCTGTACTTGCGATCTGAATCGTTCCCGGCGTTTGGGGTCCCAGCTCCATGTATTCTGTCTTCGTGGTATTGATCTTCAGACCGTGTAGCTCGAGTTGTCTCTTCCACATCTGTACATCTTTCTCTAATTCTTTTCTGGTTCTTGCCATCAGAATCACGTCATCTGCGTACATTACGGTCCAAGGAGGTTGGCGTATGAAGCTTCTGACGATCGTGTCCAGTACAGTGATGAAGAGTAGGGGCGAGAGTACGGATCCTTGATGCACCCCAACGCTTATCTGGAAGTCATCTGAGCGTCCTGCTGCTGTTCGTACATGGCTGGTGGCACCCTTGTATATCATTTTGATCCATTGGACGTATTCTTCAGGTACTTCGTGCTTCCGCAGTGCCCACCATATTACGTCGTGCGGTACTTTATCGAAAGCCTTCTCCAGGTCAGGGAATGCCGCGTGTAGCTCACATTGCTTTTCTCGGCTTCTTTCCATCATCATTCGGACGGTATGTATGGCGTCTATTGTACTGCAACCCTTTACGAATCCGCACTGGTTGGGGGCCAACTCCACGATACTTCGAAGCCTCGTTTCCAGTATTCTCTCGAAGATTTTCATCGTATGGCACATGAGTCGGATCGGTCGGTATGTGGAGCAGTCAGCTATGTCGCCTTTATTCTTCCATATCGGTATGGTTGTGCTCTTGTACCAGTCATTTGGTATATTCTTGGATTCGATTATCTGGTTTAGAAGACGTGTTAACCATGAAGCTCCCGCCTGTCCGCACTCCTTCCAGAACTCGTTGGCGATGTCGTCTGAACCTGTGGCCTTGCCATTCTTTGTGTTCGTTATGGCGATGCGAACTTCTTCTTCCGTGATAGCCGGTACTGGTCCACTTACGGGTTCCGCCTTTATCGTGGATGTGTATTCGTAACCAGCGGATGCAATCTCTGCGAAATGTGCTCTCCATCTTTCATTGATCTCCTGCGGCTTCCTCAGAATTCTTCCATGCACGTCCTTGATACAGTAGAAGTGCTCAACATCTTTTGAGGCGTTTCTTCTTGTCTTCGCAATTCGGTATATGTCTCGCTCGCCTTCACGGGTGTGCAGCTTCCTGTAGAGTCCTTCTATATATGCTTCCTTCGCTTGCTTGACGCTTCTCTTAGCCGTTCTTTTTGCTTCTAGATACTTCTGGTGAGCACCTTCTGCTTTTGTTTGCTGCCATATTCTGTACGCTTTCTTCTTACTTGTTATCTCAGCCTGCACTGTCTCATTCCACCACCAAATTTCCTTGTCCAGCTTTCAACATTCTTACAAAAATCAATTCGTAAATTTTCTACAAACCGTTAAAAACGACTGGACTTGTATTTTAGCCAACCTAATAGTTTTTGTCGATGTCAAACCGCATTTGATCCACGTACCAAAAAAAAGTCTGTTCAACAATAAAAATTTCACATTTTTCCTATTTGCTGCCATTTTTCGCAGTGAACGAAAAAAACCATTCAAGGCTTGATCACTCTGAATAACAAGGCTGTCTAGTTTAGAATCACAGATGTGCTCGGATTTTACAATAGCACAAATATTACAAGCTGTCAAACTCGCCTTTGACCGCACCTGTTTTCGCTGTCAGCCTCGATTTTGTGAAGATCGTCACGCTTCCGTGATGGGCCCAAAAGATGTGCAATTAAACAATATTTGCAGCAATCAAAGGTTTGATTCATTTTGTGGAAAAAAGGATGATTTCAAACTCATTTACTCAGAAACTGGGGCATTTTTGAGGTGCAAAAATGGCCAATTATTTTTGGGAAAAATTTTTTTCACAGGCTCTGGTCTAAAATTGTGACACAGTCTATAAGTAGCCCCAGTAGAGTCTCACATAACTACCGGATATGAGCTCTCCAGCTCTCTTCGTGGCTGCAAATTCCTTTACTGACAGGCTGAATTCTAAGTCGATTTTTTTTCTTTAATGCGCATGCTGGTGGCCAGAAATAAAGCGCTGAGGACCCAAGATTGCCTTAGCAGCGAATTTTGCAGCTCTCAAAAAGGATCAATCTGCTTGAAGTTACAGCAGGTTGAAAAAAAATTTCGCAAGTGCCCGGGAACTTTCTTTACAACCTAATAGAACAACACGCCTATAGAACGTTATTTACAAAAAATCCAGTGAACCCGTTTATATGTCTTTGAAAGAAACCGTGATCGGATGTAATACTTCTGTGATCTTAAGTGCTCGAAATTGATCCACTCAGTAGAAATGTTCAGAACTTCTTGCATGCGCTGATAAGATTCCTCGTTGAAATAAATCAGCACTAAAACCTTGCCAATCTTATTCTTGCTGTTCGACAATCTTCAGTATACAAACTTTTCCAAAAGTATCTGTACATCGTTATGATAGTAACCAACTCCTTCATTCAACCTTCATTCAGTCACATTCATGAAAAACTTTTCGGTATAATTCTGTGGAGCTGATTCCAACTCAAGTCTATGCGCATACGGTGCCATATTGATTTAGCTGCTCCATAATGTTTACTTTCTGAAATTTCAGAGACTTTCGTGTTGAGTTCATGAGCATGCCTCTAAAAAAGACCTTGTACAGTATACAAAGCTGTTTGGGCTTTATAACGAAGTCCGAGGAGGAGTGAGAAAATAGCCTTTACAGCACACCTGCAATTTCTCAACGGCTGTTCCAAGAAAATACTATTTCATTTTTGAAAAAAGTTACTGCGCTAGTTATTAGGTTGGTCCGAAAGTTCTGTCGCACCCTTTAAAAAATCGTAATTTTATCACAACGTTTTTGCATGACTTTGGTTTCATTAGAAAATATAAACCGTGCAATTTTCAATGACACCTTGCACTCTCTTTAGTAAGCTCCAAATGCAATAAAATTGTGAAAAGGAAACACTTCAAGTTTGGAATCTCGAGGCAAGCCCGTAAAAAATTCCAAAACTGCGCCATAAAATCCAAAACAGCCAGTAAACTAGGTTACTTGATCCCCTCTTTCTAGCTGAGCAAAATTCGTGCTGATCAGCCCTTTTCGAAAAATTTATGATTTTTGGGAAAATGCCAAAAAATCAAACCTCCTTAAAGAGTGATTTTTGTTTTTTTTTCAAATCGTAACTTTTCAAAGAACAGCTCGATTAGCGCGAACCTTGCTCAGCTAAAAAGAAAAATCAAAAAACCTGGAATGCTGGCTGTTTTTTGTGACAGAGTTTCGAAAGGGGCTTGGCTCAAAATTCCAAACCTGGAGTGATTTCTTTTTTCCTTTTTTATCTCCGCAATCAGAGCTTACTAGAGAGGTTCGAGGTGTCGTTAGAAAATGCATGATTTACACTTTTCAAAATATTTTTAGCAAACAAAAATACGACTGAACTTTCCGACCAAACTAAAATTAACGGTGTTTTCTTTCCTTTTATGCTTTTTCTCTGGCCAATTTCGGCCTCACTATCTGAAAGCCTTGTAGTTCACTTCATGCAAAAAAGGAAAAGATATTACCATGTTGTGCATCCCTTTGGGTATGTGGGCATGTAAAAATGACGAAAGCAAGGGGACCTGATTGCATAATTACATCATGTTCGTTATGGTCATATTCAATGCTTGATTGCAGCTATTCTAGAAAATATGTACGAGAGCCATTATACCTGAACATTTGCAATCCACTTACAGCTGCAATCGTTCAACAATATCTACATAGCAAAGCACAGGAACAGAAGGAAAAGAGATACGGAAGAAGTGATTGGAGAGCTTTTGGAATCGAAGGCTGTAGGTTTTTTGGTGCTTGCTGGTTTGGAAGAAAGTTAAGTTATTTGCAGTTTGGCAGAAAATTTGCTAATTTCAGGTGAAATGGGTGGAGCCACTTGTACCTAAATTTCGTGACAAAAGAATCTTCTTCGCTGATCCACATTATACGGACCAGTTACAATCGGTGAATTGAATCAAATTATCTCAAAATGTACGGATATACCTCAAAACAAGGAATTAAGATTTGATGATAGTATAGTAGAGATGAGAAAAAATTGATTAAGAGCAATTCTCCTATGTTGAAATTCGAACGTACACTGAAATTTCGCGTCACTCATCAGGTCATCTTGATTTTGCTCCTCTAACAACGAGCATTAAGGATTTGTATAATGGTTAGGATACATTTCAGTTAAGTTCCATGCTTTTTACTCATTTTTCCTAGTGGCTGTATGTGATCAAAACTTTTCAGGTGCGTGCAAACCACAGACGCATTTCACTTCATTATATTTACCATGCCCAAAATTTTGCTGATTTCGAATTTTTTATCTGATTCGATTATTTTTAGACTACAACAACGTTCAGCTTTTCCTTCTGCTCTATAGGGTTGGACTTAGTCATGGAAAAAATGATTTAGATAGAAAAATACGTAGAAGCAAAAGCGAAGATCCCCGAAATTCGAGGGTTTGAATTGATTATTTGGTATCATTTGTGCAAACTTAGGATTAAATCGTCTTAAAAATTGGATCCTCTTGATTTCTGAATGCTCATGCGCTGAATGCTTCGGAAAGCGAGAGTTTCTCTATGCAAATGACAAACGATTTTGAGAAATTGATCTGAGATATCAAAAGCAATGTGTGAAAAGTCTACATCGCATGCTAGCTGTCCGATCTTGAAAAGCTACATGATTTACAGAATTTCGAAGAAATCAAAACGCACTTTCTCAAGGAGCCCGGCGGCAACCTCACAAATTCTATATCGGAAACGGGCATGCCCACCAAAAAAAGAAGAGAAAAACGATAAGCAAATGATACTAGAGTTGATTTTTGCTGTACTATGAGATGCTGATGTATAAAATCCGCAAAGTCTTAATTTGCGATCTTAAAGATCTCAGAAAAGTTCTGTAGTTCTAAACCATGTGCACCTTATAGATGATTCAAAGATGTCTATAGAGTTTTTTTTAATCAAGGCCTTCGTTCGTTCTAATATTCCGTGATCTCTCTCTATAAAAAATTGTATAGTCTGAGACCCATAACCATGATTCTTTTAGTGGTCAACACTGCCAAATATGTCTATTACTGAAGCATGGGCCGATGGGTTGACAGGTGAAGGAGTGAATGTAGCGGTGCTTGTAAGTCTTGAGTTGATTGTTGAGTCGAAGTGAAAAGAATTTTTGAGGATGATGGGGTGGACTACCAACATGATGACCTGAGCCAAGCGGTAGATCTTGGAATATCATACAGTTTTGTGGACACGGAGTCAGACGTGCTTCCTAAATTGGGAAGTGATCAAACGTGAGTTCATTCATTTTGTGAAGTTTGCGAGAGAAGAATGAGACAAGGATATCAGTAACCCAAAGTTAATTTTGTACGTTGCTTACGTTGGCTCAAATATTCTCGCAACTTCATCAGTCACCTCTAAAATGAAGTAAAAACAGAAGATCAGTTTTGCGATATCCTACCATTTAAGACATGGAACGCGCTGCGCAGGGATCATCGCTATGACAGCTAACAACTCTAAATGTGGAGTTGGGGTGGCTTTCAAAGCCAAAGTAGCAGGTAGTATGAGACCGTAAGCTGAAGCTCACACACTGCTTTTTTATTCCATCTTTTAGCGCTCAAAGTTCTGGATGAAAGCCAATTCCTAAACGACGCCATTGAAGGAGACTCCTTGGCTTTCAAGTATATACCAAAACAAACTCGGAAGCGTAGAAAACAGAGCATTCCTTTTAGAAATGATCAAATTGATATCTACTCTGTGAGTTGGGGACCAAAGGACGATGGCTGCTCCGCCGAGAAGCCAGGACCTCTTGCTCAAAAAGCGCTCGAGTACGGTACGATGCATGTATGTTTGATGTCTTACTGTACTTTGGATATCGTTCACTAAATTAGCTCATTATTTCAAAATGAACTTGCCCAGAGACTAGTGAATACCGATTTACGCAGTGTTGCTTCTACTTCCTTTTTTTATCAAAAAATCGTCTGCAGAGTGTTGCGATTGTTTTACGATCACAATTGAAAATGTTTGCATTTTTGCCTAGATCGAAACCTCAGCGAATTTTGAATCACCGTTCCGTAGATTTTGGAGGATGAGATTACTCACAGGCCGTGTGTTTCTTCGGGTTTTGCTGGTCTTACTCGTTATTTGAGGAAGCTTGAATAGTTGTATAAATCTACACGTGAAAAGCTCGTAACCTTTCATCGACATCGTGGAAAATTTGCAAGTTGCGTATTTGTTAACCTAAGGAACTTACTCGACTTTACCCCTCACACGAACAACGGGGGTAATTTCATAATTTTTAAGCTCTGGGATAATTAGCATAAAGAAACTTGACACCAACAAATTTATCTATTCGCGGTATGCTTTCTTATAAATGAGTTTGGTTTCGCAAGAGCTTATGCAGTAGTTGCGTAGTCATCAAAATTTCGTGCTTCCATACAGTCCCCACGGATCCTATAACACTTGTTCACGAAAACTACGAAGCTAATGAAAGAATCATAGTGATTTTCATTCCGACCAAGTACACAAACTATTTGCCACACGAACAACTCTCTTCTACTTGTTACTACACATCATAACTTCAAGGGTCGTCGTGGGCTTGGCTCGATTTACGTATGGGCTAGCGGCAACGGTGGTCGGAATGACGATGACTGCGCCATGGATGGATATGCAAGTAACCTGCACACGGTGAGGCACAATCACTTCCAACAAAATCTCTCAAAATTCCAAGTTACTTTCAATTCGCAAATTTTTCTTCCATGTACGAAATGGTTTCAGATTACACTGGGCGTAGCTTCATCGTCAGGGTCTCCTCCATGGTATGCGGAAGGCTGTAGCGCAGTGATGGCTGCCGTAACCGAGGGAAGAACCACCGAAGGAATGGTATCTTTACTAGTCATTCGCGAATACTTCAAATAAAGAAAGACCCTTTCTTTCAGTTGACTACGGACGTTGGCAACAAATGCGTCCATTTCTCTGGTTCGTCTGCAGCAGCTCCTCTCGGTGCCGGAATACTCGCTCTCGCGCTTCAGGCAAAGTAGAGTTGACCACAAACTTACCTGAGTCATAGGCTACTCTTTTAGCCCACTTCTAACACAGAGAGACATACAGCACCTCATTGTTCGAACAAGTGAGAGAGAAAACCTTGTAAAGAGCTCACCAGATCAATGGGTCATCAATGGCGCAGGTATGCAAATGCAATTATTCTGGGGACGCGGAGAAGTGAGTTGAGAAACGCTTGTTCAGGACTACCGTTTTCAAGATATCTCGGTTATGGTGTGCTCAATGCACAAAAATTGGCCAGAGCAGCCACGAAATGGAAACGAGTTGGACCTTTATCGAGTTGCGCCAAGGAGCTGGTAGTTTCTAATGGGTCAGCACATTCGTTGATTTATTCGCTTTGCAGTCTTCAGTTCAAAATCGCATTGTCAGTCCTATTGTCCACTGAATTGATCAAATCTTTGCTATACACGCATTTTATTTAACAAGGGAATGGTCAGAAATTGAAGTGGCCATTCCAGACAAGCTGCATACCGTTAGATGCAGCTTGAAGCGCTGACTCTAAATCTGTCTTCCTTACCTGCTTATCGCTTTTCTGGACGAAGCTATAAGCCATTAAAGACCATTGTTTTGCTAAGAAATTATGCACGAAATTGAAAATTTAGCCGTACAGAGCCACGCTCGTCTCAATGCTGGGCCAAAACATGCCGCTAGCTTACTTAAAATTTTTGAAGCCAGAAGCTGAGCTAAAAGCGCAACAATGTGCTTGATTTCGCTGTTTTTATGTTGATTTTTTCACAATAAAACCGCTTGTAGCTTCGTCCACAGATGCGGGAAGCAGATAAGGAAGACAAATTCGAAGTCAGCGTTTTATACTGCATCGAATGATACACAGCTTCTCTGGTTTGGTCACTTCGACTTCTGACCATTCCCTTGAAGCAATAGCGATGAGCGCACTGGTATATTTTTTAGCCTCTAAACCGAATACCGTGAAAAATAAATATAAAAAGATATCGTAAACGTTCTTATTTTTGTCATTTTAGATTGCCAGATTCCCAGTTTTCTTTCCAGGACATTCTATCCTGGCTTCCCTCTGGTGCTTGACTTGCCCTTTTATGGATGTAAGGGGACATCAGTGGAAGTAAATTGGTTGGAACGCTTACAAATAGATATCACTATTGAGCACCCACGCAGAGGATTAATCTCGCTTTTCCTCACAAGCCCCTCAGGTAAGGTCTGGGCATTCTGTGTCAATAAAAGCATTACCCTATAAAAATCAGGAACTACTGTGCAACTGCTTCATCCGCGAAAGAACGACGATTCATCGGAAGGCCTTCGAGAATGGCCTTTTGTAAGCGTAGCACATTGGGGTGAAAACCCGGAAGGAACATGGAAACTGAAAGTAATGGCTGAGGTTGGTAGAATCCCAACTTACAATGATTTTCGACCTACGTCTGGGTATTTTCAGAGTCACAAAAAGGACGTCAAAGCTGTGGGGGTGCTGAAATCTGTCAGGTTAGCAGCTCATGGAACGACGGAAGATCCGTTGAAAGATAACGGATTCATTCTCAGCCTCCATTAATTTTCGTCGTCTTCAAATTCGATTCGCTTGATTACAGTATGACTGACATCTGTCTGATATTGTTTCTTATCTGATGAATGATTTCATATATGTGATAATTACAAATATTTATTTGACCGGAAATTTATGTACAACACAAACACAAAACTATATGGAACATGTTTGAAAGATGAATGAGCATAAGTGATTGGAGGTGAAATGAGATTACTTTGTGAGAGATGTCGCCAGTTTCTTTGGCGACACATCGGTACTCGTTCTATCACAGATCGTCGAGGGATATCGAAAGTGCGGAATGTCGTGACAGTCTCGCGACTAGAAGTCGTAGTGCCCTGAGCGCGGCGGTGTCGACAACGAGTAGCGAAGAAACGTCTCCGACTCGAAGTCGCCCATTTCCATCAACGACGGGGGCCCGTCGAGAACTGCAAAACAACGAAATTCAGTTGTAAATGGGGTTTACACACAGCGAAAATAGTGGCCGTCGATCGTCATTAATCAACAGCACCTTCGACACGATTGCCAGCTGCTCGACATGCTCTTTTTCACCTGGAACCACCGGGATGCGGAGACTACATAGCCCCGACTAATTAGACTCTGTCTGTGATCTTTGAGCAGATGACTAAGCTAAGAATAGATTCAGGATATCAAATTGGTCCACGTGCTCTGCACCAAAAATATGAAAAATCCATATTGAAATAGGGTGAACACATCCTCGCCTTACTTTTTTGCAAATAATAAATTCTAGGCTCCATCATGCATGTAGAAAATTATCTCAAAGTAAAACTTTTATATCGAGTAAATAGGGCTCAGAAACCGAACTATCTGTAATCACATCAGATCAGCACAAATCCTTCTCATGATATGAAGAATAAGTCGTAAAACGGCACAATCAAAAGTGGGATAAGATTTTCTTGGTTTTTTAGCATTTTTACAACTACAATTCACAAAAATGCGATTTGACTGCGTCTTTCCATTAGCATGAATCTTCGTAATATGCCATTAATGCTCTTTTCTTCCAAGTATAATGAAGAAGGAGTTCTTGCTGGTGTTTTTAAAAAAGTTATAGAGCAGGACTTATGGACCAGCTTAATAACTCTCAGAATGTTAGAATGTATCGCGATAGTTGTTTAGTAAACTTATGATGAACAGCTTGCTTAGCAGTGGCTTTCCTATATCAGCAGACCGATTTATAATTTTGATTCATTGTCAATATAGAGTTCTCGTGTCGCAAACAAACTTTAAGTATGATTTTGGAAGAGAAGATTTGAAAATGCACACTCAACCATTTTCTTTCTCGTGCAAGTGTCATTGGCACCGCAAAAGTATTATTAACCCACAAAAGAATTATAACGGGCACCTGACCATTTAAATGCCAAAATCAAATAATCCAATCTGCCCTCCTTCAGCAATCAGTTTTGATTCTAGAAATATACATTTTTCATTATAAAATTGAGTGTAACTAAAAAACTGAGTTGCGAAATACACACTGTCGCAAACCAAAACTCAAAAATTCCCGCCTTAAATACTTTACTGCTACGCTGTAAGGATTACAGGCCAGTTACCTTTTTTCTAACTAGAACACACGGGAGCATCAGTGTAATTTTGGACGCTGCCTGTTTTGCTACTTGAAATGTGATATACGCATTCGGGAATGTTGTTGACAATACATTTTACAGCACAACAAAAATGGCTCGCCGGTAATGTGAGAAAGTCTGAAGCATTTCTTGGAGAATGCAAGATCAGAAGTCTTGTGCAGTAGAATACTATCAGCGATCTTTGGCAACTGAATAAACAGCCGGGTACAAAATGATGTTGTTTGGCGAGTTTTACAGCAGATTTTTTGGGAAATTGCAGCTTTTAATTTCAAGGAATTCGTTCAACACGCTATTGATGAGTTGCACTTTCCGACGGTTCTTATAAAGTAGGTTTTTTGAACAACAAACTTCAGTGGTGGCATATTACGAAGATACAAGCTGATAAGAAAACCCCTACTAAATAGTATCTCCTGAAAATATTTCAATCGCCACAATGCCAAGAATCCCATCAGGCTCTTAATTTGATCTACGAGACTCCCAGGAGGATTACGCGCTAATTGGAAGTATATGAATAGTTAATATTTCAGCGTTTTCCCGACAAGGTATCCTTTCCTACTCAACAGTTTTTCGATTTTTGTGCAGAATAATTTCTAATAAGGATACATTCTTTTGTTACAGGGATCTGTATATAATTAGGGAGTTCTTTTTTGACATTTTTGAGAATTTTCAATATTTTCGTTCAACTTACGAACCGACCAATATCATCAGTTTTTTGTCTAGCTAGCCAGAATCAAAAAGTTCAGAACTTTTGATAATTTCACTCGCTTTCCTCGGTTTCCTCACTTTGTAACATTGCGTCAGGCTAGTAACACAAAAAGTATTAATCGATAAATCGATTTAAGGCCCACACTATCTATTTGTTGTTGTTTTGAGAAAGTATGACATAATACAGTTTTTTTGCCTCGTATATTCCAACTTTTTCATCGTCTTCAGGATCTTGGGCAACCGCTGCCGGTGTATCACCGCCCTTTTGAAAAATTTGAGCAAAACCGGGCACATTTTGAGGGATGTTTGCTCTAATCTAAAGCTTTTTGTGGCTCTTCTTGAGCGAGCTAAGTGAGCAAGAACTAAAGAGGTTGGTAGCTAGGGGCTAAAAAAACAAGAAGAATTTTACTCAACAAATGCGAATGTGTAGGCGCTGTTCGACCCGAAATAGCACATCCCTCAAATACGTTCAACACCCTGTCAGGTGTTCGAACGCGTCCCCGTCACAGTAACCCGAAGGTGGGAGCAGTTTCCATAAAACCATGTTGCGCAACAGTCATAAAACGCGTAGTAAAAATCGCGAATGGCCAGTGCGAGCAACAGACTTTTGTCAGCCAAACGAGCGCTGATTTATTCAGCGATAGAGACGGTCCCACTTTCACGGCCGAAATCCAGCAACTGACCCCGTTCGAATGCAAAACTCACTTGGGTTACTCTTCGCGATCAGCTGACTCCGTTCGATGGAGTAAGGGACACGCTTGTCCTTCCGTCGACCACCGCAAAACTGCTGCAGAATACAGGCGATCAAGAGCAGAATCAGTGCAAGTGAGGCTGATAAGATCACGCATATCAGAGCTTTTTCTTTGTTTTCTGAAAAATCGAAAAATTGCTCAGAGATTTAGTCTGCTCTCAAGACAAAGCTGATTCATTATGGGCTTCAAAAATGCAGAATCTCGTCAGACGATGAAGATGACATCGTCGGATGGTTTCAAATTCTATTGCTTCTCTTCTGTTTTTGTTGTTGATTCTTAACTCTACTTAGTTTACTGGTTTATAGTTCGCATTTTTTGAGCGTTTAATATTACTAATAATTTTTGAAGAATAAACGTATAAAATACACATCAAGAGATACTGTATTTTTTATACTTTGAGGAAATATTACACAAAAAGGAAGCTTTGGAACTGCAATTTTATGAGTTCTTTTTCTGAATAATTTTCTGGTAAATTGAGATTCTATCGTCTTAAACCGCAGAAAAAAAATTAGTGAAAAAAAGAATTGATAGGGTACAACAACTGACAGTAATTTTGCTTACGAAAATACAGACTGGATGCAGACTGAGACTATTGCTTTACGATGGGATAATCGTCCCACAATTCCTCTCTTCAACCTTCAATTTCTTATGGTCATCTCAAGTTCCTACTCAACTGCGACAAGAAGTGGGAGATGTCAGGGTAAATTTGTATCAAACCGGAATAGACTCCTTCCTCTTCGTCAAGGTTACGCGTTTTTAAATCTGAAGGGTAAGGCGGAGCATATGAGACAACGAATGATGCTTACGATTTTTGAATACAGAGTTCAAAAACCAATTTATTATTCGAGACGAGTGGGAGAGCTTGAGCTTTAGTTTATTCTGGTGCAGTCTACCTTCTCTAAAAGTATCAAAAAAAACATAAAGAAGTCCTTTGTTCCAGCAGAATTTGTAGGCGTCCCAAAGAAGGAGTTTTTTTTTCTTAGTGCAATGATGTATAGTCTATATAATAGTTTGATAGCTCTCCGAAAAAGTGCAATCGTCATCTAGGAGGAAATATTGCCATAGCGACTGAAGACAATTAGATTTGCTCTCTACAAAGCATTTCTCTTCCGAATACGAGTAGTAATAAGATTGATAGACGATGCAGAGCATCGGACAAAATTATGAGTTCAAAATTCTGTGCTGTCGTTTTCTTCTATCTGAGAAAGATTTTGTATGCCAAACTCACGTTTGATGAAGCTGATGGCAATCATGAGATCGTGGGTGATTCCGACCAGATTCGCTTCTACCGTCTCCGTAAGTTCCCGTTCATCTTCTCCAGGACCACCATTTTTGCTTGTTCCCTGCGAAAGACTGTAGCGGTCCTCGGTGACGTAGCCGGCTATAACAACTTTGAAAAAGAATTTTCGTTTATCTTACATAGTCAAATCAAAGCTTTTTGCGTGGATAAAAAGAATTTTTCAAACATATAAGCTCCATTGATGCATTTCATTTGCTTATAATGCGTTCTGAAGCTAAATGCTCACCGTCATTGTTAAACAATGGCTCAGGTCTTGTTGGTGACAGAGCAGGAGCGGGGATCTTGGGTTCAGCTTCGATATGCTTCTCACTCAGCTTTTCCCAGCCGTCGTCAGGTAAAGGACCAGCAGTAGTCTGTTCCATTTCCTAAAAGAGTAAAGTTTGCTTTGCATACTTCGAAACCAATCGCAAATTGGAAGAAACGTTTGCAAGCTACTAGAAATAATTTCCAAAATAATTCTTGGTCAACTGCAAATAGGAGCACATTGGCAAGTACTGGAAATTCTCGTTTGTATCGAAATTTCTTGTGGCATTTTCGTTAGCAAAGCCTGCAAGGTAGCATACCTTGATAAATTTTTGCAAAAACTCAAAATCTCCCTTGATTGCGTCCTCGTTGAAGACTTCTTCATTGACTGTAAATAAACTACTGTTTACCGCTAACATTCCTAAAAAGCAAAACATAAATGATCTACCTACCACACATGAAAAGTATATTAAGATAGGAGGGAACATCCTTTGGACAAGGAGAGCCGAGCACATCAGAGTTGACTGTCAACGAACACCCTGACTGAGCGTGGCACTTGGTGAGCAGGATGGGGAGCACATCCCTCGTGCAGTCTAAAATTAATTCCTTCAATGTTCAATCGTTTCACTATCGAGAAATGACGCATCGTCTCAAAGGGACCCACGGGCCCATTCATCTCAAAATTGCAATAAAGCCCATTCGTTGGCTCGTCGACTACGCTGCTGACATATCATTAGCCAGGCTCTTAACACAATCGAATACGACTGGCCTCTCCAGGGACACACTCGACAATTATTGCACTCCCCTGGTCAACGGCAGCAGTATACCCTCAGGCTAGGCTATCCAATCCTCCCCTCTTCGCCCCCCCCCCCCCTCCCATATAGCGTTCCCACGATTTTGACGTACGCATCGCAGAAAAACGAATACTTAGAAACAGGGCTCGGCGCGAGCTGGCACCAGGATAATTTCAAAATGAAGTTCTCTTTGGTCTTGAAAATTTCGTACGAAGTCCTCTATGAGCCTAAACCTTAGACGTAAAAAACCCTCAGAAAAGCAACGTCGACTAAAAAAGTCGCAATTTTTGTTCTATCCCAAAAATGGTATCCAGCTTGACCCGGTGCCAGCTGTGCCAAGCCCTGCTCAGAAATCTAATCGAGAAGTGACGCAGTGAATAAACTAGACGCTGCTTATTCTATAGTTTGCAGAGTATCAAGAGATTTCAAGTACAAGGAACTTGATAAGCACTTCAGCAACAGAAAGCTTAAAAGAATCCTCTTCAGACAAAAACACAAGGATTTGAGAAATCAAAGAAACACGTAGACAAGCCTGATTTTTCCATTCGAGTAAAAGACCAAACGAATTTGAAGGAAGCAAAAATGGAAGAAAACCGATTTTTTGTGAAATAACATCTAGTTTTTTTCGAAATTTTAGCTTGGCTGTTGAGATTGAGGGGCTTATATTCAACAATGCACATGAGGACATTGATGGAAAGGGAAGCAACGCAAGAATACAATATTTTGCGGATATTTTAGCTTTATCATCTTAGTGCCCTGCAGTGGCGACAACACTTAGGCGGAAAAGATTGCTACGCCTGTGATGCTGGCAATATTTGCGCACAAAAATTGGCCATAGAATGCATAATATCGTGTTTTGCTCCCCGAAGTTTTATTGGCAGAGAGACGCTATATCCCCTCTCAAACAAAACTTATCAGCTACTACAACAATATTAGACCATCCATTTTCCACACCTCTCCATATTTCTCCTCTAAAATTGTCGTTGGGTAGCGGTGCAATAACTTCACAGCTCGTTATTTTCCCATTTTTCTCCAAGAGAAGCTCACCCAACCTCTTCCAAAGTGAACCGGAGCCGGGCAATGCGCTGCTTGGCCTTTCGAGCTACGTCCGTAAATGGCCGAATACATGGCCAGTCGTCGGCCCTCTCGACATTCGAGCTGCATTTCCGTTCCCTCGCAAAACGACTCGCCGTCGAAGAGTACTGTAAAGAAACGCTGAGCTCAAGCCATAAAACGCCTCGGCGAAGCCCTCAAGCATCCTTCTGGTGACTCGCAGCGCTAATTAGGCGCTCGCTCCACTGGCGCAGTTCAATTAATCCAAATCAATTACGAAATCTCATTAATAATGGACAAGGGAACGTTGGCGAAAGGCAGATTAACACATGGATGGTGGGTGTCTTAAAAGTGCTGGATGGGAACTCACTTGGCCGGCATTTGTAGCTCATCTGCAAGTACTTGGATGTCGAAGGACATGGATCGTCTTCGAATGTGGTCGTGTCAACGTAAACGGTGCATTTGCGCTTTTTGTCGCACAATTCCGATAAACGCTGCAAAAGACTGATATTAGGATGATTTGGGAAGTTACCTTGTTTTTTAATGCTCGATGGCCCCCCTCCCCCATTCCAGGAATGGGTATCATCAGAAATGTTGTGTAACAATTGCGCAACTCTTTCGCTTTTACTTTAGATTAATAAAAATAGTTTATCAGTAATAATTTTTGTATGCCAACCACATTCCAAGACATGGGAAACATTTAACTAAAACTTCTTTTGAATATTGTAGAAATCTGATTAATCCTGTATATAAGGGAATTTATAGGTTTGGCCGCCGCCACGCCTACTTTTCTCCAAATCTAAGGGTTACAGACCCTAAAGAAATTTGTCGGAGGGGGCCTGTAATTCCATGCTCTTTCATTGAGAAAATGTCTTGTCTCCACCCCCTCCCCCCCAGAGAAAATATTTTGAACCACTACCTCGATATAATCTGTATTTCGGGTTTCCTCATCAGGATACAGGGTGTCCCAAAAAAATGTGCCTACTGTTTGATTGCAAAGAACTCTCTTGTAATGAAGTGTTTCGAGAAGCTTCAGGTACCGTTTTGTAGAGCGAGGTTAAACTTAGATTTACGGTATGGAGCGAATCATCTATCGCTTTTCATTACTGTAAAATTACGGTACGAACTTGCAGCATATGAAACCAGTGTGAAATATACCACCTAACAAAATTCTCTTCAAGAAATCTGAAAAAACGTGTACTAGTGTTTTCTCACATGATAATTCCACCTAACAACTTTTTACGAGTGTTTTCAGCTTTTTTAAAGGTGTAATTACATTTTTGACAAATGCTGGGAATTGAGTTATTACGATTTACCGGGTATAACTCTGAAAAGAAGCATCGCAGTAAAATGGGAATTTCAGATTCGAAATGAGCTGCTCTTATTACTGTAGTATGAGAGTTTTTGGCTTGTTTGGTTTTGTTCCGAGGAAAATTATAGCCTCCAATGGCCTAAAATCTTTGTCGAATTTCGTACCGTAATCCTACGGTAATGAAGAGAGACAGATGATTCGCTCCATACTGTTAATCTAAGTTTAGCTTCGCCCTACAGATCGGTACCTAAAGCTTCTCGATAGACTTCATTACAAGAGAGTTATTTACAATCAAACAGTAGGCACATTTTTTTGGGACACCCTGTATGTGGGTCCGCAAAAAATTGCAGCAAAAAAATTATAGATCAGTCTAGAGATAACTATAGTCAATTGTCGATCAATAATATTTTTTGAACATTTATGAATGATCACCTGCCTTATAGCTTTTGACAGAGCACCCTACGCCTGCTCTTTTATAACCTCTCGTTTTTTATACTATTTAGACTCTATCTTTTTTCCAAATTTACTAAAATTTAGCAGCTCTGTGGTGGGTCGTTAGGTGAGTTGATGGACTGCACTGACAGTTTTTTCTCCACTCTTTTCCTTTGCACTCGGCACATCCGTCGCAGGTGAATAAGTGCCGGAACAGCCTCGCTAAGAAAAACTAAGCGAGACATTTCAGCGCGTAGAGCAGCACGTGAGAGCCGTTCGTTGAGATAGAGGAATCGTATCACAGCCCTAGTACGGATAAAAGTGCCGTGGATCGCGAGCCGTGCGCCTTTCTACTCATCGCTAAGCTCTTGTGAATAGGTACGCAATGGGGAACATTATCGCCGGGCCTTGAGTGCACATCTAATTTTCGCTCGACAGCATTTGAAAAGATGTGGATTTCTTCGGCAAATGTGCCGCGCACTAATCCGCGCCGGACACATCCGCGTTGCAGATGCGGATGAAGCTTGGCGAACACCGTACATGGCTCGGAAATTGTTGTGAGCGTAAGCGGTGTAATGGCACATGAGACGCTATGCGATCGCGTAATTGAGGTCAAAGAGTGTAAGCTCAGAATGCAAGCAGGGCATTTGTTGTGTTCTCAGCTGTATGAAGATAACTAATGCAGTGAAAGATGCCATAAAGGAATGACCAAGAGCAAAGGAATTTTGGAAAAAAAAGCAGAGCTAATGCGTGAAAATGAATTCCCCATATGCTCACACACAAACAATAAAAGCACAATGAAGTTAGATTTGTGGTCGAAGATGCTCTTTCGGAAACCTCACGCCCTATAGTCATGCTAATCATGAAATATCATCATTATCGACCTTTCTGTATTAAAGTTTTCAAATATATTCTATCAAGCAAAATTTATTAGATGTAAAAATGCCATATGTTCGTAAAACTGACTATCAGCATCGGAAAAGAATTTTCAGATAAAATACATGAGTTCAAAAACTGCAAATGTGACTTTTTTCATCTGCAAAAATTTCAAACTTAACTTTCATGACATTCAAATCTTTGTGGAATTTTTCGCATAGCTACTGTCACTTTTTGATTTCACTCTCAGGTCCGCAAAAATTTTGGAAAGCATCCCAAAATTTTTCGCGAGAAGTGGCTAACGCTCGCGCTCCCTCCGCGAAAATTTTCTGAACTGCCAATGTTATGCTTTCGGTTTCATTCCTATTGCTCAAGAAATTGCAATTTATTAGTTGCATTTGAAAACTGAAAGATTGAATGCTTGTGTGAGTTCAGAAGTCTCTTGAAGTCATTCCTTTGTCCATATATAAGTGAAATTTGATGACTTAGGATCACAATTATTCAAAAACTAGCAATTTCTCATCAAGTGAGTGTCAGTTTCCGAAATTTTGAAATCTAATATGAAGTGCAACTCTTGCACGGCTTGCAAAACACCAAGTTTTTTTCTCAAAATGATGTAGTCCAAATTATTCAAATCTGATGAAATCGAATGCAATATTGACCGAGATGATGCCATGCTGAGCTTGTTTTCAACAAAAGACCCAATATCTTTTTGTCAGATCTCTCAAATTACTCACCGATTTTGCTTGAATGACATCACATGTCGCATCATAGCCTTTTCTTCCCGGTATTCGTCCAGGACAAAGCTGTGACTCTGGCACCACTCGTCCATAAAACCTAAATTGACGGGCTCAGATTACTATCCCATTTATCCTATCTCCTTCATTGAAACCAGGACCAATGTATAGAGAACGTGCATTAGCTCCATTCGATCTCACGGACCATCAGGTTTTGGGGGTCTGTTGATGCTGGATAATTTGGTCTGACAAAAACTACATAACTGCTCTATTCTCAAAATGATCGATTGCTGCTTCTCAAGTCTCTACGAGCCACTTTGCAGTTGGAATCTTGCCTTTTTACTTGAGCTCTTGAGAGATGCTGTTGATGGTCTTTTCTTGTATGCAGAGTTTTGAGCGAACAGAAAGTAGACGTATAAGGGCCAAAAAAGTAGTGTTTATGGGCATAATAAGCAGCACATCTATACACTTTGGGAATTCTTTGTTTCTCTTCCCGAAAAAGTCTCGAAGTGGCTGTAATTGGAGAAGATCGTTCTTGTGATATATACTGTAGGCGAAAAAAGACCTAGGAAATTTGAACTGTTGTGAAGTTTGAAGATAGCAGCACGCGTGCCGCCCTTTTCAAGTGTACTAAAACGTTGCAAGAAACGCGCATGCTTGCCAGGAACGTAGAAATTGCCTCAGCTTCAGCACAGCTTTTGATAATGGCGGATCCAAAAAACCCTCTGCGCGTCTCGCCACGAAAAAACGCCCCGTGTACTACGGCAGTGTGCCCGGCAAGGGAAACGTACCCGGTTTCTATCATTATATGAGTGTTTCGAGGGCAGTGCAGTGTGACTTTTTCGCCGTCGCACGCCTGGACTCGGTGTGAGCGAAGCGACGCATCCATCAAACCTGGAATGAAAAAATCGAAGAAATTTCACAAACAGGCTTTTCTAAGTGGCCCATGCTGCTCAAATTTCGTGGAAGGATACAGTCATATTGAACAAAGGAAAGCGTATTTATAAGATCTGCAACATCGTTTCGAATATTAGAAATTTTCCATGCATTCTATTGTTTTGAGCTTGTTTTTTATACTATGTGAACGTAGTCCTCTGAAATACAATCGAAATGTGTTGTATCATACAATTAGTAGTGCGAATATGCATAAACCATTTTGCACATATCATCGCTAATATTGCTGGTTATGAGAACGAAATTTTTCATGACAAGTGGTCTTCAGCAGTTTTTGTTCTTCAAGTAATAAACGAAGCATTCATCTGAACCTGTGTGCAAAAATCTCCGAGGACAGGTTGGTGCAATATGGAAGGTGTGTGCATTCACACACATCAGGATACAAAACGATGATACCTTAAACAAAACTAAGGCAAGAAAAGAAGAAAGAACAAGAAAAATAAACTACTTGTCTAATTTCCACGTACCTCACTCAATACGTATTTTATATATGATACATAACGGCTTTTAACTCACAAACTCAAGATGATTACGGTAATTTTTTCAACTTATTTTTTCAAGCATATATCGCAATGTTACAACTTCTTTTAGAATCTGAGTTTTATAGGAATGAGAGCCTCCTTGAACGCCTGAAACTTAGGATCCCTTTAACAGCGAAAGATCACATTTACTACACCCCGCAAACGCATTCCAATGAACACTTGTTGAGAGCATGGACCAAAGGGATGGAAAAGCGCCTGTCATATAAGTGAAGCTTCATCCATTTGTTTCATATTCTAAGAAATGGAAACTACAGTACGTAATCTTTTTTGCGAACTTTATGCGCTCATAATATGAGAAAATGATCCGCAAAGCCCATTTGAATTTTTGGAGTGAGTTTGAGATCAATTACTTCACTAATGAAGCCCCATATTTTGGATTCATTGTACCTACAAGTTAGAGTGAATAACTCTCCCTCCAAGTATCCATTCCAAGCTTTACACAAAGCCGAATACAACATTACATTCTGAAAGTCGTAAAAGTTCCTTAGTACCCATTTCTTGCAAACTTTGCAAGCATTTGCAGAACCTTACATATGATTTCCTCATGCCCGATGAGAGATAAAATCCAGCCTCGAAGTCTTCACTCATTGCTTTGCGATGAAATTGTGCGGAAGTCACGCCAAAGATAAATATTTCTACTGTCCTTTATTGGCAAAAAACCTACGTGGAATTGAATATCAGGCTTAGACGCAATGGCTAAGAAGCATTATGTAAACGAAAAGAGATGGAAAAACGATACTGCTTGCCATATGGGGAGTCTAAAAGTGGATACTATTGAGAAATGCTGAAAATGCTAAAAATTCGAATTATGGGACGTGTCATAGAGGCTCTTCTAGCGGTTCGATTATAGGCATTCCGTTTGTGAAGCGAGCAACGCACCTGCTGCTTCCAAAAAAAGACATTCGTTCAATTTAATTTCATAAGCATAGCTCAGCAATCACACACAATTCCACATAGCAGCCTAGCAACGCATCTCCTTTAGCTGTAAAAGCGCAAGCAATCAGTCAGCCAGCTTTCTAGTACATGCTTCGTGAAGAACCTACCTATTTTTGCTCGTAGACGACTGAGTGCTTGAAAAAAATCATACACAATTTTTCAGAAAAAAATAATGAGTTTTCCTGGCCAAAAAATGTTGATAAGAAAAAGGAGAAAGCAATGTCCATTGATACTCGCATTTTGTTCCTTCCTTAGACGGAGTTTTCAGTTCTAGGCTCTTTCCAAGACTACCCAATAATGGGAGAGGGCCTAGAATGTATTTGAAGAAACTTGTTAGAAAAATTTGCGAAATTCATTCCATCTTGGAGCGAAATTTTGAAATGAAATACTGAAATTCTTCTTTTGTTTTAAAAGAGGAGCAGTTTTCTTCAAATTTATTCTGTGACGAGTTTCCTATTGTTTCTTTCCCTTCTAATCATAGAATGGGCCCAGATTGCTGACCATTCCTGACAACATCTCAGTTCACTACAATTTTCGCGCCAGCCCAATGGCCCTCGTTGAGTCAAAGACCGTAATTAATGCCCATAGTGCAATTACCAAATTAAGACGAACCCAAACAGCCTAACCGCATTAGGCTAACAGCAGCTCATGTTCAAGAGTGGAGTCTAGCTCTTTCTCCATTGCAGGTAGGCTCTCAAGGGCTGCCGGCGAAATTATAACCTCTCTCTCTCTCACGGGGAGCCGAAATGTGATACCTTGCTGGACATTGAGAGGTAGTGGATAGGAAAGGTGCGATAAGGGCATTTTGAGTTGCAATTGTGTACAATGGCTTTGCAAAAGGATAGGAAAAACGTAAACGATTTTGAAGCTGAGAATAATACAGAGAGGAACAAATTTGCACTTAATAATAAGCAAAGAGTCTAATTTACACTAATCTCAAAAGGATGCCATTCACTCGATTTTTTTGGCTAAAGCAAAAGTGCAAAGCTATGAGTTCTGTGGGGTGCTGCGGATTATTCCCATCAAGAAATGCGCGAAAAAATCGTCAAAGTGAATAGTGCAAATTTTGCGGAAAACGCGAAGAAACAAAAACTCACTGTCAATAAGCGACTGTTCGTTGGCAGCTGAAGGATCGAGCAGGTAAGAACAGTAGAATAAAACGGGTAAGAGGTGGGGTGGCCAGCCTGTCAGCGGCATGATCTCGGCCGAATGCGAGCACCGCCTTCGCGGCTGTCTACTCACTCCCGCCCACTCGCCCCGAGTGTGCTCTGGCAAGGTTAACCTGCAGCGATTATGCAACGATCTGCACGGCTTCGGAAGGTGTTTGATGAGCACAACAAAGGCCCAGCGATCCCACGTGATCGCTCGGGTCTTCCTACTTGCTTCCCTAAAAATAGTAACTTCATAACGTTAATCCCTATAGTTAGGTTAAGAAATGAATTCGTTTTGACGAACGAATAACCCCATGAACCCTGTGAATAGCTGTAAGAATGGATGCTGAATAGCTAAGATTTTATCGCAGCAAGTTTTGAATTCCTACTGTCACATACAATATCAAAACGTGCAAAATTTCAATGAATACCGCATATTTCCGCCAAAAATTTCTGGAACTGCGCGCCATCTCCAGGGATTCGCGGTTTCGGATTTTAAAAAAATCCGCGGCTTTCACGAAAATTCCGCACGTTTTGTGAGCGGTATTGTATAAAGCCTTAGTGCTTAAAATTTTTCCTAGCTAAATTCAGCTGGACCTGGACACTAGATGACTTTTCTTTGTCTTCTAACTTCTGTTTCTCGTAATTAGATATCGATTGAACTGTAGTTTGCGTCGTACCGCTTTTGTAGCATGCTTTATAGCGTATTACTTAAGAAAATGTGTAAGCATGGAGAAAATATCTATTGAAGTTTTCGTCAATGCAAAAGAATATTATGCCCTTATGTAAATGGCTATTCTTCTAAAAATCTGTTTATTCTAAATTTATATTTCCCAATCTCCGTTATTCATTTGCATTCAAAGGTGGGTCAAAATAGAGCTAATTGAAAAAGACGAGTAGGTACATAGGTATGTATGGGTTCATAAAATATTTATCGACCGCATACCAGATATGCTAAACAGGGGAAAGGAAAAGAGATATATAAGTGGGTGTGCGCATAAATTCTGTACTCATTTCTGCAAAAAAGGAAATTTTCTCGCAATCTTTTTAATTCAATCATCTGTGGCCCTGTTACGGCTTTGAATTACGAACTCGAGTGTATGCTACCAGTTCACATTCTATACTCAACCTTTGTTCCCTTAAAGCATGATCCTTCCAGAAGGGTATTACACTTTTCTGCAATATTTCACAAAAATAAACAATGTCCAGAAAGAGTCAACTATCTAAATTTATTTTATAAACTGCTCTTTCTACTGATATCATACAAGCACGTAAAATCATTTGTAAAATTTCTACAAACTTTCATAAACGAGCAAAATCAATTTCAGGCTAATACTTCACAAAAAAATTTCCTTGCCCTCGTAAAGAGGAATGCAAGTGAATTAGCCACACTTGTAAAACGAAACGACTCTGACTCTACTGGCCGTGCTGCTGTCATCTGCACAACGTCGTTAATTCGCATGGCTAATGTGAGTGTTTATTCTCTGATGACGGCGATCCTGCCAGTGACATCTACGTGATTAAGAAAATAAACTACAGGACACAAGGTCTGGCAGCGTCAAACCCCTTTTGATGTTTGCAGAGGTTTGGAGCAGATGGATGGTGGCACTCACTGCACTCACTCAGGGCTGGAGTAAGTTGCAAGAAGATTAATTAGAGGAACCAGCGGTTACAACAGTTGCACTTTCTATCCCTTAATCATTTACGCAGCAGCTTTCAGCAGTTTTTTCTTCGAAAGAATTAAATACGACTTGCATTTCTGCGTCTGTATAAAATGAAATGACAATTAGTGCTGAAACACTGCCAGAATGGAATAGAAGCGAGTCAAATTTCATCACTTATGCAGGCATCGAATACTGATAGCATGAGAACAAACAAAAGTTTCAAAAACACTAACTAAAAAGTAAAGCAAAACCTTACATACTGCATTTGGATGCATAAGTCTTAAAAATTGTGAGAACTTCACCTTACAGATGTTTTGTATGGACAACACCCCGTCAGAATTTATTTTAGGTAAAGAGCAAGAACCGAAACTGAATTCAGATGCCAGTAGAGGTTCTAGAAATTTTGGAGGCCAATCAAATGAAGTACATTTTGTTTTGTGATAAGCTAACTAAAAATATTGAATCAAACACTATCAGAAAGCGCTAGACTTCCTTTCTTCAATTTACATGAATTAAACCACTTCATTAGTTGAAGGGAAATGAAAATCTCTAAAAATTATAAAAAGTATGCAAAAGCTGAATGGTACTGAATATGCCCTGCAATCCCAGCTTGTAAAAATTTTTTGCGAGGTGATGCTTTTGAAAAAAGTCTACAAATGTAATCACGATAAATTAAGTGCGATTTCGCTGCTGCTGCATTTTCAAACAAAGTACTCGCTAAAAAACAAAAAATGAACTTACAAGGGAGAATGGTCAGAAGTCGAAGTGGCCAAACCAAACAAGCTGTATATCATTCGATGCAGTATAAAACGCTGACTTCGAATCTGTCTTCCCTATCTGCTTCCCGCTTCTGTGGACGAAGCTGCAAGCGGTTTTATTGTGAAAAAATCATACATAAAAACAGCGAAATTGAGCACATTGTTGCACTTTTAGCTCGGCTTCTGGCTTCAAAAATTTTAAGTAAGCTAGCTGCATGTTTTGGCCCGGCATTGAGGCAAACAAGGCTCTGTAAGGCTAAGTTTTCATTTTCACGCATAATTTCTAAGCAATTTAATGATCTTTAATAGCTTATAACTTCGTCCAGAAAAGCGATAAGCAGATAAAGAAGACAGATTTAGAGTCAGCGCTTCATGCTGCATCTAACGCTATGCAGCTTGTCTGGAATGGCCACTTCGATTTCTGACCATTCCCTTGTTAGTGCGCTGATGCAATCCATTCAAGAAAATCTTTTTGAATTTGTTCTATTGTTGCGGTATGTCGGAGTGCAATTTAATGAGCTGATAAAATTTTGTCTCCGCAAAACAACTTTTAATGGTTCTTTCAAATGTGATATCATATATTCTATGTTTTTTGTCCTGCAAAATATAAAGCGCTGATTTGACTACAGTGTTATTGTAATCAAAAATAATTGAAGTACCAACATACATTTTCTTTCCGTGCGAGACCATGAGATCGACTTATGATTCTCTTACGCTTCTCTCAGCTATGAGCATTCCAACTGTGACATATGATGGATCACACCTCAGCTCTGACCCGAACCTGTCGGCGAATTACAAAGAGCAAATTGGCCAGACGTGCGTAATCATCAAAATTAAGGCGAACCCGAGCTGGGCGAGGTTCTGACGTTTGGCCAGAAGTTTTTCGACATCGGTGTCAGAGCCACGTAGGCGGCGGTGTAAGAGTACAAGTGGTAAAAGAACTATAGTATTGTAGCAACAAACGTCTTCTGAATGACATTTATCAACGGCAAAAAGGATGAAAGCACAAACAGATGGTGAAAAAAGATTATCAAAGCATCCACGAGACGCTCGTGCGTATTTCAGTAGTTATTAATCGTCACACCATAGAACGAATGGGATTCTATCAGGACCTGAGCTAATCCTACGGATGCATAACAAGGATAACTAGTACTTACTACTTGTTGACTATATGAGAATTAATTTTTGTGTAAAACTGCAAAAAATCCTTTAGCGCATGTGACTTAAGTTTGTAGCATCCCCTTCTCCCCCACCCCTCTCCCCCACCCCTCCTCCTCTCCCCGAGAATGCGTTGCGAAATCAATTAATGTTACTTCATAAGCTTTAAAAATGGGCAAATGACTTGCTAATACTTGCACATAGTTGAAATAATTTATGAGTTTTTTGAAAGTCCAAATTAGCGTTGTAAAAAGTTTCCGGGGGCGCACCATGCACTGTTTTTTGAAATTTTGGGGTTATGGGTCGACAAAAATTCTGGGAAGCATCCCAAGAGAATTTTCGGATTGCGCGGACCTTAACCAGACAGAAACCCTGACCGCCCCTGGTTTGCACATAGCTGAAAGAATGACTGTTTTCAGTACTTTTATCCAAAAGTTTGAAGACAAATAGAGAATATTGAGGCATATAACCAAACTGTAAAACAAAAACAAATCATAATTTTTCTACTATACTTCCAAACATGTTAGAGTCTTTCTCATAACCTCTTGATAATGGTGTACGCTCTCGCGATTAGCTACTCGAGAAATATGTGTATTCTTCAAGATAGCTGTTGGGCTTGACATTTATAAGCAAACAATTCGATTCAAGTAGAAGGTCATGTCATGCATTATGTACTTTAGCTATACTTCGTGTTTATGACGCTTGTATAAACTCGATTAGATGTTTTGCCTTTACATGGTTGCGTATGATATTGGCGGTTTTTTCCTCGAGGCAGTTATATAAGCGTTCTTTCTCTTCAATAACAGTACGTCGAAATTTTTGATGACGCAGCTTTTTCGTGTAAAGGAAGGATGCAACGAAATTTGGTTAACTTTGCAGAACATGGTGTAAATTTTTCACGGAAGTTTTTTGAATTGAGTAAACTTTCTCCTCAACTGAAAGTTTGCGCAAGTAAAAGCATTCAGCCTACCATGACCGCAAATTCTAAAACAAACTATTGTATGATATGGAAGGGATTGAATTCAGTCGACAGTTGGCAAATGCAATCATCGTGTTATTGAGTGGTTCCCTGTTAATGCACACACTCAATACGTTCATTCTTTTTGAGTAAATTTAGTCTCAGCTGTTACCTTTGCTAATTTTCGAGAACGTGTCCACAAAAGAGGAATTATAAGTACAATTTTTTGCTACTAGAAGTATTGTCAAGCACTCTCGGCTCTTCAATAAAAAACCCTTTTAAAGACGCAAATTTATCAGCAGATTCATAAAAACCCTACAATTTCCAGAATTGAAAGTTCGAATCAGAAATCTCTAGCTGTGAAACCCTACGACACTCTTCATGAGCACTGAAATGTTTGTGTAAGTGATAGCCGGAGCAAGTGAATATGGGAATCGAGACGCCGTTCCATCGAGAAGATTGCGTGACGACATGAAAATATGCAAGAGAATTGCAGTTCGATATCTTTTTATGGCTGTGTTCTCCGTCCACTCTTCAGCTCTCAATGCAAATTCGGGATGAGTGGCTTTTGCAAAACAAGGACAAGAATTTCTCAGATAAAAAATCAGAATTTGAGCACTCTCCAAGGACTATCAACTCCATCAAAGCTCACTAAAGAGTAGTAACTCCGTCTCTATCTATCAAGTCCATCCTCCATTTGCTCAAGCACAATTCTAACATATCTGGAATGTATTCCGTCAAACATTCTGAATTTGAAGACGTATGCTCCTAAGCTAAGGCAAATTTGATGTAAAGAAAGCTACATATGATAATGTACATTCTATAGAGTATAGTGATCGTACTGATAAAAACTGAACTCAAAACATATTTAAGGTATGATCATCACAGCATATTCAAACTCCTGAAGGTCAAAACTTACCTCAGGTTGCCCAGCCTTTATTCTTATGCGAGTGAATTGAAATCAACCTCGGCTGGCTTCTACGAGTGAGCTTGTCTCAAGCGTCCTAATACAGCCACGGCAGATCATGCCCTCAAGAGAGACGTACAAAAAATTCCCATGACACGCAATGATGAAGTGATTTTCATTGACGTGATGTCAAAATGTTAGTGCGTATAACCCTGACGGCGAGTCGACACTGCTCCTTTGAAGCAAATATTGCGCAGCTTTCTAGCAGCCCGAAAGTCCTCTTTGCCATTTTCGCTACCGTCCTAAATGCTTCTAATTTTATATTCAGTTGTTTAAAAATTTGATTCACATAAGCGGTAATTTTTAACTTTTGAGGAAAAGCTCAAAAAAAGTAGATATTACCAGACTTTGATAACAGGGATAAGCTAAAATACGAACGAAATCTTAAGCATCTTGCTCATAATTCATCCGCTTTTTTCAATATTCCACATTAGTTGCATATACAAAAGAAAAACGGTGAAAATAATCTTCAATTTTTCATTATTTGTCTTTGTGTATGCATTGCAAAATTCACTATTGCTTATACATAACTTTCTGCTCTCCATTTGGCTTTTTAGAATGCTAAATACAGATATTGTATATGAATCTATGCCATCAAAAGCAGGCTAAGATCAGCAACAGTAAATTTTGCCGATAAGGTTTTTTGGCGCTTGTGCAAGGTAATTCGATTACACGGATTACATTACTCAAAACTTTAGAGTAATTTTTGCAACATGAACAAATACAAAGCAGATACGCATGCATCCGCCTCCACGAAAAACGAGATGTATCAAACATCACATATCAAGCTTCCGTGACGTAAGCACAAAGCTATAAACGAAACTGCTTCTACAGCAATTTGAAAGTCATGCCTAGAGGCATTACAGCGAATTAAGCTTGGATATACCATATAGCTAAAATCTCATCAACCCAATCTTTGAATCAAATAAACCTTGCAGAGACCACAATGCCAGTTAGGTACCATGCTCATTGTTAGATGATTATATTTGAAGTTATGCCAAACTGTGCAGAAAGCTTCGAATTTCATTGGTTGCAAATAGTAGTCATCTCCTACCTGAAAGGCCGGGCTACACGGCGCAATTTTATCGCCTCTCAATTCCCAGGAAAAGACAGTTACGAGTTCATTGCATGTGCAAGACAGTTCATTCATTGCCGAGCGTTTTACATTTCGGTTGTGATGGGTAGTCACGACTAGTCGTTTCAGAAACCTATCACAACCGAAATGCAAGACGATCGGCACGCAATGGACTTGTAACAGTTGTCATGTCGGGAGAATCGCGCGGCGATGAAATCACTTCATGTATGCCCGGCACGGTTTTGTTGATTCCTTGTTGCATTGTGTTCGAAGCAAGTGTTTCATGAGATTTTCGCATTTACTGCGGTCCTGTTTGTGTTAATGAAAAGCATTTTTCCCGTTCTTTTTGATGTATATTGATCGATAGAGTCTACACTCTGACATTATGCGGATCCAAAGGCGCAGTGGCCGAAATACTGCTCACTTAGGCAGCATTCTGGGGAAGTAACCAAATATGGCCAAATTGGGACAGTATCTTAGTCACAAAATGTGTAACAGGCTGGCCATGCATAAAATCATTCATATAGTCAGAGATTTTTGCTTTTTATAATTCTATAAACATACGATCCTGTGAACATAAACAATCGAAGAGCTCAACTTTGTAGGCGCTAAAGTAAAATAAGCGCAAGAAGAGCAGATCCGCCAGGTACGCGTTCACCGCTCGCGAAAAGTAAAACACATCATCGTTTAAGAAAAGGCACTTCACTGATGTTATTATGTTGGTATTTACTAACAAAGTGGCGCGCCTATGAGAGTATTAGATAAAATAAAATCAAAATTAAAACAATTGCTATGCTATAGTGTGACTAGCTAAAAAAGGTTTTTCTGATCCGTTAGAAAAAGATTCGGGTCTTGAAGACTCTATGAACTCCTCTTGGACACAAAATAATCATCCAACTCAATATATCCGCTAAGCTACGGCTAGATTCGTCAATTCTTATAAGGAAATGGCTGTGTCCAAAAAGGCGTTTAAAAAAGTATTGTTACAAAAACTGAATTCATGCCTTTTTATTCGGTTGCTTTTTTTGAGGCTTGAAGTCCTCTTGATAGCTGACTAATCTAACGAAAATAAAAAAAAACGAGCTTATCAAAAAAGTTGAGTTTGAGGGAAGTTTGATGTGTTGAACTCGAAATCTCAAAGTGGACGGAAGTTATGCAGTGAGCTGATATCTGCAGATGAAGCTGAAGCAACTTCGGAAACATTACATCCAGATTAACAAATCTCTGCGCCTTCCAAGCTCCAATCTTCCTCACCAGCTATAAGTTATTTCGTTTCATTTCTTTCTTCCATTTATTTTTCTCCACACAGACCTCCGATTTTGCCAGTCAATAAATAAATGATTTCATTAAACCGCGGTAATATTGCACTCATAAGGTTTTCTCTGTGTTTTCCCAACTGTCTGCCTTTTGAAAAATGCTACCGCTGAGCTAGTAACACCAAATCTAGCTCAGAAAAATCTGACAGTGGGGACATCCTAAGATTGGTATGTGTTACAGACCTAACAGTCATCTTGATCTGTTTATTTTCAGAAAACGATACTATCAGCCAATGCATCGTGGGCCATTGCAACGCATAAACAATTAGCACATTGATTGTTACGGTACAATAGTAAGAGGTTACGAGAATGGAGCACAGATGGTGCGGGATATACTCCCGCATTAGCCATCAGGACAAGCTTGTCGAGTTTTTATGCTTAGAGGGTGAGAGCGGGGGAGGGGGGGATAGTTCAATAAACTGTGCAGTTGAAGCATGATTGCAAACTAAGCAAAAAACGTTCTCGTAAAACTACATGGCAAAATACAATTTTGAATGAATTTTTTATAATAGTTGATCTCTTTAATCAAGCTATACAGCTACTCAAGAGTTTTGTCTAAGAAGGGACTTTTTTGGCTAAAACTTTACTTGAATTATCCAGCATCTTAATGCCAAAACTCAACTTATATTCAAGGAAGTAATTAATTTTTGGAAGTCCCGAGTTGTGCAGGAAATCTTAAAGTATACGCATTGTTTCGTTTTGTTTGATCTTTACTAATCCTCTTAATTCTTTGCTTTTGCCTGTCTTTAGGTAGCGTGTTACATAGCTTTCTATGACTTAGAATTCCACTACAAAACAAGTACACATCTCTGTCCATTACTGTAAAACTACGGTGAAACCTTTCAGGAAGGGTCCATGCCAATGCTACAATCTTACTTTGGAGAAGACACTCTGAAAGCTGGCAAACCTGCAACAATGAAAATTAGGGTTTCTGTTTTTAAATAGGACATCACGTCTAGCCATGACTTCTAGTTTGACTAAAGATAGGTATACCGTAACACTGCGGTCTTTTCGATAGCCATCAACGATCTGCTTACACCATCTAAAACTGTTTTACATACAAAAGGCTATCTGTTGAAATCAGCGGACTTGAAAACCGCACCATACAAGAAGGTGTCTTGAAGAATTGTGCTAATTTGGTGGTCAGTTTGAAATTGAACATCATGCTGAAAGTTTCCATCCAATCAAACATGGGTAGTTCGAAATTCTCTCCACTCTGAAAATAAATCAGCCAATCTATCAAGATATTGCCTGACTTTTTGCAAACGTCTTTGAGACAAAAGAGTTATTGATAGTCGAGTACTGGCAGCTCCTGAGTTCTTACATATCTCTATTGGCGATGTTAATTCCAAAATCGAAATCACCCATTCGAAAGAGATCTGCTATAGTGCAAGTTTCGGGCTTTCGAATGTTAAGAGTTGAAGGTCAAGGAAACCAGTGATTTTTCACAACGTGTTTATGGTTTTGGACTTTCTTTGAAATGTTTCTCATGTTCTGGTTTTGTTCGCTATAAATCAAGCGAGAATGCAACACAGTCACATGTAGATTTACGAATGTTATCACAGCTTTCCCCTGTCCCCTTAAAAATGTCCCGGAGAATTCGCAGGAGAGAAAGAAATTCTGGAACATTCTACTCAACTGCTTTTATAAGGTTTGCGCAGTAATGATATCCGTAGCTCGCGGGTTCATGATGACTCGTTTTTCTGGTAAAACTAAAGAATAATGAGCTGTGATTTCAGAGCATACGAAAGCTTGTAAAATACGATACCTAAGCTGGAGAAAGTTTGCACTGTTAGAGGCGGAGTTTGCCATTTTTCGTATATCTTTTCCTCCGATTTTTCAAGCGCGAGCAAACTACTACAGGTGCATCATGAATTTTACCCTATATCTGCTTTGAATAACCAACTGTGAAGCTCGTAGGAGCTCTGCGGGCAAGATCCGACCTTTTGACTAATCAAACGCTTACAAATTTTCATCTTGGACCGAAGATTTAGATCTTTGGTGTTCACTTTTTAGAGCTTGCTCCACTCTATCGAATGGTATTCCATACGTATTTTTCTATATTCACATGCCTTGGTATCTAGCATAGGACATTATTTTGCGCCAACTCAATAGTTTCAATGAAAAGAAGAACAAATGAGTGAAGATGTGGTATTCGTTCTTTTTTTTCCCAAGTAGAATGTTTTTAAACACTAGCAAAATGAATTTGATCGAAACTTCATGCTCTAGGCACAGGGCTCGGCACGAGGTGGCTAGATGAAAATGGAAAAAACGAAGTCCCCCTTGACTTTTGGGAATTTTTACGAAGTCCCCTTTGACCCTCAACCAAATTTCCTTTTACCAATTTTCCGTGTCTCTTCGGTCACAAAAACGAAACCCCCTTTGCTTTTCGTCCCAAAAACGATATCCAGCTTGCTTGTAAGCCACCTCGTGCCGAGCCCTGTCTAGGCAGCATGTCGGTAGTGTCTACTTTTGTTTTGACTTTTTTGAAATTCTTATGCTATTGTGAGTGTACCTTGAGTACTGTTTTCTCGTTGTGTAGTGAATGTCAAACATCAACAGACTCTGGAAAGAAGATAGAGCATTTTCACCATTTACAAACTGAAAATCAAACGAAATGGCGGACATTTGCCTCCGGTATGCAAAAACAAAGCCAAATTCTACTCTTCCGCAATGTTGGTTTGTGTAAGATTGTCAAATTTCTGAAAATCCGTAAAATTCTCCAGTATTGATAACATCGTTTCATTCAAAGATTTTTGATGATCAAATTCACTTTATAGTAATGGAGGTAAAAGCTATTATTGACAAATCGTCATTATACAAGCTGATGAAGGTAAACCTATAAGACAAAACCTAGACCTTCTCTCATTTCAGTCGTGAAAAATGCTAGAAGGTCTAGTAGAATCTGAATTTACTGTTTGTTTCAATTTTATGACCTACTCTTTCCAATTAATGCAATTTCAACTTGACTGAATGTCTCCACCAACACTTATAATTCTCGAATTTTCATCCAACTATCTGATTTCGTTATAATAACATCTTGAGTGTAACATACAATTTTATTCATACAATAAAAGTTACATGATGTATAACCTCTTATGACCTTTTTGATAACTTTCATTTGTTGACAAAAACTGACAACTTAATCTTATTGACATCACTGAAATAAACAAATGCTACACATAACAAAAGTCATGGCACTTTGAAATATAAGCACTCCTAATAGAATTCCATCCAAATTAAGTTTAATCATAAATCTCTCTAGCGACATAGTCCAGGTTTTTGTTGCTGTTGTCCACGGGTGATACTTTCTACTTTCAAGGTGGAATTACCTGCTGCCTTTGGGTTGCTCTCAAGATCACTCGTTAACTTCCAAATTCTGTTTGTCACAGTCATTTTGTTTACTTTGCTCACGATGTCAATAACTGTTGAAGGTTACTGGGCAAGTAGATAACACTCTATGTCAACATTAATTTCGAAAGGATCAATAACCAATTTAAAATTTGGAGTTACTACAGCAGACTTTGATACAGTGTCAACACGATGAGGACTACCTCAAATAATATTAGGTCGGCTGAAAAGTTCTTTCCGTTTTTTCAAACTGCCATAAAATCAAGTGAAATAAAGGCAGGCAAATGCTTAGGAACTGCCAGAAGCAATTTTTCTTCCTCTTTCCACTAGTCATTTTTTGGGAACATTTGTTCCAGTGGTTTTTGAGATAATCGCCGAAATTTCGGACCCATGGTTTTTACCATGTCCAATTTTGGCAATTTTTTACACTATTCTTTTTTAGCCTTTGGAAAAGCTTCAATAGCAATCAGACAGAGTAGAAAAAGCGCAATGTAATGCAATTTTTCGGGGTCTATAGCTAGCCTTAAAAATTTTTTAAACTGTTTTTCTGATGCTATCGAATTCCACTTTGGTGATGCTAAGACCCATAGAACATAAAACGGCGCAAAATTGAGATGTCATTCGATGCAGCTTTTTCTCCTCGTTTCAATTCGTGAAGTCTTCAGCGATAAAATTATTGTAATTCATGATTTTGAACCCGCCCAGGCTGTATCCGCAAAATGCCAGATTTGATACTTCGAAGCGGCAAACGCTCTATTGCCTTATGAAGTTAATGTATAATCATAATCGAACTGTGCTAGTATCAAATTCCGACGATTTTTTAGTGTTTGGAGCCTTTGTGAATTTTGCGACTTCGCAAAATTGAAGACCTTTGGAAAAGTTATCCTAAAAACACTAAGAAGCTGATTGAAGGTGCGAGAAAATTGCATTGAATTTCACATTGTTTACGCTACCTAATAGCTATCAAAGCTTTTCCAAATGTTCATAATGAATATTTAGAAAAATTGCCAAAGTTGGGCATGGTAAAAACCATGAGTTTGAAATTTCGGCAATTATCTCAGAAACCATCAAAGCAAATGGTATTAAAACATGACTGGTGAAAAGAGGAAGAAACTGCGTCTGGTAGTCCTTAGAACATCTGCGTCCTTTGTTCCACCTGATTTTATGGGGTTGGAAAAGGGAAAGAATTTTTCCGACCTATTATATGAGGCCTCACCAGCTTTTCTCCAAAAAAAAAATTCTACGAAGCTCCAAACTGTCCTTCATACAGCAGTTATAGTTACAGAAATAGTCCGAAAATGCAAGAATGTCACTTTTTTTGTATAAACGCAGACCTTTTTGGGTTCCTTATGTTAATCTAGATGTTACTCGATTACCAGAGCACATATAGAGGTAAGATTTCAGAGTCATACTCACATACTCACGAAAGCTACACTATACAATTGCAGAGGAGCTACGGGCGGAGTCTGGCATTTTGGACTATTCTCTCGTTTCGTTTTCTATATACATTTTTTTGTGCATAGAAATGAGAAAATAAAAAAATGGCACTCCGGCCTTACCTCCTCTGTAGTTGTATACTGTAGCTTTCGTAAGTATGACTCTGAAATTATACCTCTATATGTGCCTTGTTGATGGAAAAATACCGAGTCTGAATGGAAATCTCGAAAAAGGCGACATTCTCTTATCGGGCCATTTTCATCTCTCATATGTCTACTGCATAATGAACAGGAAATCCGATTCTCAGGGAATTTAACTGTTCAGCTATAAACTTTACATATGTTATGATTTAGGTGGATTAGTGGTCATTGGTTGTCAATTTGAAGAGCTTGCTTTGCTCTTAAATAATACCCTAATTCTTTTGGAAAAATAAGTGATTCCTTTATGAAAGAGATTTACGTTTGGGACAACCTAATAGTTTTTCAAGTTATCTTGCGACGTCCACCCCCCCCCCCCCACAAGATTTTTGTAAGAAATCTGTAAGAACAGCGTAATGAAGTGAACTACATCTGGCTCGAAAGAGTCAAACAAGTGCTGTCGATTGATATCGCCAGATATAGTGATGTACTACTATAGTGATATATCCCCATAATTTCTACTTTGGAGCGAAGGTTGACAGATTATTCATTGACTCACGTAGACATGACCTATGAAACTTTAAGATGAAGCTTGTTTTCTGGGTGCCGCTTTTTCTTTTCTTCTCAATGATAATATCAGAGAGCACTAGAAAAAGTGTTTGTATCCTTATCGTTGAGCTTTATGAGCTCAGACTTAGAGAGGCAATGAACACACAAAAAATTTATTAGAAATCTAATACTATGTCCAAAGGAGAAAGACAACCAGCACAGCCTTGAGCAAAGATCATCAACAATAAAACACTAGCGGTACTACGTACATTAATTAAGATCCTGGAGGGCAACGGTTTAGAATCATATATTGCAAGTTTTGAGATGGTGTTGGACACGAGATTATTGAAAATTCTGTGATTTATTGCTGCGATTGCTTCTGCAGATAGGAGACGTCGAACGCGTAGATTTTAAAGTGATCACAGAGTTGGCGAACCTGAAACTGCTTACCATCAGTAAAAATACAACAGATAAAAATACATTAATCATATGCAGCGACAATGATTAATGGTGAACAGCTATCTTCACCAAAAAAATTTTTTTCTCACGCTCTGCATCAATCATAACGAGTATACGCTTACTGAACCTTACAGTTTTGTTATCGGTAATCTGACAAAAAGAAGACAGTCCTACAAGCCAGTCGCAACTCACCACACAAATGCCATAATGCACGTGGAGTGCAATAACGAGAAAACACATAAGTCGCAAAATCACAAGCTCCATGTAAGGCATCAACATCGCCAGTCCTGAAAAGGAAAAAATACAATAACCTCTCCTAAGTTTGGGTGAAAATCACAACTACAGACCTGCAGAAAATGCGTAAAGCACCAGCAACATGTTCATGACTTCACAGCGATGATTAGTCATCTGCGCGATGATCAAACGGCACTAAACTCAAAAATGCTAGAAATTATTTGCGATAGGCATTCTTTTTTACCAAGAAGCAAGAGAGCCGGACTTACTGCGATGTTACTGAATACGGTGCCCATAGCCATGAAAAATACTCGAGGATCCGTCGAGCAAACATCTGTTGGAGAAAGCGAAGCCCATGCCAATGAGATCGTGAATAAAGCAATGCTTGAGAAAACTGGACGAGAAGCCTCATAGAGCGATGGCTGCAAGATTATGTTGCAGCTATTTTTAAAAAACGAAATTTGCCGAAAACAAACATAGCACAGTATGAGGTCTTGCGGCAAAACATAAAAAAAACTCGATGTCAATACCCGGACTTATTATGTGGAAAATGACAAGCCCTAGCAAGCGCAGAGGATTCACTCTGGCCGAAAAGTTGAATTCTTAACCCTTACCCGTTCGTACCCTTTTCAATCGGACCAGTCATTGCCCAGTATTTTGTGACGTTGACTTGCCCACGCAGAAACTTGGATTGAATTATTCGACTACGAATAAACTACAAATCACTCGATGTATCAATCAGATGAAGGTGGGGTAGTCAGATGCGCAGATTTGCTTACCCTGTCCCAAGGAATGTCACTCGAATGAGGGGGGAGCTGACATGGACAGAGGAAATCACGCAAACACTGTGTTGAAAAAATCGGATTCGGCTACGATGAGATGTTAAGCAGCGGCTAGGCAAAATTAAACTTTGGGATATTCATCGTTTCCGGTTCCCCTGGATGAGGTAAGTCAAAGACTGTGATTTGCAGCTTTAAAGGATATAAATCATCCGCCTTTCAAGACGTGAAAAGGCTATTTGGGCGGACGGCGTATGCCTGCACACTGGAGCGCAAATGGCTCGTGAGTGGGGACACCTTCCCATCTCGGCGGCAATTAGATTACTGTCTCCAGCAGCCACTTTCGAGACCCGCCCAAACGTCTTTTCACGTCTGGAAAAGCGGGTTATTGATATCGAAGCTGCAAAGCACAGATCTGGACTGAGCTTATGTAGGGGAACCGCGAACGATGAATATCCCAGGGTTGTCATTCTCCCGAGCCGCGCGAGACTTCAACTGAGTTGTTCTAGGTGGTTTTCCATTTCGATATGTAGTACGAAGTTGAATTTCAGTAGGAGACGAGGTCAACACCAGTATGCCTTGGTATAGAACATAAGGGATCGGCCATACTATTCCTGCTATTCCTGCGATTCCTGTGAGTCCCGCACAGTTCAGACGCCGCTTAAATGAGCGCGTGTTGCGTAAAACAACACGTAACACGCAACACGCGCTCATTTAAGCGGCGTATAAACTGTGCGGAACTCCCAGGAATCGCAGGAGTCGAAGGAATAGCAGGAACAGTATGGCCGATCCCTAAGAACTCAAAATTTCCAAGCTCCAATCCCGGTAAGCGCTAAAAGTTGAGCACGCTACATCCACTCCTGTGAATGAAGTCGCTGGCGGTCTATCATCTAAACCGGTCAACGACCCACAAAGTATGAAAAGCTGTCGTTGACAGAGTGCCCTCTTCACGAAATAAATCCAGAGTAGTCAAGTAGGGAATGACTGCCTTGGACGTCAAATCCTACCTAGCATGGCAGAAAAACCTATGTCAGGTCGCCCTTAATATGTCATTGAGCAGACAAAGACGGATCTACGACGATTCCCATTGAAGATGCCATGAGCACACTATAGAATGTACCTCAATGCAAAACAACATCCACAGACGCCGACGCACGCTCCTTCCTTGAAGGGCGAGTTGAGTAACATCAGTCTACAGGTAGCGCAAAGACCACGATTACTAACAAAGATGGCTTTGTAAACCACCCATCTGAAGTCTACAACCGCAAAGACCGCGCTCAAGCGTACTTGTACCCGCCCCGAAACCGCTGGAACAGGAACGAGGAACGGAGATGTGCGTAGCAATTGACAGCAGGCAAAAATTTTCTCTGGCAGCAACGGTCGTGCAAATCGGCCTGTATTTATCCCAGACTACGTGCACTCCATTTCATGGGCAAGACATACTTGTGCTCTTGCAAGCAGAATAAGTAACGATGTATGCATTGAAACTTATGTTACTATGTATAAGGACAGAAAACGAAGTAAAAACGCACCTGCTTGAAAGTTTTTTCTATAGAGTAGGAATGCCACATGTTATAAGCTGACATGCATATAGATACCATGCAAGCTACTGAAATCAAAAATTTATGGTCACATGTGAAAAAATTATATCAAACGCACAATAAAAGCTGGATTCGAAAACCATAGCTACAGTAATACCCTCGAACGCGTAACGTTTGAACCATTTGTAGCCAACGAAGTAGGTGAAAAGATACACGAAAGTTAGCATCTGGAAATTAACATTCATGCTTATTCTACTCACTGGGAGTCGAAGAAGTGAAACTCACATATTGACTAGCATCATATCCCCAGGAAAGGAACAACACTCCTGTGTTGTACTTCTCCCAGTGAGTGACTAGAAAGACAACCTGCACGCTTATGAGTACTGCCAGTAAGCGGACACACGGGACGCTAAATTGTTGATGAACAAATTATTCAAGGGTTCTCGCATAGTTAGGAAATTGTGTGAACTCTCCAACACATATTTGAAAGTAGCTCAATATGATGAAGAAGTGTTGAGGACAAACTGTGTTCCCAGTATTTATCACTCTCAGGTACTGTGGCGCTCGATATTTTCTTGCAACTCAGATTTTTGTGATGATAAGCCAATTTACTAGACAATTCAGCCTTTTCTTTGCCTTCATGTTTCTTTTCTTCATTCGTAACTCTATAATATATTTGAGCACTATCTTTCTCGCAACAACAGTGCGGTTCACGAGCTTCGGAGATCAAGAGCAGCAATTTAATGCAGCAACTGAAAAACTGAGTGAGGCGGCACCCAAGCTATTAGGATAGAGTCATGTACGAGGCATTTATTAAATCGTACATTTGCACAGAAATAATCAAAAAAAATCCCTTCAATACGAAAAAAGTAGCAGCAAAGTACGAAAATGGCAAGTTGAACGCAAACCTTTACATATTTTCGACATCCCAGGAAACGCAACCAAAAGTACGTTTGGAAAAACATCTACTTAACAAATGGCAAACTGTCGAAGCTACTGACTTAGTTTCTGTATGGACTATCTGGGCCCACGATAGCTGCATTATGTTAATTGACCCTGTACCCCAATAGGCGAGAATTTCCCCAATTGCAAGCAAATGGCCATATCACGGCTCTCAAATAAGTAATGGAAACACCTTACCCCAATCACAATATGCAATAAATTTCTTGGTAAAGTGTTGTATAGATTTGAAACTAATTTTTCTTACTGTTTTTTCTTAAATTGCTTACTTTGGTATTGGACCATGGCTAAAGAACTTTTTTTTATATCAAATAATGATGGCAACATAAGCATTCTGACCTAAACTCTCCTCTTCCAAAAACTGAGAAAATTGTTATTGTAAACGGGACAGTCGACCATGAGTCAAGTCCGTGATCGACTGAAAGTCAATAATCATAAATAACATAAATACATCATGGATAATGGACTCACACAATTCCCCTGTCGGTCCTGATGCTCCTATGCGCCTAGCTTGCTTGCCGTCTGTGCCGTCGAGGGTGAAACCAATCCATGTGAATATTGCAGCGATCAACCAAAACCTGATAACTACGACTCCGAGCACGAAAATGTAACATTGAATTAGTTGATTTCAAAGATAAATGATTTTAAATCGAGAAGTGGAGTAAGCATTCTTCTCCTTTAGCGAACGGCAGCTGTTGACAGGATTGCAGGGGTTGCTGAGGTTGCCGATCGCTGTAGGAGATCACTGTAGCCTTTGTGTATTACGTGCTATCTAAGCAAGGAACCTCAGCAACCCCGGCGACGTCAGCAATGCCGGGAACCCTGGCAACAGTTGTTGGCAACGTATGGCCGATCTCTTAGGAAGATAATTTGTAAGGCTTTGGCTATACTTCCAGTGTTACCCGTGTAACTCGTGGTACTCACCAGTCCAAGAGAGTGCGTTCTAGAATGAGACTCATTTGTGATCATTTCACTACTCAACAGCAATGAAAACGGTTGCGCATAACACGAGTAACACTGATAAATTATGGCCATAGTCTAAGTTAAAAGCACGGGCAAAACTAATGACAGAATGGAAACGAAAAAGAATGAACAAATCTACTAGCTCCACTACTATTTTTCTATGTGGTAGTAACAATGGGCGCAGAAGTGTCAACAACATTTCTTTTTGAATAGGTGTCGCCTACCAGTTAGGAATGGGGTGTTCAGATCCATCATTGTTTGCGGTGAGATCATAATCGAGAACAGTTTCAAACACGAAGAGGCCCATCACAAAGGCCCAACCCAAAAGAGTCAACGCATTCGGGGCCCAGTTTCGAGGGTAAAACTAGAAAAGAACGGAAGTAATAGATGCATAATCCATGCAGAAAAGATGAAAGGATTCAACCCACCTGCACTATCCAGTTCCAAAATGGATGTGAGATATACACAGCTATGGGGCTCGAATCTACGCATGAGTACTGCAAACAAGTTAGTAAAAATGCTACATGTCCATATATCCAAGAATAACTAAGTTAGTGCGATTTTCAGGATGTTTGGGGGCTAATATCAACGCTTTTCGGGAGAGCGATGAAAAAGCAAAACAAGAAAGCTCAAACAGCATGATATTCGACATACTATTCGGTTAAGATGTGAAACGCAGTGTTATAAGAGTAACCGAATCCTTGCCAGAAACACACATGTGAGCAGGCACGAAGGCATATGCGTGCGTATCCAGAAACGTCCTGATATTCGCCACACATTCACGTGAAATGAACTTATTTCACGAAAGGCACACTATTCGGACCGGCTATCGGCTGCAGTCGTCAACATCACAGCCTAGTGGATGCGAGCGCACTAATGACAAGCATGGAAAAGATCTCGCAGATCTTGAGGCACGCATCGAATGTCCAACACATCAAATATCAAAGTAAGATTGTCGACTCGCAGATCAAAAAGTCTCAAGGAGATGTGAACGCACGCTGAACAAGTTGAGGCCCATTTATCTGATTTCAAACATAAATTGGAGTGAAATAACAGCTAAAACCTGTCGAAATGCATGAGCTAAAACCAGACTTGTTCTTCGTTTCATACAAAGTGAACACAGGTTTTAACTTGTTCACACTTGTGGAGTTCCGAAATTCAGTTGGAGCAGAAAATTACAGATGCACCTAATATCTATCGGCTTCCAGATTGGTGTGGAGGTGGAGTCTTGCCGACTCACCGCGTGGCGGTTTTTGCTAGCGAGAGAGGACGAAAAGCAATGCAATGACGTGGAGGTTTAACAAGTTTACCTTTGTTATCAGGGAAAGTCTGCAATACACCTCCACACGAATCTGGAAACCAATCATAGACTTTCAGTCTGGTCTATTTAAAAAATTTGTGAATTTTATACGCACAAAGTCGCATGACCTGGTACCTTATATGAACTGAATCCTTGAAGTTGTGAAGAAGACAAATAAGGAGTGTCGAAGAGCCCCATGAGCAGCTTCCGCCTCTTCTGCTCAACAACTCCTGAAAGTAACTTTTTAGACTGATATTTACAGCTGTACTTGGCAAAAAAAGCGATGGTGTAGCAGAGGTTATCAATCGACTGATAAGCACGGTGAAAGAGTAAGTTAGGCGAGAAACTCGAGATACGGAACGAAGATAGCGGTATTGCTGGTCTGAGAAGACGTCACCTTCAGTTGCTGTCACGCCACCTGTCGCGAAGTCCCTGCAAGCCTCACTGCTTCCCGCGTCCTTTACATCTCTTTCCACCATCAGCAGGTCGATGTCTGCAAGCGTAAAAACCCATTGTGGCTGCAAAAGTGCTACGCGGACAAATCGCTGCCCCACCGCGGGTCAAAATTTTGTACTGGGTCAGCACCAATGAAGGCAATGGCACGCGCCATTGTTGATCCACTTGGTCCGCATGATCCACTTCACCCATTCCGCTATTGGTCAAAACAGTGAAGTGACTAATGGCAAAACGCATATCCAGTTGATCCACTTCACCCACTTTGCTACTGGTCATTTCGCTGATTTGACCAATAGTGAAGCAGTGGATTAAGCGAATCAATTGGATCAAGTGTTTGTATCCACCAAGACGTGGAATTGAGTTCCCATGATACGCACCTTATTGTTTGTGAGTCGCTCAGCAGCAGGGCGCATTTTCCTATGTTAAGGAATTCGTGACAACAGTCGACAGTCGAACGCAAAAGAGGTTCTCTGCCCTCGCATTTTGTCAATTCAAAAGTCAACATTCAGGCACTAAGTGTAGATACTTTTTCTTGAAAAATCAAACGAAAACGAAACCCGTTCTGATGACTGATAGTGGGCTGGCAAACAGACGGCTGTACTAAATTTTGTAACATTTTGTTGATAACAGAGTGAGCTATGGCATTTTCTAGAGTAGACCTATAATTTTGTCCAGCACTGTATATATCGGTTAATCTTGAATCGCGAGGACACTAAACAACACTAACAAATGCTCAAGCGGCAGCTCACATATTCATCCGTGGCTAAGAAAATCTCCTCAAAACGCTCACTCTGTATTTTCCAAGTTGAACCAAGAGAGCGTACTGTTTTTGAATGGTTGATTGGTTCACTCGTAGAAGGACGCTTTGGACGAGATCTCGTAACTGGATTTTTGAACCACAAATGATACATGATTTGCCACTTGAAAACGGGTGCGGTAACTTAGGAACCCGAACCCAGTGGGGGACGGAACTTAGGAACCCGAGCCTAATTAGCTCGATTCGGGGAGTGCCTGCAGGTTACAGTCATGCTCGCTGGCTCCGATTACCCACTAGGACATAGCAACAATCTAAGCCCCGCCCCCTTGAGAGCCTGTTTGGAACCTGGCCAAGGAATGCTGAAAATCTCAATTGAATTTCAGGGCTGGCTCTAAGCCAAAAACCTTCAAAGTCATCGCACGAAGGTGAAATTAGGCTCAAACGAAAGAGAAAAACCGTGCCATCATCATAAAGCAGCTACTGATTTGAACTGATTGAACACAACATTTTCTTGGTTCACAACTTTATTCAAGTGTTAAATTACTGAGAAATAATTCAAAAAACCGTCAAGTTTTTCAAAAAAAATATTTGAGTGCTAAATCCTAGCCAAAAACTAGAATAACATTAGAGAAATGGCAGTTTAAAAACTTCTCAAGATTGATAGCTATTTGCTGAAATGCTGAAATTTAGGCGAAGGACTAGAAAATCAATTGCGAAACGACAGTTTATAGAATTCTCAAAAACAAAAGTTTCTTTGTGTGCGGAAATCTGGGCAAAAGACTAGAATATCAAGAAATGAAAAATCAAGAACTTCACTAATGATACTGCTGTGTCTGTCAACGACAGACGATTCTGATATGCGAAGAACATCCTGCTATTATGCTGGAAGCAATGACCTCAACACTTAATCGAGCATAACAACATTATTTTTTGATGAGCACGGCTCAAAAAATTTGTAAATCTTTATTTTCAGGCAATTGTGGTAGTTTTAACTACTGAGTGGCATTCCTTGATGTGTTTTGCTCGAAATTCAGCACTCAAAAAAACTATTACTTCTGAGAAGTTCTTGATTTTCATTTCTTGATATTCTAGTCTTTTGCCCAGACTTCCAGACGCACACAAACAAACTTTTATTTTTGTGAATTTTATAAACTGTCGTTTCGCAATTGATTTTCTAGTCTTTCGCCTAAATTTCAGCATTTAAATAACTATCAATCTTGAGAGTTTTTGAACTGTCATTTCTCGAATGATATTCTAGTCTTTTGCCCGGATTCAGCACTCAAATAAATTTTTTCTGAAACTTGACGGTTTTTTGAATAATTTCTCAGTAATTTAACACTTGAATGATGTTTTGAACCAAGAAAATGTTGTGTTCAATCAGTTCAATTCAGTAGCTGCTTTACGATGATGGCACGGTTTTTCTCTTTCGTTTGAGCCTAATTTCACCTTCGTACGATGACTTTGAAGGTTTTTGGCTTAGAGCCAGCCCTGAAATTCAATTGAGATTTTCAGCATTCCTTGGCTAGGTTCCAAACAGGCTCTCAAGGGGGCGGGGCTTAGATTGTTGCTACGTTCTAGTGAGTAATCGGAGCCAGCGAGCATGACTGTAACCTGCAGGCACTCCCCGAATCGAGCTAATTAGGCTCGGGTTCCTAAGTTCCGTCCCCCATTAGGTTCGGGTTCCTAAGTTCCGTCCCCCCTTGAAAACACCTCAAAAGCCAGATATCAACATTTCTGGACCTTGTTTCCAAGGGACAACAAGCGTAAATTCGTGTTCAGTGCGATAACTTTCATTTCTGTCAAATTCGGCTAATAGTACCACGCTCAATGGAAGATATAGATTAATCTTGGATTGTTCTTTTCGCGGGAGCATGTATCATTGCAAAATTTGACTTCACTGTTTGTTCCTTTTTTTTCGGTGCACTGACAAATGCAGTTCATAAATAAATAAATAAATAAATATAAAATCAGCATTTTCATATTTGAAGACGGCAAGTTATGGATTAGGCAGCCTTGACACCGCACCGATACTCGCCCTTACCAGTCCGAACCCGGAACCCGAACACAAATGAAAATACGTCGAGTCACTTGTGACCAATATAGATATATTTATGTGCATTTCTCAACGCGCGCGGTACTTCACGAAGATCCAAGATGCCATTTTCCAGGCATATCCCCCTCGGTGGATAACGGCGTGATCCGAAGCCTTCCTTACGGGTTTTGTTCGTCATCTGCTCAAAAAGCAAGTTGTTTTTGTTGCATAATGCAGTCTTTAAAATTGGAACAGTGGAGGGTAGAGAAACGATGATAGCTGCCGTCTCCGCTGCCTAGTGCTCTTTGCACGATACGCAGTAGCAGGTATCTACGAAAGGACCAATAGTCCGCGGAAGCGGCGGCTATTGGGTGTCTTAGCAAATGAGTTACTGTGAATTGAAAAAAAGTATTGAAGAACAAAATAAAATTTCGCTGATGGGCAGCATTCAGCATCTTTATAAGGGTAAAAATGGGAGAGTCTGACATGGTGACCTGTCAGTATGATTAAAAACATGATGTGTACTTGAGTCGAGGTATAATGTTTGGCGTACAATATCAGCTTATTGCCATGACTTTGACAAGTGAGCAAACAGGCGTCGACTGCGAAAGACAGAGTTATTGGTGATAACAGCAAATCATAAGCAGTATTGGACGAGGAAGGTTTTCCTGCTTTTAATCTTGAATACTGCCATGTAAGCCATTTGTTACGTTTGAATGGTACTTTAGGGGCATAGAGGTAAAAATTGTGATACGACATTTTTCATAACAACCAATAATATTTTCTTTCAACACTGCGTGAATTTCCAAATTTTTTCTGAAAATGCGTAGAATAATTAATCCCAGAAAATAATATCAAATTATAATAACTAATGGAGATAGTTGAAACAGCTGTCTTGTGACAGTGTACTAACGAAGGAGAGTTCCCAAGTCAGCTCGGCCAACCCGGATGAGTAATATATCACCGTAACGGGCTTGAAACGCTGATCCCAAATCTGCCTTCCTTTTCTGCGGAGCGATTTTCCGAGATGAGCGTTTAAAAGTCTAAATTTGTCATGTTTTAAGTGGCTTAAAATTGGCGGAACCTGTACAATAACATATGAAAGTGATTTATCAGTTTTGTATCAAGTATATTGATTACAAGGACGGATCACAGGTAATGAAATTCCGTTAGGTGTTGTTTTGCAGCTTTCTGATCTTAAGCCACTTTGAACATGACAAATTTAGACATTTAAACGCTCATAACTTCCCTCGAAAAGTTGTTCAGCAAGAAAGGAAAGCAGATTTGAAATCAGCGTTTCAAGCCCGTTACGGTCACATATGACTCATCCGGGTTGGCCGAGCTGACTTGGGAAGTTTCCCTTGTAAGTTGAAATACTGCTGCCACTACTTATTTGTGTTTCTTGTCAATAAAACTCATTTTTCCATGTAAGAAAAAGCGCAGTAATTTTCCTTGAAAAGTATTGAGGTCGTTTCTTTAGCTACTCTTCGAAAGTACCAGAGCAGCAACATATTACATAAGCGAACTTGTTACGCACTGACTTCGTGACTAAAATATATTTGGAGAAACAGCGACAAGCTGCATTTTGTTTGCTCGAGATGATAAATTGAGTAGTTTGAAAGACGCTATTGCTATGCATTAACCACATGACGATATGTTTATCATTTGATAGTTACGAAATTTTGCGAAGCTCAAACGTAAAGCTTTGGCCACCAACACTGTCAACGCTGAATGAAAATGCGTATTGGAGGAATGTGACTGTAGTACTAATCATTCCATCATTCAACAGCAGAATAGCGGTGACATGTAGTGGCAGCGGCACAGCGGTACAGCAGTGAACGTAAGGCCTCGGACAGAGTTTACGCGATTTGATCGTTGCGATTCAATCGCTACAAGACAAATGTTACGGGTTGATTGCATGTCGATCTTCTTGTATTTCAGTTGTGATAGTCATGATTAGCCGCGTTGGGATGTCACAGTTGAAGAAGTTGCCGAGTTGCAACTCAGACAACTGCATCGGGAAGTTCGCGGGTGCTTGCTCGGCCACCAATCATCCATGCCGCAAGCTGCCCGGTATCAACCGATATTGGGCCCGATAAGTGACCGCGGCGCGTCCTGTAAGCGCCCGATAGTTGACCCGATTAGCATGCTTGTGAGGCCTACGAATAGTGAAGAATCTTTTGGCTTGTCTTTCATGACAAGAGTGCAAATTGAGCAACTTGTTAGCTCATCTGCCGACATCATCTAGTCGTCGATAACACTTCCGACTGCTGAAGTTCGTTTCGTAAGCATAGAAACTCAACTGTCACACAGGACCAAACCGAGAAGCAATTACTCAAGCTTACAAACACTTAGGGTAGCTCTATCGCTGCGGCGTACCTCACGCGGGTTGCGCCTTGACCTACAGCGTGTAAGAAATGCGGCCTTTGATAAGGCCCGCGGCACGCCGAGTGAGGTGATTGGGCCGCGACTCTCCCGATGATCTCTTCCCAATTTCAACTTTGGCCGCGGCTTTCCCGGTAAAATATACATGGGCCGCGGCGTGCGCGGCTGAAATTTCAAAGCCCGCGAAGCGCCATGTAACACGCTTTGAGGCCGCGAGCTTTCCGATGCAATTGTCTGAGAAGAAGACCGGCATGCAATGATATTGTTACAGTTGTGTTTCGCGATCAATCGCTACGATCAATCGCGTGCACTCTGCCCGAGGCCTAGAAGACCATGTATCGCCTAGGATCTGACTACAATAACGGTGACCGTCATGGTATGGTCAGATCCCAAGCAGTTCTTTGGTATACAAAGACTTAAATGACGCCTTAAATACCATTCAATATCAGCCTTGGAATTAAATTGCTAGTCAAAGAAACCCTTCCTACTTTCCCCAGCCCCAATTTGTGAGCACTTCTTTCGTATTAGCTGCAGTTTCTGTCTCCGTTTTAGTGGTAGGGGTACCACCAGGTGGCGGCAGTAAAATGTAGTCGGTAAAAACAGTGCTCCCTTTACCGCAACCTCTGCTAGGGTTACAGATGGTAAGTGCTTCAAAGACAGAAGGACTGCTAGCTGTTAAACTAGTGACGAGTATCAAACGACGTCTGTGTTGATGCCTCAGGCCTTTGTTCTGCATTCTTCTTTGACAGGTAGACTGGCGGAAGATGGACAATAGATGAAAGCTCAATCGTTTCAGCGCAAAATTTGTGCTTCGTGCTCAAATTCTGGCACAAATTTTTGAGATGAAATGGACCATTGTGCGCATGCTTCCGTGACAAATTCAAGCTTCATTAAATCATTTTTATGACCCGCATATTTGTATGGATCTGTCAAAGGTGGGGCTTTTAAGACAAATGCAAGTTCAACTGCACAGTTCAACCTACCTTAGCAGTAAGGCAGATAAGCAAGAAAATACCAACCAATCACTTGAAAACCAGCCTCAAATTGTTGTGGATCTTCACTTAAAGCTGTGATAGCAAATGGAAACTTTTCGAAATTTGCCTGATAAGACATGATCAAGTCACGTGATTTTGTTAATTATTATCAGGGCTTCACCTCTGCTTTCCAAAGTGTCGCACTGGTTCTATTATCTGTGCCTTGCTCGTTCTTGCAAAATGAAGGATTTGAAACTTACTGCGCAACGGTGTTCATCACGTATATCCAAGCGACTATCTGGAGGGATTATGAGCTTCAAACATGAGCCATGCAGTAATCACTCTGCCGTCGCTTTGAAAGCTCATAATAGCTCTGATCAACGCTGCAGAAATTGCTTTCCGGCAACCTTGTCTAATGGCCACACGATAATCCATATCTTGTTCACGTTTTATTCGCTAGCGATGTCGCTTAGGTGGCGGAACGATCTTGAGACCTTGACCAAAATTTCTATTCCAGGGCCGTCCTTTTCGAGCAAGGAAGCGTAGGGCGGTGCTGAAAAAGCTACTGATCCATTTTGGACGGTGCGTCTATCGCGTTCTTAGTTCTAAAAATCCGTTTTCATTTTCTTCAACTCCGCATCGTAAGTTGTCTCGAATCCGGAATCGTCGATATTCTCGTGCTTGCGAATACCAATTGTCGTGAATACGAACTCGGTCCAATTGAAACACTTGTCATTGCAATCTTCAGTAATTTCTGCAAGGCTCCTCTTCTAGAAATACGACGCCATTTTTCCAAAATTGTATCTTGTCCGACATCTCGATATCGGTTCTGATGAAGATGCTAGCCGCACGCCACGCGTCCCAGATCGTTCCCAGCGGCTGATTGGCGAGGGCTCCGGGGAAGTACATTCCTTTTAGCTCTCTCTCCCAGGCGAATGTTGTTCAGGCAGCCGTCTTTGCAAGTGTACTGGAGGTGCCCTTTTTGTTCTTTCGAGGCGATCACCGCGTCACTGAAAATAAAATTCGTTACTTTCTTGATGCAAGCTTTAGTTTTCTTCCTCTTCTGCCTATACTTGTTACCGTATCTATACGATCGTCAGAGATAGCGATTGGTACTAGTCTCAAAGCGTCAAACTGTACTCTTACAGGTTCCCTATTCTCCCCTATTCTGGCAACTAGCGCCGAATTTTGACTAGTCTTAATGACCCTAAATGGTCCAGCCCACTGCGAAGTTAGTTTTGGATGGGTGTTTGATTTTTCTATGAGAGAGTAGATACACCCTGTTGCCTACCTCTGCCAACTTATCCGTATCTACCTTACTGCGCAGGTCACAGGAACGTTTTATCTCCTTTCTCACTCGGTTATTATAGTCCCTAAAGCGCTCGTGAGCCTCCGCTACTGCTTGTAGCTGCTGTGCTTTATAGTCATCACTTTTATCCACCGAGTACGGAGAAACGCCTCCCTAGGGTATCACTTCCGATGGAAAATTGGGGTCCATACCATGTAGAATAAAGTACGAACTGTCTCCCGTGGCGCTGTGCAGGGTACAATTGTACGCCATCATGCAGAACGGTAGTCTTACGCCCCATTCATTCTACCGTTGCACTTCTGCTTAACATTGCTTTTATCGTTCCGTTTAATCTCTCTGTTATCCCGTTTTCTCTGGGACTGGACCCTTTCGTCGTCACATGCTCGATTTTCGTGATCTTTGTCAACTCTATCATAACCTTATTTCCAAACTCCCTTGTCTGACACGATCGTCTTTGGCCATCTACACCCTTTTGCGACACATCTTATAAACAGCATTTTGGCAATTGTTCCAGCTGTTTTGTCTTGGACAGGATATGCTGCCGCAAACTTCAAGAAGTGGTCAATGACCGTTACGGTATATCTGTTCCCGCTTTTCCCGCTTACTGTCTGGCTGAGCTCTAGTACGTCTACTCCTACGATCTCATAGCGTCTCTGCGTAACAATGGGCTTCAGAGGTGGTTTAGCTATAGTCTTCGGGTTATGCACAAAGCACTTCTGACATTCCCGCGTCCTCTTATTGGTATTCGCCACCATATTCGACCAGAACACCTGTCTCCTCAGACGGTTCCCCATACCTTATGAACCCTAAAATGTCCGGCAAATGTTTCTGCATGCGCTTCATGAAGGGCTTGAAATCGCGCACTCTTAGGCACTATCAAAATTAGGCTGCCATCTTCCTGGTACCTCTTTAGTTCTCGTCCTCAATCTCAAAATCTGCAACTCATAATGGGTGTCGCAGTCCTGGCTCCTTTACTAGTTCCTTCTTTCCTTCTTCAAGCATGGCTCAATTCTACCTCATCCTTTTCCAACTCTTTCTACCATCTGCTTCTCTCCTTTACTTCCACTCTGTTCACTACCGCTTCATCCACGCCTCAGTCCCACTCTCTCAAACCTAGAGAACCTCTACTCAGTGCATCAGCTACCACATTGGTTTTACCCTTCACATACCATTTGATTCAACTGGCTTGGCATCGGCAAGGGCAGGGCTTCGTGACCTAATTAAGGCTAGGTGATGATCAGAGAGCACTCGCGCGAGAGAGACGCAGGTGCGTCGCGGGCGTGAGCGGCCTCAATTAGATCACAAAACCCCGCCATAATGGTGCCAAGCCAGTTGAATCAGATGTTACTTTATTACGAATATAGCGCTGCATCTTCAAGGATCATCTCAAGACTCTAGCGGACACATTATATCGATTAAACAGCGCAGTCAACGGTTGATGGTCTGTCAAGACCATTGTTGTCAAACCGAATATAAACATATGAAACCGCCTCACGGCAAAAACCACAGCTAAAGCCTGTGAGTCCGTAATATCTTTTCTCAGCTTTACTAAGAACTTTTGAAGCGAGATAGACAGGGTGCATCTGCCCATCGTCTCCTTCTTGAGACAAAAAACCGCTCCCAGTTCCACTGTACGCGTCTGTGCAGATCAAAAGGGCCGAGATTCTTCCCTTGCCTTCTCGATATTGGGTTGCACCAGAGCAGGAGCCGAGGATATCATCGTCTTCATTTTGGAGAATGCTTCTTCATGCTCTGCGGTCCATTCCCAAGCGGCTTTTGATGAAGTTAAAGCAAACAAACATGCTGCTACCTTGAAAAACCCAGGACAAAACTTGCGATAGAACGATGCCATGCCCAAAAGTGTTCTCAACTCCTTCGCGTTTGTAGGCACAGAGTAGTTCTTGACTGCCTCCACCTTTTAAGGATCCATGTGTACTCCTTCGCTATCGATCACATGACCCAAACGAGTTGGTTTGTAGCAGGGCACACTTTTGGGTTTTTGAAGGCAGTGTCCGGGCAAAAACTCGATTTTGAGATTTTGTGCTTACTTGGGCCTATTCGCTACGCTGGATCCGAAAATGCACAATGTAGAGCGCGAAAATGGCGAAAAACTGCTCTAACACAGGAGGGAAATGAGCAGGTGGGCGGGGTCCTCCCTACTGCGAATTCACGTTCCCGGCTTCCGGAGCAACCTTCTCGCCTCCGGTTTCAAGTCAATCATTCGCACTTGGCCGGTAGCGATGTTAGAACGGCTAGCGGAATCGAGAAAATCGCTCCGGGAGCTGGGAGCGTGAAATTACATTGGGAAAAGCCCCGACCACCTGCTCATTTCCCTCCTATATTAGAGCCCTTTTTCGTCGTTTTCGCGCTCTCCAATGTGGATTTTCGGATTCAGCATGGCGAATAGGCCCGTATAAGCACAAAATCTCAAAATCGAGTTTTTGCCCGGACACTGCCTTTAAGCCCAGCTTGGCTTGTCGTAATCTCTCATAGAAATTTCCTGAGCAACTCTATATGGCGTTCCCTCGTCGACGTACAAATTATGATGTCACCTATGTAGCAGAACACCTCAGTGCCCAGCATTCAGCGGTTGATGGACTCCTACAGAGTCCATCAACCGCTGAAACACTGCCGGGCTCGTACTCCACCCAAATGGTGTTACCCTGAACTGGAACAAACCGTCCGTAGTGGTAAACGCTAACTTTTCACGAGCCTGCTGTGACAGGGATATTTGCCAGCATCCACTGCATAGGTCCATCCAGAGAAGAACTTTATTCCCGACAAATACTGTAATACTTTTTTGTAATACTGTATCGATCGTGGTAATGGATACGAATCCAGTTTGATTCTCTTGTTCAGCTCCCTGTAGTCTACGCAAAGACGTAGGCTACCATTCTTCTTTTCAACAATCACTATCGAAAATGCCCAGGCTGATTGGCTCTTTTCTATAATATTGCCGTTCTGCAGGTCGTCCAAGAGTTCTTTCAGCTTTTTGCGTATACCTAGCGGCACAGGTCGAGCTTTCATTTTTATCGGTTTCAAATCACCTGTGTCGATAGTCATTTCTGCTCCATCAGTTCCTGTCAGCTCTCTGTCGCATGCCGCGAATGCGTCCGCAAAATCATCCAACAGCTCTTTCAAATCCTCGCTCAGCGCGTCCATTCTTGCTCCTTCCCTTATCTGGTCGTAAAGCAAATTTTGACGTTCTCCTGCATTCATCTGGTACGTCTCGGTGTCCATCATTAAAGGATTTAGTTCCTCCCAATTTTCTCTTCACTTCTCCGTACCCCAATGACTCAACTCTTCTCCCTCACGAAAGCTCATTGGTTCTTCGGTTGTATTCATCAAGGAATATCTATTTCCTGCTCTCATCGTGAACACCCCAGCACATAGACTCTCTTTATTCGGCCATACTACTCTCTTCCAGGTCACCCTGACCCTCACAAAAAGCTGGTACCCAGGTTGTATCGCGTGAAGGGACGTATGCCCGATTAGCCACGACTACTTTCTTTTCGTTGGCCTCTGAGGTTAACACCATCTCCACCCCCAGATCTGTTAGTGCATTAGTTCCTACAAGAATGTCGTCGTCTTTGACATTCAAAATATGACAAGCTGCCACGCTCTTTCTACCTTTGTTCAATGCCACTGGTATCCTTGCAGCTCCTAGAAACTGCATTCTGTTCGATGAAGCGTCAAAGGCAGGAACTATCTTGGTCTTCGGTATCCCTGCCAAACTGTCTACGTCAAACCCTGCTCTCTTCGCCTTGGCCAACATTCCCACAGGTATTATACTAATCACTGGCCCCGTATCAAGGACAGCGGGAAGTTTCATGCCTAACATTGTGATACGGGCTGAAAACTTCTTACCCACTAAGGGTTTACGGGCACCTTCTTCCCTGGTCTTAAGTCTTAAACTTCTTGCGTTGTCGATTATTCCAGTTAGTTTCATCTTATCATTCGCTCGGGCGTCTTCTTTACCTGCTCAACTTGTTTCACCTGTGTGCGCCTGTATGGGCAATTGTTGTGATCGATGTGTCCATACCTACTACAGTTGTAGCACTTTCTCTTATCCGAGGACGTGCTGCTTTTCTTGTCTCAACAACCTCATAGGGTCCTTCTTGCACTGGCAACCTTCTCGTCTGCATTGCATCCGTTACTGTGTCACTAGTTTTCCCTCTAAGCGAGGTAGTGCCCTTATAATGTCTTGTAACGGTCTTCCCTCCGTCACCGTGTGGTCTCTCGGGGTCATATGCCCGTAGCCTTCTTTTCCAGCTATACTTATCGTTCTTAGCTCTTCCTACTTGAGATTCGAATACCTCCTTAGACTATTCAATACTCAAGGCTAATTGTTTCACTGCGTTATATGCTTCTTGCGGTTGCACATTGTGCAGAGCTCTCAGCAGTTGTATATGTTCTGGCCACTTCTTCAGATTATCCATCAATATTTGCGCGTACTCAAGGGCCTGTCTCCTACCGTAGCCGTGGGATTGGCTTGTCTACCAAGTTCAAGTACAACGCAAAAATCCGCTGAGCTCTGACCTTCTCGCTGCCTTAGGTTTCTAAGTTCCCTTAGAGCCTTTAGCCTACCCGCCATAGAGTCATTAGCTAAAAGCCTTCTCAACTCCTCTACCACCCGCTTAAACCCTGCCCACTCCGCTTCTTGGGGTGGGGATAGAAAAATGCTTTTCGCTCTACCATCTAAATGGTCATCCTCGAGGATGTCGATCGACGTATAGCATCCTGATTACCCTTATATACTTCCTTTCAAACCTCCTTATGAACTCATCAAAACTTTTATGCTTGCCTCCTCTGAATGTACCAGGTCACGCATGCGTTGGCTTGCATGAAAGCCATAAAACTGTACGACTGACCTCTGTCCTGGGGGTCCGGCTCCGATGGTTCCAAAGCAGGGTCAAGCGTGTGGTGCGACTTCGCAAGGGGGGCGGTCGTGAAGGGGGCACCGGAGGAGGGGGGGGGGAGGGGGAGTCATAAGAGAGGGTGGTCCGAATAATAAGTGTGGAATGTATGAATTACGCTTTTCAGTCGCAAACATCCTCTACTCTTCAAAAACAGCATTTTCTTCCCTGCAAAAAAGGTTCGCAGACGGGGATGGAACTTGCTGGCCACAGGTATGACCGAAGGTTCAAAAGGCACTTTCAGAAGCTCAAACACTAGGCATGTACGCGTGACAATAATGTTAAATGTACCAATTGGCCTAGAAATCCTGGTTCCGAAGCATCACTGAAGTCTCACATACTCAACGGAAGCTTATTTTTATTAACGGTAACCGTCAGTTGCAAATCTTTTTGTAGTGCTTTTTGTATGGCCCTTACGATTAGCTGCACTTCTGAAAAGCCCCGTCATATCTGTGCAGCATCTGGTGTTATTTTGTAAACTGTGGATTTTTTATGATTTTATGTATGGTTGCAAAAAATGAGAAAAGGGGGTCGTATCTGGGTCGCATCTAAATTTCTCCAGAGCTATTTAAGCTTGTTGGCTGTAATCTTGCTGCAATACGATATCACCCTCCTACTTTCCACCTTAAAAATTTCAGGCCGTTGCATTTTCGGTGAGATATACAATTTTAAGCGCAAAAATCTTAGTTTTTGCTTTTTAGGATCGCATCTAAATTTGCGAGAGGCATCTAGGTTTTTTCAAGCTCACTACCCTCAATGGCTGAAACTTCTTCAATGGATAGCCTCAATGTACTACAAAACTGTCCATTGGAGCCTCTTAAGCTTCTCCTGTCTTTACTTACGAATTTTCAGAGTACCGTTCGCATGCGCGCATGTTTTGACGTCGTTCTGGATAGCGCTAAAACGGTTTTTTTTTTCACAGGAAAATATGTGCAAATGGGACATAAGCTTTCTAGTCAAAAACATGTTTTACGCTTAAAAGATACGTTTCTGTAATAAAATAGTGTCGCTTAGGAGGACGAAACACGAGACAGTCATTATAGTCTAAAACGTTCTAATTTCCAGGATCGTTGTCAATATCTTTCGGTACCACTGAAACATGAATGAGTTATGACGAATATCATAAACGGCAAAAGAGTTTATTATCTGTTACTAGAAAATGTTTTATTATAAAATAGCCAATTATAATAACCGAAGTGAACCGTTCCCGTGCTGAATTTTCTTGTTTGTTATTGGTTACGAGGGCAGGGGGTATGGGGGTGGGGAGGTGGGAAGGGGGGGGGGGTCGTAGGCATGGGTACTTTAAAGGGTAGGGGGGTCGTAAAAGAGGGTTTAGGATCGCATCAACACACTTGACCTTGTTCCAGAGGCCGTCCAAAGTGCCGCTTTGAGCGACCCCCAATCGGACGCGGGTGGCTTGTAATGCATGAAACTGATTTCTTACTTCTGTATCATCATCTGCAACAGAAAAGGCTTCTTGTTTCAAACTGAGCGCTAGTGGTTGGTTCGATGTCCATTCACTTCGGGCTTTTCACGAAATCTCACTTGACTCGTTTTCACTTCTGCTAGTAGTGCTTTCACCTGTGACACGTTTGTATTGAACATATCACAGATTTCCATCAGTGGTTCCCATTTTTCTCTGCTGTGGCCAAAAGTCCCTTACGTCCTTAACTGATTCAAACCCTTTTTCGTGAATAGCACCGCATACACTTTTAGCAAAACCCTGGACCCTTAGCTTATCTGTTAACTTATCCGCCAGTCGTTCAGGACCCGGCGCAGATGGTTCGGAGAACTGGGCTTCGTTTCTGAGCTTAGAAGCAACAAAGATATCGTTTTTTATAAGGTTCTGGGCGAAGCACCACAAAATATCGACAAATATGTCAGGTTATACGAGTTGAACGTGTTCTTTGGCAGGCGCGCGGATTCCAAACGTAAGACCCGAACAAGCAGATGGCTTGTTTACAGCGCACAAGCAATCACGTAACGCCGAATTTGGGCTATGTATAGGTATATACAATATTACTCCAAGCAACATTATGTAAGAAGTTTCAAAAACTTATGTGTCCTAATACCCGTTCCCGAATTTGTTGGTTTCTAGACCAGCACCAAATCAACTGGGTTGGTTCGGAGCATAAATGTCGGAGAGTTCACATAGGTTTTGGACCTTTTCGATTTGGACGAAGAGAACGCTCCAAAATCTATCATATAGCGAAGAGAGCGAATGAAACCACTGCTTCTCCTTTTTTTTAAGCCAAAAGTAGTGTAAACCAAAGCACTGACAGATATCGCGCTCCAATCACATGCGGTGTCCCTTGAACTTTGTGGCAAAAAATGCATCGCCAGATTGTTGAGGTCACAGATTTGGTGGCCTAAGAGGTTTTCAACGAACTGAACACTAAAATGGTACCATACTCAAGAACTGAATCAACTCAGAATGTTTTTTTGCCTTTTTATTAAATTAGATACCTCAAAACTCCTTTTTTTCGCTTTTTTATCGTAATGTTTAGTTATGTTTAGTTATGTTGGTTGAACAAGGGTTTCCCTACTGACTTTTACGTCAAAAGGGACTTCGTGAATTTTCGCGGATTCATAGGGGACTTCGTTTCCAAAAATGCTCCATACCAACGGGTGCCGGGCCCTGCACCCACTTTTCTTATTTGCTTCATAGTGAGTTTTTCTAATTGTTCTTTATATTTCCTTGCTATCTTGGCGTCCTCCGTCTCCCTTCTCAACTCTTCCGGTTAATGTTCTACCAGTCTTTTGACTTTGTCCAACCCCTCACTTATACTCTTCAATACTCGAATTCCTTTGTACTAGCCTGCTTTTTGCTCGCACTGGCTCCTTGTACGGTTGCCTTTGTGCTGCTGCTCCTTTCGGGCATCTCCGGAAGCATACTCTCATTTCCGGTATGCATTTCGGCGTCGTCGCCACTAAGGTCCGCGCGCGTCGATCTATCGATAACTTTGCTTACAGGCGCTTTATCTATTGCGCAATTATCGATCAATATTTGGCTCAAGTCACTGTACTCCTATAGCTTGCCCTATTGATCGATTATGGCCTCTATAACTGTTCGGCCACTTGGCTTATACTATCTTGGCAGTTGAGTTCTGTTTTTCAGAGCCTGATATCATGGACCGGTCCAGCCCCCATGTAATGGACCCGGTACCGACAAAAACACAAAGGGTCGAGGTGATGCCTCGGCTCAAAAAAACACTCAACTCCGGCTCACGGTTTATTTCCAGAAACAACGACAAAACTAAGATGACAAAAAAAGCACCAACGGAACGCAGAAAACATGGCAAAATAAGTGATTAGAAACAGGAAGGTACACAAAAAAGGAGGCAAACGTAGCACGCGAGGGTGTCGGCTGGCTAAGGCAAGAAGTGAACAACACAAACACACAACAACACAAACTTCGACACACACCATTGCGTCACCCGCGACTCCGTTCCCGGAGGGACCATTCACGACAAAGCTTCCAACGTGCCCGCACGGCGCTTGGAGGGGCGCTCGAAGGCGCCCTCGAGTTCCACAAATAGGTTGGGGAATCTGTTGCGGCTTAATAGCTGCCACGATGCAACAACTGCCGTGAGTTACATTTCTAAGCAAAAATCCTAAATTCCTAGATACATTTTTTACAAGTCTACGCAATCATTCGTTTTTAAGCCGTCCTCCCGAAAAATATGCTCATTGTTTTTTCATGCAAAAGTCATTAGCTTGTGGATACCCATGCTAACCAAATCAACATCTGCAAAAACTGTATAAATACAGACTCAGTTTTGTGTGTTATGAGCCGCATTTTCGGAAACTCTGCGCTATCTGGCGCAAAGCTTCCGAAAAAAAAAACAAATTTCGCAACATACACACACATATGCACACACACATGCACACACACACACACACACACACACACACACACACACACACACACACACACACACACACACACACACACACACACACACACACACACACACACACACACACACACACACACACACACACACACACACACACACACACACACACACACACACACACACACACACACACACACACACACACACACACACACACACACACACACACACACACACACACACACACACACACACACACACACACACACACATATATATAAGCAGTGGTATCAACGCAGAGTACTACCCAGGATTTCGGCTCGGGGGGGGGCGCGGCAAAAAAAAATTTTCAAATGAAGGTGCGTGGCGTTAGCCACGCACTCCGAAAAATTTTTAGGGGGGCTTCTCAACAATTTTGCGGGCTCCAAACCCATAAAATCTGGAAAAAGGGGGCGTGGCGTCAGCCACGCCCCCGAAAAAAAATTTTTTTATAAGGCTAATTTGAATTTTTAAAAAATTTTAAAAATTATTTTAATTGTTTACAAAAATAAACAAGTCATTTGCACACTTTTATAACGCATGTAAGTAATTTTCAAAAATTTCGCTACCCGTTCTCGGGGGGGGGCGCGCGCCCCCCCCGCCCCCCCCCCCCTCGGTACGCCACTGATATATATATATATGTATATATATATATATATAGACGGTCCGAGGGGGGGCGCCCCCGAGAATGGGTCGCGAAATTTTTGAAGCTTACCTATGTGGGTTATAGAAATGTGCAAACGACTTGTTTATTTTTGTAAATAATTAAAATAATTTTTAAAATTTTTTAAAAATTCAAATTAGCCTCATAAAAAATTTTTTTTCGGAGGCGTGGCCAACGCCACGCCCCCTTTTTCCAGATTTTAGGGGTTAGAGAGCCGCAAAAATTCTGAGAAACACCCCAAAAATTTTTTCGGAATGCGTGGCTAACGCCACGCACCTTCATTTGGAGAAAAATTTTTGTCCCCCCCCCCCGGTCCGAAATCCCGAGACCGCCACTGATATATATATATATATATATATATCAGTGGCGTACCGAGGGGGGGGGGGCGGGGGGGGGCGCGCGCCCCCCCCCCCGAGAACGGGTCGCGAAATTTTTGAAAGTTACTTACATGCGTTATAAAAATGTGCAAATGACTTGTTTATTTTTGTAAACAATTAAAATAATTTTTAAAATTTTTTAAAAATTCAAATGAGCCTTATAAAAAAATTTTTTTCGGGGGCGTGGCTGACGCCACGCCCCCTTTTTCCAGATTTTAGGGGTTGGGGGCCCGCAGAATTGTTGAGAAGCCCCCCTAAAATTTTTTTCGGAGTGCGTGGCTGACGCCACGCACCTTCATTTAAAAATTTTTTTTGCCGCGCCCCCCCCGAGCCGAAATCCTGGGTACGCCACTGATATATATATATATATACACATACGCACCACATACACACACAACACATACACATGCACACATATACACACATACGCAACACATACACACAACACATACACACATACACACACACTTACTATTAGTCACTTATACATAAAGCTGAATGTCTGTTTGCCTGTACGTATGTGCGGAATAAAAACTTTCATTTTTGAACCGATTTGGACCAAACTTGGCAACATATACTTCGGGGCGGGGAGCGTGTCATATGCTACTTTTCGTTATCGATCGATATCGATTTTATCTGTTTTTATCATTTTTTGCAAAGTTTGAGCTACAGGGCTGGGAGTTAGCACAGGGGGTAAGTGGGATGGCGATTCCAAATACAAAATTAGTTTTCGGGATTATCGATTACTTTCATCAATTTTATCGATTTTTTGCAAAGTTTGAGCTACAGGGCTGGAAGCTGGTACAGGAGGGGGGGGGGTAAGTGGGCTGGCGATTCCGAACACAATATTAGTTTTTGGTATTACCTATTACTTTCATCGATTTTTTCAAAATTTGAGCTGAAGGGCTGGGAGTTGGCCTAGGGTGGTAAGTGGGCATGCTGATTTCGAAAACAACACAGGAACGAGAAAGGGAGTGTGAAAGTGAGCACAGTGAAAGGGTTTGCGGGGATAGGGATGGGAACTTTATTACAGTGTTTTGACAGGGCCGAGCTGAGCCGGGTAAGCAAGCTAGTATATAATAAATCATTAGTCTATTATTAGATGTTTTAGTAGTCTTTACTTTATATTAGTCTTTATAGTCTTATTATTGGTCTTTATAATCATTATTGCAAGAAAAACAACTCCATTTTAAAGGAGGCGCTTGTTCTGTGTGGTTTATCTGCATTGTAAATGATTGTAAAGAGAGCTTATAGTTAGAGTTTTTAGAGAGTTTTATCTTGAACTGCATTCTCATACGATGGTGTCCTAGATGCTCCAAATACTACAATTTTTTCTGCAGCGAATTTTAGGTAAAACGGAAGGAGAAACGATTTGAAGTGTATGGCGGCATAAACTAGAACGTGGCAACCCTAACCCCAAATCCTGATGGAAAGCCTCAAGCCCGAAAACTCGGCCCTTCTGGCGCGTCACAGTGGGAAGAAATGAGTCGTGTAATTTAAAAACTCCCTATCGGACTGAGAGAGCACGTCGAGACCTTGACAGCTTCATTATCCTATTTTGCCTGCTGATAAACTTGTCTAATGTTGACAGTTGTACACATGCCAGCTTCTCTTTATTAACCAAAAAATCTCTTCTAGTAGAGAAAGGTGGGAATGTTCCGTAGAAGAATGTACTAAACGCGGGATAGGAGGTGTTATTTAATTCGACAATGATGAGACTTTTGGAAACTTGGAATACTTTAAGTGCAATTTCACTTGTTGTATACAAGAAACATCTGAACATAGGAAGTACCGCTGTTTTTCTTTCACTTTAAATTTTTCAAGGCTATCCACTGAAGATGATTTAGAAGAATGTTTCTGAAATTTCAGGAAGGAATGCTACCTACAACGAGTCTTGATTCCATTGTCTTACATGCCAGTACGGCATGTAGCTCATTGCTGGGGAAGTGAATGACAATAATTCCAGGCGTCCTACATATGTGCCCACTGCTTGATTGTAAACAACTCTGTTTCTGCAAGGTTCAGTTTGCCGCTTTGTAGAGGTGCATGTCAAGAGAATCGATTTTTGTTGCTAGATGGTCACCAATTAGCCATCTTAAAGGCAGCGTCCACTCAGAATTTTGCCTCCTATGTTTTTGCCATTGCGGGGCCTTTCCGTGGCCCTGATTACAGTTATGAAGTCCAAATAGTCCGAAACCCCCAAAAAACCCGATTCTGAGGAAATGTTTTGAAGCCGCGGGCGGCTTTTAGTACATGGATGGGCGGCCTGATAGCACTTTGGCTGTTCCAGACCAATTATCTCCATTCAAAGATAACATTAGAGGACCGGACTAACACAGAGCCCCTCTCGTAGGGTCTACATTCAAAATCGGCCCTCATCGGAGGGGGTTAGATACAGCCTGAACACTGCCTTTAAGTGATTTTAGGTGTCTTGGGATCAATTCAAATTTCTGACAAGATATGGATCGTTCCATTGGTTGCTTGATTTTATAATTCTTGAATAGATTCAACATGTAAGTGTTGGGGGTCAAAAACCGTGAAGATGCAACTAATGGCAGTATCGTGAATATTTCAATTTTCCACCAAACGTCGTCAAAATTAGCAAGTAGTAGCTTCAGTCATTAAGGAAACTAAAGGTAGTCTTGAAAGATTCTCTTAGCTCTAAATTAAGCTTAGGTGGCTGGCGCAACAAAACAGTCCGTTCATCAACTTAGTATTATCGTGAACTAGATGCTTTTTTCAACACTAAAATTGTGAGGCGCATAAATTCGTGCAAAAGCGTAAGGTGATACTTCAGCTAGGGCGAACTTCATTATTTCCAGATTTATTCTCAAACAGCTGTGCCAGAGGTAGGTCACTCGCGTTTGGAAAGAATTTCTACTGTCTCCGCCAACAACGGCGAGGCGTAAATTACGTTGCGTGAAGATCGATTCCGGATCAGTTAGCAAAGAACTTCTCTCGTCTCCTATTCGTCGATTATGAACCTACTCAGACAATCGCCCGGGGCAAGCGGCCCGCAAACTCGCGCTTTCTTGCAGGCGGTCAGTAGAATTTTGGGGCGTGGCCAAACCTTCAGCGGGCCCTACTTTCTTTACTGTCGCATATTCTGCCAGTGGGCAGCAATACAGCATTTTCTGCAAGCGCTCGTCAAATAATTTCTATTAGCGAGCGCTGGCCAAATTTTCCGCGAGCGCTCTGGCTCTTGTTAAGCAGTTCAGGCGTACGTGGAGCACAGGTAAGACTCTGTGTGGCAGAGGTGTCACCGTTGGTTTAATTACTCAAGTTTGAGGTACTTTCTTTCAGCGGAAAGTACCTAGGGGCTGCGCGGTCCCCCACAAAGGACTGTGCGGCACGCAATAATTTTGCGTGTTCTCGCAGAAGGTTCGCGAGAATCGGCCATTGCGCCGCAACTAATCTATAAGAAGAACGCAATAGTTCTTCCAGCATTTGTCCAAAATTTTGCGGAAATTATTTTAAACATCCGCAAGCGGTCCGCAAAAAATCAGCGAACTATTTTTCCGGTGCCCGCCTGCCGATAGATCGCATGACCGCCTGCTACCGGCTATTTTCTGAGTAGCTGGCAAGCCGACGCTGCTCGGACCCGTGTGATATTTTCGTAATCAGCATGTTCACCCACTCAGATAATCGCCGGGGGCAAGCGGCCATGCGAATTTTGAGCAAGCGGGCACCGGAAAAATAGTTCGCTGATTTTTTGTGGTCCGCTTGCAGAAATTTGGAATAATTTTGGACAATTTTTAGACGAACGCTCGAAGATCTATCGCGGTTTTTCTATACATAAGTTGCGGCACAGTGGCCGCGTTCTCGCGGGTTTTCCGCGAGAACATGCAAAATTATTGAGAGCCGCACGGTCCTTTTTGAAGGACCGCACAGCCCTCAGGTACTTTCCGCTGAGAGAAAGTACCCCAAACTTGGGTAATAAAACCATCGATGGCACCTCTGCCACATAGAGTCCCATCTTTTCTCGGCGTACGCCCGAAACTGCGTAAAAAGAGTCTGAGCGCCTGCTAAAAGTTTGGCCAGCGCTCGCTGAAAGAGATTGTTTGGCGAGCGCTTGCAGAAAATTTTGTATTGATGCCCGCTTGCAGAAAACGCAAATACCGCCCGCTGAAGATTTGGCCACGCCCCGAAATCCTGCTGACCGCCTGCAGAAAAGCGCGAGTTTGCGGACCGCCTGCCCCCGGCGATTATCTGAGATATGCCAACTCTCAGCCTCGTACTCAGATAATCGCCGGGGGCAAGCGGCCATGCGAATTTGGAGCAAGCGGGCACCGGAAAAATAGTTCGCTGATTTTTTGTGGTCCGCTTGCAGAAATTTGGAATAATTTTGGCCAATTTTCAGACGAACGCTCGAAGATCTACCGCGCTTTTTCTATACATAAGTTGCGGCACAGTGGCCGCATTCTCGCGGGCATTCCGCGAAAACATGCAAAATTATTGGGAGCCGCACGGTCCTTTGTGGAGGACCGCGCAACCCCCAGGTATTTTCCGCTGAAAGAAAGTACCCCAAACTTGGGTAATAAAACCATCGATGGCACCTCTGCCACATAGAGTCTCATCTTTTCTCGGCGTATGCCCGAAACCGCGTAAAAAGAGTCCGAGCGCCTGCTGAAAGTTTGGCCAGCGCTCGCTGAAAGAGATTGTTTGACGAGCGCTTGCAGAAAATTTTGTATTAATGCCCGCTTGCAGAAAACGGAAATACCGCCCGCTGAAGATTTGGCCACGCCCCGAAATCCTGCTGACCGCCTGCAGAAAAGCGCAAGTTTGCGGACCGCCTGCCCCCGGCGATTATCTGAGGTACTCAGATAATCGCCGGGGGCAAGCGGCCATGCGAATTTGGAGCAAGCGGGCACCGGAAAAATAGTTCGCTGATTTTTTGTGGTCCGCTTGCAGAAATTTGGAATAATTTTGGCCAATTTTCAGACGAACGCTCGAAGATCTACCGCGCTTTTTCTATACATAAGTTGCGGCACAGTGGCCGCATTCTCGCGGGCATTCCGCGAAAACATGCAAAATTATTGGGAGCCGCACGGTCCTTTGTGGAGGACCGCGCAACCCCCAGGTATTTTCCGCTGAAAGAAAGTACCCCAAACTTGGGTAATAAAACCATCGATGGCACCTCTGCCACATAGAGTCTCATCTTTTCTCGGCGTATGCCCGAAACCGCGTAAAAAGAGTCCGAGCGCCTGCTGAAAGTTTGGCCAGCGCTCGCTGAAAGAGATTGTTTGACGAGCGCTTGCAGAAAATTTTGTATTAATGCCCGCTTGCAGAAAACGGAAATACCGCCCGCTGAAGATTTGGCCACGCCCCGAAATCCTGCTGACCGCCTGCAGAAAAGCGCAAGTTTGCGGACCGCCTGCCCCCGGCGATTATCTGAGTAGGTGAAACTTTGCAAAAATTGACACAATCGGTATCGATCAATGTCGAAAACTAGCCTATGACACTCGCCTCATCCGAAATGTATGTGTGCCAAGTTTGGTCCGGACAGTTCAGTAACAAATTTGGAACATACGTACAGACACACATACAGAAATTCATACAAGCAAGCGTAGGTTCAGCTTCATTTATTCAGCTAAGGATAGCTTTACTACAAAACATGTCGTTGCAAGATGAGAATTTTTAAACATCGGCAGAAAATGCTGACGCATTGATAAAGTAAAAGTAGTCACCTTTTTTCGACTTTTACTAACAAGGGAAGTTCACTTGGTCGAGGTGGCGATTTGGAAGGAGATCCATACCTATGGATAGTGCTTAAAAAGCTGATCTTAGATATACTGTCTATATCTGCGATGCATTGTTCTGAAAACAGTTATGGGCTTTCTAAAGCCAAATTTTCGTGCATTTTGAGCCGCAAAATCAAGATAATCTTTATACAAAAGTGTGCAAGCTTAAGCAAACCACCTAGTAAGCATTGTAGGTCTAATACGAGTTCATCCGAACGCTTTAGAGTGTTTTCCGACCATGTTGTTTATCCACAGGTCGTCATTCCATTCCTAGACCACACTTTCATAACATATACAAAAAGCCCCATAACCTCCAACTAGAAAAACGCGTCGCTGATATTCAAGATATAGTTGAGAACAACGTTTTACGTTTCATGCATTGGTAATTTCCAAAAAGTACGCGACGCGTTTTTCTAGATGGAGGTTATGGGGTTTTTTTGTATACATAATGGAAGTGTGATCTAGGAATGAAATGACGACCTGTGGATGAACAACATGGTCGGAAAACACTCTAAGGCCCCGGACAGACTTCACGCGATTTGATAGTCGCGAGTGAATTGCGACGAGACAACTGTTACAGCATCATTCCATGCCGATCAACTTGCATTTCGGTTGTGATACTTTTCCTGCCCGAAATTTTTGAATGTGAAATGAAAATGAATGGAAATGTCGGCGATTGAGTCGCGACGATCAAATCGCGTGAAGTCTGTCCGGGGCCTAAAGCGTTCGGATGAACTCGAATTAGACCTACAATGCTTACTAGGTGGTTTGCTTGAGCTTGCACACTTTTGTATAGAGATTATCTTGATTTTGCGGCTCAAAATACACGAAAATTTGGCTTTAGAAAAGCTCGTAACTTTCTTTAGAACAATGCATCGCAGATACAGAAGATATATCTAAGATCAGCTTTTTAAGCTCCACTGGTATAGATCTCCTTCCAAATCGCCACTTCGACTAAGTGAACTTCCCTTGTAAGGATATTCACTTGCCGTTGAAAGGGACAGCAACATTGACTTTCTTTTCACATTTTATTTATAATAATAAAGTGGATGTTGCGAGCGAGCATTTCAAATGACAAACAAAGTTGTTGATGTATCGATATCTACTTACCGAGATTCTTCTCAAGCGACAAGATTAGTATCGCCAAACTAAGAAGATGAAGATCAGAAGTCGATATACAAATCAAACAAGCTGCATACACTGTATGGTGCATACGACGCCGATTACGAATCTGTCTGTCTCATCTGCTAAACAGTTTTGTAGACGAAGGTATAAGCCAAGGCCGTAATCCTGCTAAAGTGCCTGCATGGTGCAAATTTGGCCGTACGGAGCCATGTTCGGCTTAATGGACAAAACATTCAGCTAGCTTACTTCATACAGCAAATACATAAAGGTAAGTTCAAAAGGCAATAATGTGCTCAATTTCGCCTTATGTGAGATTTGTTTCGCCACAAGACTGCTCAAAACTTCTTCTACAAAGGCGGTTTAGCAGATGTGAAAGACAGATTTGAAGTTGGCTTTGTATGCTGCATCCCGGTATGCAGCTTGCTCGGACCAAACACTTCGACTTCTGAATCCCTTTGTACGACCAACATAAGCAAGATACCGACTCCCTGTTCTCAGAAGTGCCTACATACAAAGGCGGCGTGCGGGCAGAAGCGAGAGGATGAACTTCCATGCAGTAGGGCAATAGGCCGCCCCCTGCTAAGCCTCCACGCAAACGCTATTTGCCATAGAAAGCAAAAAAAGCGCTCTGGAAGAGCTCCTCACCCTCCTGCGTCTTCCGACAGCCTATTAAGCCACGAATGCATACTGATTTGACCAACCAACAAGCACCTTTGCGCACTTCACACTCTACCAGACTCTCTAATTCAATCTCGTCTGGGCTTCTTCATAAAGTGTGCAAAAATTTCGTGTTTTCACCATTTCAAGCAATCTCCGTATTCCGTTGTGTAACGCTACTCTAAGGCCCGATAAAGACAGAAACCATAAGTCGCCGACTTCCTCGGAAGACGCCTCTGAATAGTGTATATTGAAGAAATTGATCCGATTGCATTGGTGAGATGACAAGTTAACCAGCTTATTGGGGATAACTGTGAAGCGCTTTTAAACTTTTGATGTTTTTGCCACCAACGCTAGGGGGGCGGGCGTTAGGTACCCAGCCATTGGTGGTAAACACTAAGCCACGCCTCCTGGTTGCTTCAACAGCGGGTACCTAACGATACACCAAATCTTAGCTGCTAGAACAACTCGCATAGCTCGCCAAAGCGCTGGCGCTCGCGACCCACAGAAAAGTGATAGTTCGAGAAAATCAAAAAAAAAATTGCGCGAGTGAAAGCGCAAGTTCACAACGCTTTTTCTATTGCTTTTTTTGAATCCATTTTAGAATCACGGAGACTCTGTGCTGAAAATTGGAACAGGGTAAACTTTTTATGAGCACTTCACAAAGTTTTGCAAAAAAATTGTGATGATCTGAGCCGAAAATGTTAGCGGGAATTTTATAAAAGTAAACTTTGTAGAATACCAATAAATCAATTTTATAATTTTACTGAAGCAAAGCGCACTTTCGGGTGCGCTCCTGGCAAATAAGTTGCACGGAGTATTCTTTTGTTTCAAAAAAAAACATTTTTGACAATGAGAAATGGAACCAATTGCAAGAAGAGCTTTAACGAGAACTTGTCATCAGGAATGGAAATTTTGTGGAGGACTATGTGATTCATAAATATGGGAAGGGCTTTGTTTCAATCAATGAAAATTTCATATTACAGTTACAGAGTTAGCCAACTTCGGATGAGTGTGTGCTATAGAATGAAACAGGAAAAAGCAGCAACTCTACTGAGAACAATTATTGACAAAATCTTTCGCTTTTTAGAGAGTTACAAAAAATTTATAGCTTTGATTGGATAAACTGAGCATATTTTGGCCGCTAGAAAAGAGAATGATATGAAACAATTGCAATATGAAAGTCCTCCAAAGAAGCACTGCAGAGAGCATAGGTATGATAAAATACAGTAGCTCAATGGAATTTTCATGGATGGGATGTGAAATCTTCCGAAATAAAGAAAAATGTATGCTTATCAAAGTAATGTTCCATAAATCTTTGGCCTTAACTATGATCGAAGATATCCTTAATAATCTACGATAACGTAGCACAATCCCTGTGGCAATGTTAACGCAAGTACTACGATCCTTGACTTTACGCCTCAAAACGAGCCTGACGACAATATGTGAAAGGAAGATTTCGTGCAACTTATTTGCCTGGAGCGCATTTGAAAGTGCGCTCTGCTTCAGTAAAATCATAAAATTGATTTATTGGTATTCTACAAAGTTCACTTTTATGAAATTCCCGCTAACATTTTCGGCTCAGATCATCACGGTTTTTTTTGCAAAACTTTGTAAAGTGCTCACAAAAAGTTTACCCTGTTCCAATTTTCAGCACCGAGTTTCTGTGGTTCTGAAATGGATTTTAAAAAAAGCAATAGAAAAAGCATTAAACTTGCGCTTTCATTCGCGCATTTTTTTGATTTTCTCGAACTATCTTTTTCATGTGGATTGCAAGCCCCAGCGCTTCAGCGAGCTAGGCGGGCTGTTCTAGCAGCTAGGATTTGGTGTGTCGTTAGGTACCCGCTGTTGAAGCAACCGAGGGGCGTGGCTTAGTGTATACCACTTATGGCTGGGTACCTAACGCCCGCACCTCGGCTGGGTACCTAACGCCACGCACCCCCAACGCTAGAAGCACGGATAATTTTGCACTCTGTCCCGTTCTCGATTGCAAACGCTTTGTCGCTTGCAGAATACCCGTCGACCATATCACGATATGTGGTAGGCCTCAAAATTTATATGTATCGTGAAAGCGGTACTATCATTATTCACCAATTTGATATTATCAAGCCAATCTGCCGATATCTGCTCTCCCTATATTTTTCTGTCCCGTTTTTCTCGGGACTACAACTCACAAGGGCTGCAGGCTTACAGATATACAGTCTCAGTGTGTCAGAACAATCTGTACTGGAAACTAGTACGCCACATATGCAAAATGTTTTCATGAAAGTTACAGTGAAAAAAGCTGGTATTGATAACATACTGATCAGGTTAGGTTGGCCTCAACAAATCATGATACATTCAATACTTCAAACTTTGTTGAAAGCTAGATGTTCACATAAGTTGCTATATAGTCAGTAGAGTGTATTTTAGATCTAAATAAAGGATGCTGCAGTTTACGGGTTAGCACTAAAGAGTTGGAAGCAATTTCTCGATGATTTCGGTGTACAGAGGACGCAGCAATTCAAGGCCAACGGAACTCATGTGCAATCCATCCGCAATTCGGGCGAGAAATGTACGTGGATCATAAGAATAGAAAATACCATCTTTGAAAAGAGCCTGAAATAAATCTTGAAATTGAAATCTAGCAAACGTCAAAATGCAGCCATGACAAAGTCAAAAGATATTTGATTACATTATAGCTTTTATACATTTTGAGCTGCGCTCAAAGAGTGGTTTTTATTAGGTAAATGCACTATTGCAAAGTTTGCAACATCTCAACTTGTACTTACTATCTGGGCGTCCAATCTTCCGTCAGATACTGTTCAAAACATAAGGATTTTTTTGATCACCTTCGTCGTCGCACTTGTGTAATTTCAATTTCACGCATAGTGGCAAAATTCGAAGAAAAACAAAAAGCGCTCATGCATTAAATTTACCTCTAAAAGGGGTTACAAGATATGGAAAAAACTTACCGAGTGCAGCACCTTCTCCCAAGCAATTGCACCACCCTTCAACTGTGAAAAAAATGCTTTTGGATAATTGTTGTTGTTAGCCAATCAATTTTAAGCTCGTCTCTTTCTCGTCTCGCAAAACATATTGTAATCTCAATATTCCGTCTTTAGATATTCTATATGGAGGGGAAGGAGAAGCATCAGTGAAAAGAGTGTATGTCCTCCTAATTGATCTCAAAACGATGACATTCTGAAGTTAGCTCATGCAGGAGAGAGAGAGGGGGGTTTGAGTGCAGCAAAAAGACAGAAAGGGGTCAGAAGACAGTGGACATGCATAGCAGTACGTGGAAGGTGAGGCCGAAGAGAACGGTACGGAAAGGAGGAGGCTCAAATTATGGATTTTTCCAAAATCCTGTACGATGAGTTAGTCTGGACCGGGAGAGCCAGCTCCAGATAATTCAATATATTTGGGAAACTGAGCCAGAAGCTGAAAATTGTCGTGGTATCTTGAATGGTTTGTAGCCAACACTTACCTTACTTAGTTAGGAGTGGAGGCGTAGTTGTTATAACACGCCATTTTTCATTTTCTTAACTTTTACATATGGAAAAAATTAGCAAGTATATACTTATTAGTCAGAAGTATATATCAACCCTAACATCTCATCTAAATGCTGAGGACTGGAAATCCCGCAATTTTTATATGCAACTCTCTTAGAGCATCAACTATGCATTGAACAAGTCAGATATAATATAGAACACTTTCAATGACACCTTAACGCAAAGTTTATTACTTCATGAAAGTATCTCTCGGAACTACGCAAGCTCTGAATTGAATCATCTTCCGCTAATGTAAATCAATTTCTACTGAATTCGCATCGCTATGGTTTTTCGAGGGTAAGTTTTAATTTATTGTGTAATCGATCATTCACCAAAGGACTGACATTTTCTGCCACTTCGACAGGATTTTCCAGAATCGCAGTCATTGTTAGTAACAGTTATTTTAGAAGGCTCCAACAATTAAATTATTGAAATGTCTTTTGCCTGAGGTTCCACGTTACAAGAAGGCGACGCAGATTTTGCACAAAAATCGAGCAAACAGGCTTTCCCCGACTTCTTCTCATCAGATTGTTTATTGCATGCAGCCTAATCGCTTAAAGCACCTTCCACTTTGAGTTTAGGGGTATTGCTTTTGGCCGCAGATGATGGCAGGATCCCTATTAAGTTAATGCCCAAGTCACGGCGCAAAATAGAAAATCGTTTCCGGAATAACGAAGAGGCACGGTAGCCCCTAAGCGGCACCGCCTTTTTCAGTAATGCCCCCCATCCATACTCGTCCATCCAACACCACTCGAAAAAGCCTTCCCGCTGATTCTCCGGTACAGGGCTTGTTGAAGTTTTCGCGGACTCTCGACTTCAAATTCGGAATCAGGGACAGGAGAAAACCCCGGAAAACAATCAGGGACGACAAGAACATGGAAGTCGAGATTAAGAGTGGACGGTGCTTTTAATCTACTATCTCACCTTGTTCACATCGTTCATGATGCATTTGTCACATTTTAGTGAGCGCAATCGTACCGTTTGATAACGTGTCCTTTCGGCGCACTGCTGTAATCTAAAACTGAAAAAAGCGAAGCATTTTGCATTTTCGAAACGCTTGCCTTCCAAGTGATCACGAATTCATTACCAGGCAGAAGACCAAGCTGAAGTTTTCTTGCAAGACTAGCACCAACATTGATTCCAGGCGTGCAATAAGGCAGATCAAGAACAAAATGTTTCGTGTATTTACTTAAACTAACTTTAGCATTATATTCGTACAGAAGTCTTGCCTAGCACATCTTTTTATTAGTGACAGTCTAATGCAAATGACTTTTGAATTAAGAAACGAAAGGTAAAGCTCAAGCACATTTACGGCTTATCAACCAGATATCACCTGATAAACTCAATGTTGCTTTGAGACTGTTTGTAAACAAAATCTGTATCCAGTTCTATGATTGGAGCATTAAAACGAAAATATCTGAAACAAAGTCATTGCGGTCATTATAAGTACGTGAAGCTTGAGCACTCACGTACGCTGCATCTTATCTTATATATAAAGCTGAATGTCTGTTTGTCTGTCTGTCTGTATGTCTGTCTGTCTGTATGTATGTACGTATGTTCCGAATACAAATTTTTATTTCTGAACCGATCGGGACCAAACTTGGCACACATATACTTCAGGGCAGGGAGCGTGTCATAGGCTACTTTTCGTTATCGATCGATATCGATTTTATTGATTTTTTTTCAAAATTCGAGCTAGAGGGCTGGGATTTGGCAGAGGGGGTAATCGAGCATGCTGATCACCCCGAAGGGGTGATCAGCATGCTCGATTACCCCCCTGTGCAAAATCCTAGCCCCCTAGCTCAAATTTTGCAAAAAATCGGTAAAATCGACATCGATCGATAACGAAAAGTGGGCTGTGACACGCTCCCTGCCCCGAAGTGTATGTGTGCAAAGTTCGGTCCCAATCGGTTCAGAGATAAAAATTTCTATTCGGAACATACGTACACGGGTCTAGCTGGCAGGCCCGGCGGAGCCGGGCAAGCCAGCTAGTATACAATATAACGTCTGGTTTCTCTCGCTGCACAACTTTTCTTATAATTTCAGACATTTCCCTCGAACACCATAAAAAAGGGCAACCTTATATAAACCGCTGAATATATGTGCAGCCAAGAATCTTATTCTAAACGCACTAGGTCTCGAAAAAAGTCGGAGGTTGCGATAACGGCCTTTGAAGATATCGTGAACAAGCGCATACGCTCTGCATGCAATCGAATCTCCCATCAAAATAACACTAGCGGTGCCATTTCCTTTCTGAAATATCATCGTCGAAACCAGCAGCAATAAAATTTTTCAAGTGTTAATATGCAATTTTATAAATATTCAAAGTAAAATGGCAAAACTTTTGGCAAGGTGTTCAATTTGTTTGCTTTACGAAAACTGAGGTACTCACTGCAATGCATCGGTAGTCAGGAAAAGCAGTATAGTTCGTGTAAATCTCAGTGTCCTTGTCTTTTTCGCATGGCATTCTGTAGACATGATATTCGGCTTCTTTCATGTTCCAGCGAATTGCGTAATCGATCTCTATAGCATGCTACCAACTTGCTTCAGTTGCAAAAAGTGGCAGACCATCAATAATACAGGAAAAAAGAAGAATCCATACTTGAGTTATAAATATTTGTGCTTTCTATGTTGGTTGTATGGAGGTAGATCCGTCTAGAACTGAAAATGCAAGCGTAGCACACCATAACGCACACAAAAGCCGGTAGCATGGTACTTTTCATAAAATAAAACTGCAAGTGTAGTCAATGTGCTATGTACTATATACTTGAAGTACTCTGACTTCGAGAGTGTGGTGGATCGCTATCGATACTGTTGAGCAAATGTAAATTGAAATGAGAATACCTAAAGTAAATTTTTTGTCTCTATTAATTAGAATATCAAAATCAAGAAGCTATCTTCATCCTAAACCTAACCGCAAACTATTCTCTGACTCATCAAATACGAGGATTTGGATTTTTAGAGACACCACTCTAAGACAATCAGTAGCAGTCAGCGGATGAGTCAACGAAAGTCGGAGAAAAGCAGCGAAATGATAAAAAGCTCTTTCTGACAGCAACGTAAGGTTACACTGATGATAGATGATTAACGACTGAGCAATCCCTTTGGGAATCAGCTATTTAGCGTGGGGTATTTTATGCCGAAACCAAGTATGCATGGCAGAAAATTGCCCTTAATGGAGAGCTGCTCATTTTTGCCATTTGATTTCCGCGACACCATGAATGACGTTTTAGCTCTTTGGAAGCGGCAATCTTACCTTCACGACTAAGATGGTAAAAGATAGCTGAGACACTCAATACTGTTCGTCATCGTGGTCGGTCATGGCTTCATGTTTCCTAGGCGGACTCTGCTCCCTCGTTTTTTCATTTGCTGGAGGCTCGTTCACAACTAACAAGGGAATGGTCCGAAATCGAAGTGGCCAATGCAAACAAGCTGCAGCATTAGATGCAGCATAAAATGCTGACTCTAAACCTGTCTTCCTTGTCTGCAAAACACTTTTGAGGATGAAGTAATAAACCGTGGAAGGCCATTATTTTGCTAAGAAACTGTTCGTGTACCTGATTGTACAGAGCCATTGTCGGCTTAATGCTGGGCCAATACATGCAGCTAGGTCACTTCATATGGTCCTTGCCTAGAGGTGAGCTAAAAGGGCAATAATGTGCCTAGTTCTGCAAATTTTGTGTACAATTTTTTCGCAGTAAAGCTGCTCATAACTTCGCCTACAAAGGCGTTTTCCAGACAAGGAAAACAGATTTGACAGCGCCCGTGCTGCCTCGAAAAGTCAGCTTATTTATTGGCCACTTCGACCTGACCATTACCCTGTAAGTAGCGTTCGGGCTCTTTCATTGATGTACATTGGTGACGGTTTAGACATTATATATTGTGAATAGTTCCAAATTCATTACACCATTTATCTACTGGGGCTAAAACGCAGTTTTTATGACACAAGTAGAATTGTGCAATCTGTTATGTATCAGCTGCCATTTGATGTTGTTTGGTGGGATGTTCCAAGAACAACATCTCGATTTAGACAAGCTTGCCTCAAAACATTGTTTGTTTCACTGTTTGTTACCCTGCGTGTGTAAATGGTTAGTACAAAGAAAATGTAGCATTATTTCCGTCACATTCCTCAACTATGATCTAGAATTTTCAGACCTACTTGTGAGGAAAGTCATTTTGTCGCCATCTCGCGCACCACCATGAGAGATTCCTGCATTGCTTTCGCCACTGCATGCAAAATATTGCGCACAACCGCTAGTTTTAGGTGAGTGACGAGGAGATCTGGTGTACATAATGATATTTCCGGAAATCCTCTTACGATATCACTAGACATGCACGGCGCCATCTTTTCATCAGCTCCATAATTAAGGCAATCAACCATTTTCAATTTCTCTTTAATACTCTTACTACGATTGTTGTTTCAAAATCTGGAAACACCCATTTATGAACTGTGTCGATGTTAATATGCAACATTCATCGAGCTACGAGTAGTACGCACGTGGGCGTTTGGACAGCACTGGTTCCTCCATTTTCCTCACCTTGCAGATGGAAAATGCCGCTGTTAGTCTTTAGCCCGTTGCCAACTCCTCAACTGCGGTTTACTGACCTCGCTCATTTGAAGAAATTACAGCCAAGACATTCCTTGACGATCACTAACCAATCCATCCATTTAGTTTTGTTTCCTGTCTCACACCACACTTGCGACTTCTACTTCTCTTGCTAACTGATGTGAATTGCGTGTCCATTTCTCATCTGTTCCTCTCATGATAAGAGCAACTCATCGGTTTTTTTCCTTTGTAATCGTATTTGTTGGGCACAAAGATGGAGCAATCTCTCGTATGCGTGGGCGAGATCGTGATGTTAGTGCACCGTAAAGACGACATGGCGACAGTATCCCAGGATTCAACTTTGTACAGTACCTTGGAGACAAGTACAAACTACAACCGATGTTAAAATGGGAAAATGGTTAGGTCGAACAGGCAAGCACAAAGTTCTGGAATTTCAGTTGGACGGTGGCAGGAAACGTCTCCTTCTGTAAAGCTGAATAGTTTGTTCCCAAAGTTCTGTCCAATTTGTAGATTTTCTGATTTGTTGTGTTGTTGAAATGTTATAACCAGGGTCTCTGCGTGGATGTGGCGTACCACACCTGAGGGGTCGCATAGAAGGGCCAGGGAGGGAGGGGGGAGGTCGTTATCGGGTAGCGATAACATGATATTAGTTAACAATAGCAGATATTTCCATTAAACAAAATACTATCACACGATGCTTTGGCCTACCATCGTATCGGTACGTAAGCATAATTAAAGAACCCTTAAAGCATAAGAGCATCATCTTGGTGATTAGCATGGTAAATACCCATTTAAAGGTTCAGCGAATTCCGAGGTTTTTATATTTATATTCACCCACCTAAATGAGACGGTCACTTACGAACATGTTGAGTTTGTTTCAAAGGTGAATTAACTACTTTTCTGCACTTTATACCAAGAACTACTAATTCCTTGCTCACGCTAGGAATCCCATTTTGAATAACTCCCACATATGCAATCAAGAACAAACCAAAACCTACTTTGTCCCATTTTTCGCTTTCGTTATTTCGGGCTAGAGAAGAACAATCATGTTTAAATCACTTATATGAAAATTACGAGGTTCAGGCGCCATCGAATCTATTTATTCTTGACTCCTTCCCTCGCGATTCTCGTAGTAGCGCAGACTTAGCATGTTATCGTAACCCAATATTTTCGCAGTATTTTCCACTCGCGTAGGTGAGGAAAAACGACTATATTTTTCTCTAGGAGAAAATCTTATATATAAAGCTGAATGTCTGTTTGTCTGCCTGTCTGTCTGTATGTCTGTATGTACGTATGTTCCGAATAGAAAATTCCATTTCTGAACCGATCGGGACCAAACTTGGCACACATACACTTCGGGGCAGGGCGGGTGTCACAGGCTACTTTTTATCGATCGATATCGATTTTATCGATTTTTTGCAAAATTTGAGCTAGGGGGCTGGAATTTGGGAGAGGGGTGTGATCGAGCATGCTGATCACCCCACGGGGGTCCCACCGCCGGGGCCCGAAGTGTATGTGTGCCACGTTTGGTCCGGATCGGTCAAGAAATGGAATTTTCTATTCGGAACATACGGCGGAGCCGGGTAAGCCAGCTAGTTCTGAATAAATTTACCGTGTAAAGAAGAGGTTTAGCAGTGGCAACTACATAAAAATACAGATATAAGTCAATAGAGAGAGGGGGGAGGGGGGGGGGGGACGGGAGTGGCACAGTTCTTGAGAAGGTGTGGCAGCCATAACTTTTCCTGAGTTGTGCCACATCTCCCACTAACCCTTTCGGACCTGGTGGTGGCAACTGCCATCAACTTCAGAAGACAGTAATTTTGGCGCAATAGCAGAATTTTGCTACTTATTGCTACAGGTACCAGACACTCTTTGCCCTCCTAACAGTGTTTTGAAACCCACCATTTTATTCTTGGTGCTGTTAGCAATGTAAGAATCTTCATGTAAAACTGAGAAGTGAAAAATCAATAATTGCCTCGGTCAAAGCACGCTAATAAGTTGCCCGTCATCTTTTTAGATAGCTGAGACATGTACGCACTATTACTACAGATGTGAAGTATGGTGTTATGCGGGATCAGCTACTATGAGTCCGCGGTTCTACGTTTGTTCCAAAAAATCTCAAAATTAGAAGAAAGTTTGGACAAAAAATCAAAATTAAAAGCATTTCGTTATCGACAAAGCTTCAAACTTCGCTGTGTTGATTTACTAATGCTTCTCCATTAACATCAATAGGTGACTAGTTCTCTCACCCACGGGAAAAAAGTCTATTCCCAAAGGGTTAAGTTACCTCCAAAAAGATTCATCATCAATCGTTCTTTATTGCTGTAGTGTGACGGTAAGAACTTCCATCATAGAGAACCATTATGAAATAAGCCGTTGACATTTTTTCCGTTAAATCTGAAAATTGTGCAACAGAAATTTTGCACATACTGATTTTACTACAGCACATTTTACAAATTTTTTGGGCTTTTGTGATGACGTAAGCACATTTTTGGAGAACATTGAAAAACTTTTGTTACGGACATGATAATTACGATATAATAATCTTATATATAAAGCTGAATGTCTGTCTGTATGTATGTATGTCTGTCTGTATGTATGTCTGTACGTATGTGCGGAATAGAAATTTTTATTTCTGAACCGATCGGGACCAAACTTGGCACACATATACTTCGGGGCAGGGAGCGTGTCATAGGCTACTTTTCGTTATCGATCGATGTCGATTTTATCGATTTTTTGCAAAATGTGAGCTACGGGGCTGGGATTTTGCACAGGGGGGTAATCGAGCATGCTGATCACCCCCGTGGGGGGTGATCAGCATGCTCGATTACCCCCCTGTGCAAAATGATTTGAACATGCTGATCACCCACACTGATTTGAACATGCTGATCACCCCCACGGGGGTGATCAGCATGCTCGATTACCCCCCTGTGCAAAATCCCAGCCCCGTAGCTCAAAATTTGCAAAAAATCGGTGAAATCGACATCGATCGATAACGAAAAGTGGACTATGACACGCTCCCTGCCCCGAAGTGTATGTGTGCAAAGTTTGGCCCCGGGCGGAGCCGGGTTTACCATCTAATGTTATATAATAATGTTACTAATCATGTTTGGTAGAGCCTTTATGTCATGACTACGGCAGGCAAACGAAAATGCTGGGGGGGGGGGGAGTATCCGGGCAGAACTTAACACGTTTCGGACCGTTTCGGACCGGTGCTGCACATGGTGCAGCACACTGATTTGAAGGATCTCTTTGACGTTCATAAGAGGTTTTCTTTTATCTCAAGATTACCAACCTAAAGGCCTAGGCTCCTGCTTTCTGAATGACATTATGGAGCTGTGCCACCGGTATTCATTTAGGAGATATGAGGGCAAATCAAACAACGGTTGCAACAAAGCGCGGCAATGCAAACGACGCGTGCGATGTCGATCATCTCTTTGCTTTGATTTCAAAGAGAAAAAACTTACAAGGGAAGTCACTTAACTTAGGTCGGGCTTTTAAAATGAGACACATATATTTAGAACCAGCTCGGAACGCTGATTCCATATATGCTATCCTTAGCTGCGAAGCATTCCTCTGAAGCGAGTTATGAGCTTTTTTAGTATGTGTCATTGACATACAAGTGAATATGGAAAGAAGGTCTTTAGAAGAAAATCTGCCCAAAAAGCGGTGGAAAATCAAAATAACATCAAATTGAGTGGTTTGGCTTTGGTAGGGTATGATATGCATTTGAACCACTACTAGTTGATGATACCGTAGCATGCTTAAGTCGGTCAACACGCAAAATTTGCTCAGGAAAAAGCTCATAATTCGCTTCAGAGGAACGCTTCGCAGCTAGGGAAAGCAGATTTGAAATCAGCATTTCAAGCTGATTCTTACCATATGTGTTTCATTTCAAAAGCCCAACCTAAGTCAAGTGACTTCCCTTGTTAGTTACAGTAATGTACAGTGTGCAACAAAGTTACTTCTGGATACCATTAGAGATCAAAATCTTGTCCCTATCTTTCGAAAAAACATGGGAGTCTTTCTTAAGTGACAAAATTCAAACACTTCGAATTCCTTCAGAAATTGGTATATGGAGCTTATCTGACATTCTTAATACAGATATAGCACACAGTCTACGAAATAATGCCCCTTTTTTGGCTAACGGCTAAAAGTGCACTCTTTTTTGCCGCGCGCGATTTCGCAGTCCGAAACGTATTAAGGATGGGGAATTGTATCCGACGATTAAGTGCCACACCTCTTGCTCGACCCTGTTTATAACTTTCCAAATTCAACATTTTTGATCAATTCTAGTTGAATTAAGCAAAGATTTGTTATCGTAAGGATTGTCCTATATTTTAAAAGGCAAGCGAGAGGAAAGCGAAAGTTTGAAAATTTACCACGGTTTACCGACTAATTTTTACTAATTTACCAATTAATTATTGAGTTTACCAATTTATCATCTCTCCAAAACCGTCTACTTTGACATAGTAGTGCTCCCACAAAAGGATAGGTAATCATATTTGGTTGCCATTATTCAGCAGACTATAAGAGATCACATTATAGCTAGAGAAATTCCTGTCTTGGCTGCAAAGGAATATTTGTGAGCAGTTAAAAAAAGGCCTCTGTTGAAAACCCTCTTTTACGCGCTCAAGTATGCCGGCTTTCCGACAATTGATTTTATTTATCTGCTGCGGACGAAATTGTGGTTCCTGCTTGCTCTTGGTTTCTGTCGTACACGTTTATTGCCTACATTACTTGTCACTATGCATGGGTTGTTGTCGCTTGATGAAATTGTGCACATATTAGTCATACTCTTGCATTATAAATTTTACCCAGCTGATTTTAAAGATTACTGGGAAAATTTCCCTCATAAAACATTTTTCCTGAGCGTGACTGCATTTTTGCAACCTGCGCTTTGGAGCTTGAAACTTCATACAGTAAGGTTGTCCGATAAGTTTTTAATTCTGAATTTTTACCGCAATAAGTCACACATTTCTCAGTTCTGGTTAGAATGCAGGGTACCGTTCGATAGAGCAAAGTAACCTCTATAAGATGATGCGTAAGTGTTCACAACAACTTCAGTAAATTACGAGTCAGAAGCCGAAATCTGAGAGCTTTTGGAGCCCAAAAATTGATTTTTCTATAAGTTTGTCGAAAGAAAACTTACCAGATTTCAAACTCGCTCATACATATACATTCCACAGAAAACATTCATATGTGCCGTTGCTTGTTTGTTTCTGTGCTAGCAACCGACAAAACCAAAATTTTCAAGCTTCCAAAAAGTCATGCTGCGCTGTTTTCACATGGGTAAATGTATACTACATACTTTCAGTAATAGATCGGTAAATTTTCAGCTTCCTGGAGGCGCTAATTCTTGAAAAATACCTAATTTAGCTTTTTTGCTAAAGTATTATATATTGAAAGTAATAACTCTCGGGAACTAGCTTATAAAAAGCTGGAAATCAGGAACTGTAATTCTTTGAAGCTGCTGCATGAGTTCTTTCTGATTTTTTTCCCTATGTTTGAAGCAGCTGTTCTATCAGGTCGGTCCGCAAGTTCGCGCTGTTTTTCAGACCCATGCTCAAAGATAGACAAACGAAGCACTATCCGATGCAGAATTTTTTCCACTTCCTAATGGTTATGCAATTATTCAGATTCCCTTGACGTCCGTTTAATAATCAGCAGGATCTGCAACCTGTGATTTTTACCCATCTTGAGTTTGGCATTTCTCAAAATTTCCAATTTTTAACTTTTGGACTAACTTTGATAACAGTTGGATAGACAGTTGCAAACAAAATGCGATACAATGAACTTTTTGGCTTCATCAACTGACCTTTCAGTTTCTTAGAATAATTTTTCCAAAAGCCCTTACTTTTGCGAAGTCGCAAAATAACGATCGCTTCAAAAACTGACAAGTCTTCGGGGGACCGCTAAAAACAGCTTATCATTTAGCGCTAACGGGCGTTTAGCGGTTCGAATTTTGGATTTCGAAATTTCTGGTTGCAACCCAGGACGAGTCTGAAAGCAAAGTTACAATGATTTTATCTTCAGATATTATACAAGTCAGGAAGAAAAAGGCCCATCAGAAAGAGGAGAAAAGCTGCGTCGAATGACACCTTGGCTGCTAGTTGTTTATTGTTCTGCGAGGATTGGGATGCCCAAATATGGAACTTGATAGCATCAAAAAAATATTTCCAAGAATTTTGAGAAGCCAACTAGAGATGCCAAAAAACTGTATTGTATTGCATTTTGTTAGTTCTTTCTAACTGTGATCGAAGTTATTCCAAAAATTGAAAATGGAAATTTTAAAAACAGCCAGACTCAAGATGGGTGGAAATCATGGGTTGGAGGCCCCTGCTGATTATTAAGCGGACATTAAGGGAATCTAAATAAAACCATATCCATTAGAAAGAGGGAGAAGTTCTGTATCGGATAGTGCTTACAGCGTTTGTGTATCTTTATTTTTTGTATAAATGTCTTACACGTAATAAATTTCTGCGAGTAGATCGAAGTCGGAGGTGCTAAGGTAAAGCAAGAGCTACAGGCCCCATCCACCAATTCCTTTTGGCGCTCACTTAGCTGTAAAATAGTTCGTAAATAGGCAGGCACACATATGCTGAAGCGAGGTCAATAAGTGGCTTCTTTTTGGCTCGGTCAAAAAGATCTCTCGGCAACGCAGACCCTATAGGCTCTTTTATGTTACAAAATAATCTACGATTATTTCTCTATCTATTCATTGTTGGATAAGATGCGTATTAATTCTCATAAGGGAGCATTGCCATGTCAAAAAAAGGTAGCTTGAAAAAAAACGCTGTGTAGTTTTTGAATTCCTGCATGGATTTTCGCAAATCTCAATACGTGTCTGATAGCCAAGAAACCGCTCAACACATAGAAACTAAGATCTTGAAAAAGGATGATTTTGAAAGACTACAATATTGTGAACTCAAAAAATTCAGGACGGACAGAACTCATGCAGCAGCCTATTAAAGGCCTGTAGTATAGATTTACCTGTGTGAAAATCAGCGCAGCATCGCTTTTTGGAAGCTTGAAGATTTTAGTTTTGTCGGTTTCTAGCACATAAGCAAACGCAGCAACACATACGAATGTGTTCTGATCCCACAAAGACTTACCAAATCCCAAACTCGCTCACACATATGCACACCACTATGTGTGTGTTTGGGATCTGGTAAGTTTTTTTCGACAAACTCCTAGAAAAAATCATTTTTCGGGCTCCAAAAGTTCTCAGATTTCGGCTTCTGATTCGTGATGTACTAAAGCTGGTGCTAACACTTACGCATCATCTTATAGAGGTTGATTTGCTCTATCGAACGGTACCCTGCATTCTAATCAGAACTGAGAAATATGTGACCTACTGCGGTAAAAATTCAAAATTGAAAAACTTATGAGACAACATAATATTTCAACAAGATTTGGAAAGCTTTGGAAAGAGAAAGAGAAGGCCTTTTGAAAGGTATTCATAATCTTATATATAAAGCTGAATGTCTGTTTGTCTGTCTGTATGTCTGTCTGTCTGTATGTATGTATGTATGTATGTCTGTATGTACGTATGTTCCGAATAGAAAATTCCATTTCTGAACCGATCCGGACCAAACTTGGCACACATACACTTCGGGCCCCGGCGGGTGTCATAGGCTACTTTTCATCGATCGATATCGATTTTATCGATTTTTTGCAAAATGTGAGCTACGGGGCTGGGAGTTGGCACAAGGGGGTAATCGAGCACGCTGATTACGAATATAATAATGACAGGGCCGGGCGGAGCCGGGTAAGTCAACTAGTACCACAATAAGCGCGAAATCGGGAAAATAGCTGAATCAAACACAAGGGAATCAAAAATTGGACAGAACTTTCGAACAGCCTAGTATTATTTCAATATCCTTGTCAAAACTTTTCTATAAACTAGATTTTCCTGCTGCTAATTGGCAATCCGATTTCCCCCTTTTTGTCCAGCACCTTCAATCTTTTTGCTTCATTGATACTGCTCAAATAACATAGTGCGCACAGAACAAAAATTTTAAAGAAGATCTTGAACTGTAAGCCTCTCTCATTGTGGTTGAGTGTATCTGTCAACTACTGCGAGGCCGCGTTGAGCAGACTCGGCGAGACTTTGTCGCCCTCACGGGCTCCCTTGGCAAATGAAACGGTTAGAGTGTGTAGCTGTAATTTTGATGTGCATAGCCCTTAGCAGTCAGAAGTCCTCGCGCGAGTTGAATTCATTGTAGTAACGCTAGTGGATGCTTTGCTTTTGATATTATAGGCATGCTCTACTCACCGGCAAGCAATCGAGAAAAACTCCCGACAAAATTTCATCTTTCCTCCCATTGTTATCATCGTGTGGGATGCGGTCCATCAAGTTAGCATGCTCTCGGAATAGAGTTGATCTAGTCTCCTTAACATGAGCGCGAGAATTCTTTCGAAAAGTTTGTGCAGCACACTCAGCAGAAGATTTGAACGGTATTTCCCAAAAACCTCACGTTCTTCTAAGTGGAGAAAAGAAAACGAGCGGTGGAGTTGAGCGAGGAAGTTGTGATAGTATTTTTTTGATATTTCTCATGAAATGCGTCTTTATCCAACTGCGTATAGTATCTTTGTTTGCCTATGCAAAAAACTTCCTTTGAAACTCTTTTGAAGTTGGCTTTCTATAAAAGTCGCCCAAAAAACCTACTTTTTCAAAATAAGTTCTGTTATGGTCGTCGAAAGGTCATTGCACGAATTGTCAAGATGCTCTTCTGCAGACCAGCAGATCTTCCAGAATCTTGTTGTCGTATTCAGCACCCTTGATGACCTAGTCAATAATACCAAACGCACTTCCTCTTGAAGAGACTGTAATTGGAGCCTACAGAAGGATTGAACTGCTCGAACATCAAGCAGATTCTATACTCGATTGATAAGGATCTAGTGGATCTCGAGACTATGTTTACCTGCGTTATTTTTTCTTCATAGAAACAGAGTCTTTTCAAAGAAGTAGTGCAGCGGGGAGATCAACAAGACCTTTGCGGAGCTCATATCGAGAAATTTTTTACATATTTTCCCTAAACGGCTCGAAAAACATAACAAACCAGTAAAAGGATGTTTCGTTGCGTACAAGCTTTTCCACGCCTTTTAAGGGAGCACTTGCTTTGGCAGGCTGGACTTCGTTTTTGAAAAAAAGCAAGGGTGATATCGTTTCGCAAGTTAGGCCGCCGGCATGCTGCCTATGCCGCCGCTGTAGGCCTGCTTGTTCGGTTCTAGCCAGGGCCCGGCACGCGTTGGTTTGGAGCTTTTTTGGAAACGAAGTCCCCCATAACTTCGCGAAAATTTACGAAGTCTCTCTTGACGTAAAAATCAGTAGAGTAACCCTTATTCAACCAAAATAACAATAAAAAAACGATAAATGCGCACTTTGAGTTACCTCGTATAACAAGAAAGCAAAAAGAAAACATTTCGAGTTGATTAAAGGCTCTGCCATCTGGTACAGTATCATTTTAGTGCTCGGAAGTCGAAAACCTCTAAGGCCAACCAAATCTGTGGCCTCAACAACCCGGCAATGCATTTTTCGCCACATAGTTCCAAGAACACCACATGTGATTGGAGCGCGATATCTATCAACGCGCAGAATAGCACTACTTTTGGCTCAAAAAAAGTAAAGGCAATGGTTTGATTCGCTCTCTTCGCTATATGATAGATTTTGTAGCGTTCTCTTCGTCCAAATCGAAAAGGTCCAAAACCTATATGAACTCTCCGACATTTATGCTCCGAACCAACCTAGTTGGTTTGGTGTTGGTCTAGAAACCAACAAATTCGGAAACGGGTCTTAGGACACATAAGTTCTCCAAACTTTTTACACATAGTTTGGAGTAATATTGTATACACATAGCCCAAATTCGGAGAAATGTGATTGTTTGTGCGTTGTGAACAAGCCATTTGTTTGTTTAAGTCCTGCGTTTGAAATTCGCGCGCCTGCGAAAGAACACGTTCAACTTGTAAAACTTGACATGTTTGTCGTCTTTTTCGGCGCTTCTCCCAGGACCTAGTAAAAACGATATCCGCTTTGCTTTTAACTTCAAAAACGAAGTCCAGTTTGACACCAAACCATTTGTGGCGGGCCCTGGTTCTAGCCGTTGTCATGTCGCTGGCACGGTGCCAGCGTGCTTGCGCCATGCCGGAGAGGGGAAATTTCAAAATCGTACACCAAACAAGGAAAAGTCTCGTTTACAATCAAAACGTAATATTAGGTTGATGCAAAAGGAATGGCCGATTTGCGAATTCTCACTTTGATGTGCTATAACTTTCTAAAAGATCCACATTTCTGGATGCGGTAAAGACCACCAGAAGCGGCAAACCTCTCGCAATACAGCGCATACTTATTTATACTCAAACCATAAACGGGAAGAGAAATACGAACTAAAAGACAAAAAAGGTTATTCTGCGGGAACCTTGTCTTTGACAATTCATAACTTCCTTCAAAGTTTCTTAGTATAAATGATAAGTGGCCTATCTTGTAGGCGCAAGCCAGTAGTACAAAATACAATAAAAAGAATTCGGACAAAAAAGTTTGCGAGAAAGAAAAAATTGAAATTTAAAATTTCTCAGTTTTTTCAACATTTTTTCTGTGTGCCTCAAAATCCAGAATATAGAATTTTCTGATTTTCTACGTACTGAACAGCTGGATGTTTTTTGCAAAAACTGTTAATAAGTGTCCTAGCCCTATGCTTACAGAATTGAGCAAAGCTTCGGCGACTGACTTTCTCAGAAGAAAATTATGGGTCATAAAATGACCGCAATAGCTACCCATGTTTAGGTGCCGATATCTCAGTCTGGATAACTTCAAAGAATGCAGTTAAGTATGCATAATGTAGATAATTTCTATTACATACAATGTCTAAATTTTCGAAGAAATTCCATTGATACGCGCTAGAATTCTGGCCGGAAAAGTGGATGTAATGAATTTCTGAATTTGGATGCAGTTATTTGAAGCTCAGTAACTTTATAAGAGATGAAGGTGAGAGCCCGTTTCAAGCACCGTTAGATAGAGCATGAATACAGCTTTGCGGCAATATATTACATCCGTTGTAAAGAAGAAGTAGTGGAAAAAAATTGCCCTGAAAAAAGGCTTGGAAAATCGGCCATTTCTTTTGCATCAACCTAATAATTTGACACTAAATATGGAGTAAGCATAAAATATTATTGGCGAAGAGTTACGTGGAAAGTCTCAAAACTTGTACGAAGTAATATCATCTTCAAATTGAGTCCGTCTCCAAACAGCCACCATACGATTGAGATTGTACTGAGCATGTACTTGCTAAAATCACATGTTTTGAATTTTTCTGTCATGGACTGATTCCCCTGTCAAGAATCCGTCCGCATCAAGGCATTTTCGTAACGTTCCCAGTCAGTTGCTTTCTACTTGAACTTGATTATAAATCGCTTTGTTAGATATGTTCCAACGCAAAAACTGCTTTATTTTTTTCTGGGCCTCTTAAAATGAGTAGAATAGAATTTTATCTCTCTATCTATTCTTCGATAATTGCAATTTTCAAAGAATTTCTTGTTAAATTATAGTAATTTTGTTTTATCGCTCCGTTTGCCAGGGGATATCCTTGATAGCAGTCGTCATCGATTTTGTGATAGTGACCGCTATCAAGATAGCCCGACGATGCTATTTTGCCATTAGCAGTCTCCAACCATGGCTGTGCACGTTGACGTCCAACCACTCAATCATTCAACCAAACTTGCTCAAGAGGGTTTCTTAAAAATACAAACGAATCAGTGGCGTACCCAGGATTTCGGCTTGGGGGGGGCGCGACAGCTACGCCCCCTTTTTTGGGAGCGCCCCCCCCCTCGGTACGCCACTGAAACGAATATATTTTCAAAGCGATGCGCATCCTAATCGATAGCTTACTGGATGCCGGGTTGAGGCGTCCTACGTTGAACGTAAGCCCGGTCCTTACCCAAGAAGCTCTGAACAGAGGTTTACTAAGGGCCTCTAACCTGGTCTATTTGTCTGATCCAGATGGCGCTCTGAGCACCCAACCTTGATCTGGTTACCTCACCGCGCCTTAGATGGGAGATCCAATGTGCAGCTTTTCTCAATCCTTACTGATTGAGCATTTGGTATTTTCCGGCTACTGCACACTTATTAAGCGTTCTCCTGATATCTATGACGCGATCGTCAAGATTGCGGAATGTGTTAGAAGACGAGTATAAGTGGGTAGAGGACATTAGGCCGCCGAAGGGGACGCCCTGCGCGGACACTTGCAACATCGCGCCTTCACTATCACTGCCTTATGCTAGCTGTCCGCGTGTATGGAGCTTACGTGTGACCTAATGTCCTCTACCCGTGTAAGTTAGAAAATCAATGACCAATGAAGTCGTGAATTTGTTGAGTGATTTTTGCTATTTGCAATCAAATATCGACATTGTGTGCGAACCATAGGTGCGATAGGAGGAGCCGGGCTCTCCCCAGGTGAAGGGGGTCTCGGCTGTTCCCGACCTTCCAGGGCGAAGGGGGTATGTGAGTCTGGGGGGGGGGGGGGGGCGGAGGAAGAGAGAAAAGGTAAAAAAGCGTGGTATGAAGAGCTCTAATTTGCACCTTATTTAGGCACAAATTAAAAAAAAATTCAAATTTTAAAAGAAATTCAAAATTAAAAAGAATTGATTCTATGTAGATTTGCGCTCGTGTTTCATTGCATCAACAAAAAACGAAAGCAGCAAGGTTTATCCCAAAAGAACAAGTTAAGAACAACTTCAATTCCTGCACATCATCATCAACAATATCACTATCGCTAACGTCAGCGACAACAAGTTCGCTGCCTGAAAAATCTTCTTCTTCCTCCGAAAGGTCATCGGAGTAGAAGTAGAATTGCGTGAAAAAGCATTCTGAGTCGAAAATGGATTTGAAACGTTCTTTTTCTCTGAGCGCTTTTGTGAATGTTTTCCTGACCCTCTGGTAGCACCAGGAAGTCAGCAGGTAGGTGACTAGTTTCTTCATACCATTTTTTAGGATATTTCAAAAAGTCGTACGGTAACAGCCTGTCTGGACCACTTATACCAATCCTTTGAGAAGTTTTTAGATAACAATGTGTTTAGTAGAAGGTTGACAAATCTTAAGTATTTGCTTAGATGCTCTATTGTTGTACGACTTCTGCGTTGTGTTCTGATAACAGAGTAGATAGAAAATTTCTTTCTCCACCTCTGCCGTGCTAGTCGGAATGGAAACTAGCTTTGCTAGTAAGTCCATCAGATTTTTGCGGTAAGTAGTGGGAAAAGAGCCAGATCGCATATGCTTTCGCAACACGGGAAGGAAATAGTGCATACTTTTTTTGGGCCTTGTCAAACTCTGGCTTCACCTCCTCTGGCATACGTTCTGTTAGTTGATTAGAAAGCTGCTCAACTTCTTCTTTAACAGCATCTGCGGAATAGCCGAAAAAAGGAGGTACTATGTTGCGCGTTGTTTTTTTTTCAATATCGTAGGTCATAATGTCAAAAGGCGAATAACTTCCAAAAGCATAAAGCACAGAGTTGGGTTCGCACTCCAGCCGGGATCTAAGTACAGTAACTATGCTTTGTACTAACACCTTCCTTTTGTTCATATCCATGTTTGTGAATTTAGCAGCCTTGAATTCTTCAGCAACCTGAAGATCAGCAAGGACTTCCTGGACATTTCCTCGTTGAAACTAGACAATCTGCTTGGATTCCTTATGCAGGAAATCAGAGAGTTTCGCTCAATTGCCAACTCTGTATCAATGTCGACAACATTTTCGTCGGCGTTAGATTCTCCTTCTGCCTCGCTGTTGAACTGGAACACATGCGAGTTATCTGCGATTTTGTAAAGTATTCTGTCTGCCGTTTCCTCTTCAAACTGCCAACCTTTCCAAAACATTGAGGGATATTTTAATAACATGTTATTCTTCTGAATGTCGTAGGGTTTTTGATTTATTGAAACCAACCATTCTCTACAATTAGGTGAGTCTAGGCGTTTTCACGAAAGTTATCTTCTTCAGCACTAGGTTTACAGAGTATGGATTCCAGAAATGGGCGGGTTTTTGTGTGAAGGTGTGGAAATTCACCAGTCCCCCATAGTTTTTTGAGTGTATGCTAATAATGATGGCATAACTGTTAATCAAAAGCGCATTTTTTTAGCAAAAAACATAGACATATAACAATGATAAGCACGCTCAAATACACGCGTTCGCTCAGTTCTCGTTAGTGCTGATAACGATGTCAATCCACAGCACATTTTTTACTATTAACTTGCTCTACCTCGCTCTTATTAGGTCGTTCAGAAAGTTTTTGGGCATGAATTTCAAAATTCATAACTTCTGATTTTTCCAACAGATTTGACTGCTTTCACTTTTATGTGAAAGGGTAAGTCATGCTTTTTATAATGACATTTCAGCTGCTTAGTAATGGTCATCTGTTTGCATAGATAGAAGCGATAGAAGAAAAATGGTAAAAATTTTAATTTTCTGTGTAGGGTCATAAAAAATCGGAGACTTGCAACAAAAATCGGAGCAGTCAGTACTGTAGGTTTTTTCACCAGCTCTTTCTAACATTGCAAAGTTTGCGCCGATTGAGCGTTTCCATAAAAAGTTATGATTTCCCTGAAAAATGCCAAGATAAATCAAACTCGCCTTTTCGTATTGCTTGCTCGGAAATCATAACTTTTCATGGAGACGCTCAATCGGAGCAAACTTTGCACTGTTAGAAAGAGCTTGTGAAAAAACCTACAAAACCGATTGCTCCGATTTTTGTTGCAAGTTTCTGATTTTTTATGCTACACAAAAATTCAAATTTTGAGTGATTCTGGTTTTGAGCTTCTATCTATGCAAGAGATGTCCATTACTAAGCAGCTGAGATGTCATTATAAAAAGCATGACTTACGCTTTCACATAAAAGTGCAAGCAGTCAAATCGGTTGGAAAAATCAAAAGTTATGAATTTTTGAAAATCGTGCGCAAAAACTTTTGGGACGACCTATACAATGTGTTGGCTTTCATGGGTCACCGAAGCAAATGATTTTTAGAGCCAGGAAGCAAAGAAGCCCTCACATGCTGTATACCGTTCGAAAGCTGAGATCATGGAGAATCGATGTAGACCGTCGACTTTTTTCTAGGTCTTTTGTGCCACGAGATATGAGGGATTTTATGTGCTTCAAAAATTAACTGATTTTGTGTCCTCACTTTCTGCTCTCCAAATGAAGGCTACGAGAAAGTCGACGGTCTACGTTTGTTAATAAAGACTTGCTCTTTAACACAGATAGATAATCAGCAGTGATTAGGTCTTCATTTCGCAGAAATCTGCTGTTGAAAATGACCATGTTTTCAGATAAAATGCGGTGTATCTTTCGGTAGAGGGGGGCTAGAAAGAATTCGACGGTCTAGGTCGAATCCCCTTTTCCTGAGCTTTCGAATGGTATATAAGTTGCTGGGCGAAAAAACTAATCAGTTTTCAAAAATGGGGTGGAGAAATTTACTATTAGCTTGCTCCAACCCGCTCCACCAATGTATTGGCTTTTATCGGTTACCGGAGCAAATGATTTTTAGAGCCAGGAAGCAAAGAAGCCCTCACATGCTGTATACCATTCGAAAGCTCAGATCATGGAGAATCGACGCAGACCGTCGACTTTTTTCTAGGTCTTCTGTGCCGCGAGATATGAGGATTTTATGTGCTTCAAAAATTAACTGATTTTGTGTCCTCACTTTCTGCTCTCGAAAATGCTACGAGGATAAAAAAATAATATAAATAAACATAAATATCGTTTTTTAGTAAATTTATGAGTGTACTTGTTGTTTGAGGTACTTAGCCTGCAAAACCTTTTAATGACGATTTTTATCATATTCTCAGAGTACAATACCAACCTCGGCCCAGGTGAAGGGGGTCATCGGGAGTTTGGCCTCAAAGTGAAGGGGGTAAGATCCATCACTCCCCCTATCGCAACTATGGTGCGAACAATCTTCAAGAAGCTGATCTATTTGATTGAAACTATTGGCCCGTTGAGCGAATAGAATGTTAAGGTCTGTGTTGCTGTCATAATCAAATTATGCTGTATCAGTAATCAGTGAAAGAAGAAGGTTGCTCTACCAGTAGTGCTTAACATCTGTGAATCCGAACAATATCGCACTGCAAGGATAACTGGCCAGTGAACGAGATATAAAACATATGATAGATCTCCACAGTAAATCATGAGCCGATTTGTAAGCAAAAACACATTCGTGTTGCAGTAGATAACAATGGCCGTTGCGAGAGTTGCGCATGTCCTGACATTGGTTTCAAAAACAGGTACCAGTAGTGGGCACACTCTTTCCATAAGAGTATTGTACTATTCACCTGGCTGTATTATCAGAAACATGCTTAGGACTAATAGCCGGAGATATCAATAAAACGGTGACTAAGATGTAGGTCACAGCAGATGTGATCCAATCACGCTCACCAAAATCTAAAGTATTTCAAAGCTTTCACTCAATTATCTGTCCAGTAGCCGCTGGTACAATACAAACAAACTTTGGTAATTCCTTTTTGCAGAAAGGGAATGGGCCTTTATTTATCAACTGTTGAAAGTTTTCAAAAATTGATGAGAACTTTTATGGTGATTTGTTTTGAACAAGATTTAGCACTATCTATCAGTTAAAGCTAGCCTGAATAAATTTGAAACCTACTATTGCTTAGGCGCTAGTAAGCTACGTGATTCTGAGATTTTGAAACTCTAATCGGAGAAATTGATTGACATGTTGAAGGCAAAAGTCCTTTTTTCTATGCCACAGTGCATGCATGATTCGCAAGGCATTTTATCCCTACGAACAGATTATTCTAATTGGTAGAACTCCTTTCTTTTGTCGTTTCAGTAGACTTCATACCAAAATCCGATAATCACTCCTAAAGGTAACTGTAAGGTATACCTACTTTTTTGGAGCCATTAACACCGTTCAAAAAAATTTGTTAGAAAAGAAACGCGTTGGTATACGTGAAAGAGCGTAGCCGAAAACTGTAAACACAGCGCGAGAGCGAAATTTGGCATTAGTCTCAGAAAGTTGTGCGTCCAATTCGTTGGTGCAGCTTCCGGCATTTAGAGTTTCATGATGAGCTACACTTTCAGTGTACAAAGAAACTGCTACAAGGTGGACTTATTGAAAACTAGAATAGAAACGTTACACTTCCATCATAGCACAAAATGCCGGGCTACGGTCTTCAAAAGATTCGTTTTACAAGGACTTTGAACCTATATTTGGCCATCGATGTTGTGAACTTTTCTAATAGATGTTGCAGTTTCTATTCTAATCCCAGCTTGATGAGGTTGGCACATGAGCCTAAAATCGGCAATTACTCACGGCAAAATTTTGATAAGTCAGGTTCATTGCTTGTATAATGTGCATATGCATAAGGCTGTAAAGAAAGTTCCGAGCACTTTTGGAAAATTCATTTTCTGAGTCACGTTTTCCACACTAGGCCGAACTGTAACGACAATTCTTTTGCATATCTCTGTAGAAGAGGGCCCAAGCTTTTCAATGAGGATCGTGGTCTATATCAACAATCGTTTTCTGATTTACACGTCTAAAAAGGATGTCTTTTTGACCATGAAAATTTGACAGTTTCTTTTGCTCCCAATTTTCCGCGGAACTAAGGAGACCGTCTAAATGTCGAACATTTTAGAGGAGGAGGTTCCGGCTCCAAACCCACGATCGCACTCAAATTTCGTTATATGCGCGCAGAAATCAAAGGGGTGCGGGAATTTATCTACCCAGAGAGGCATGCTGCCATGTAATTAGCAGGAGACATGAGAGGTCATGAACTGTCAGCAACGCTAATTTGCATTTGCAATTCCCAATTTGCACTGAAGACAAGCAGATTTTGCTCACGATAGATACGACATCATCCTACAGTGTACGAAACCGGGATTTTTGAAATTTGAATTCAAAGTTCAGTAGTGAAATTAGTCCAGCTAGGTTAAAAATTTGTATATAGGAGTAATCTGCCATGCTGGTTCCAAATATGATGATGGTGCCGCGTGAAAACTCAAAATTTTTCTTTTTGAATTTTAATCTTGTTTTCCAAATCTGGCAAAAAGCTCAAAATTGTCATTTGAAGGTTTTCCATGGATGTTTTCGCCGGAAACTTCGAAAACTTTTCCTTTTGAAATTTTGACTTTTCATAATTTTCACTGAAACTTTGATAAAACTGGAAAACAAATGAAAAAGTATGCTACTTTCAGAAAGACTAGAAAAAATGATATAAACTGCGAAATAAAATTTGAAATAAGGTAAGAAAAAATTCAATGAAGCTGAAACTAAGAACATTCAATAAAGCTAAAACTGAGAACATTCAATGAAGCTGAAACTGAAACCCACCAAACTCATCAATTCCAAACTCGACCAATATTATCAACACTTGCGAAAAGTTGTTTACAAAGAACACAAAAATTCAGACAAGATTGCTGAAAATTCTGCATTCGGTGCTTCCAGAATTTAACTAGGGAAAACAGGATTTAAGGATTTTGTACTAAACCGTTATCATATTCATAAAGAGCGCCCTTAGAAACCCCCAAATCCAATTTTTATTTTTTCACGCGGCACCATCATCATATTTGGAACCAGCATGGCAGATTACTCCTATATACAAATTATTACCCTAGTTGGACTAGTTTCACTACTGAACTTTGAATTCAAATTACAATGAAATCCCGCTTTCGTACACTGTAAGATGACGTCGTATCTATCGTGAGCAAAATCTGCTTCGGTTTTGGGTGTAAATTAGCGTTGCTGGCAGTTTATGACCTCTCATGTGCCCTGCTAATTACATGGCGGCATACCTCTCTGGGTAGATAAATTCCGTTCCCCAGTCAAAGCTGTCAAACTTGCCTCTGACCGTAGCTGTTTTCGCAGCTGGCTTAGGTTTTAGGGACCCGCCATGCCTGAGTGGTGGATCGAAAAGATGTGCAAGACATTACCAGGGTCAAGCAAGGGGTGTGGCACACGATCGCTGGTTACGACCTCCCCCCCCCTGATTGTTGTCTTAATAAGACCCCCCCCCTGGACTATACCCTTAAGATAGCATTACTTGGAGGCCCTGTCAAACATAATGGGCAACATATCCATAATGAGCATGTCAATTAACCTCTGTAGACAAAGTTTGAGCGAATTCTGAAGATGCAAGATACTAGGCTACCTAAGTGAAATGGTCAAATTCCAACATGGTTAACTTTGTTTCAAAGGTGAATTAGCTATCCGTTCTCGCACTCAAAACAAAGCACTACTCCTTCTTTGTCCACCTCAGGAATCCCGCTTCAGAAGACCTCCAAACTATTGAATTAGAAGCCAACCAAAATCTCGTTTTTCCCATTTTTCGCTTTTGATCGCTGTGCTTTCACCAAATATTACTCAGAGCTAAGAAGACGAATCAGGCTCAAATCACTCCTGTGAAAACTAGGTGATCTAGGCTATCGATTCATATAAATACTGTCCGCTAAAAATGTTTTTTTGATATAGTTAATGGCCTGCGGCACCCCCTTTCAAAACCTGCGGCAGCAGCAGGTTTTGAAAGGGGGTGCCGCAGGCCATTAACTATATCAAAAAAACATTTTTAGCGGACAATATTTATATGAATCGATAGCCTAGATCACCTAGTTTTCACAGGAGTGATTTGAGCCTGATTCGTCTTCTTAGCTCTGAGTAATATTTGGTGAAAGCACAGCGATCAAAAGCGAAAAATGGGAAAAACGAGATTTTGGTTGGCTTCTAATTCAATAGTTTGGAGGTCTTCTGAAGCGGGATTCCTGAGGTGGACAAAGAAGGAGTAGTGCTTTGTATTGAGTGCAAGAAGAGGTAGCTTACTCACCGTTAAGATGAACTTAATCATGTTTTAAATTACTGCTTTATACAAGGTTGTTTACTGCTCGGAGACCTCAGAGTTCGCTGAAACTTGGCGCATAGGGGTTATTCGACACGCGGATTACGACAATTATGCTTGATTAGAGGTACGGTAGGTTACGGTAGGCATACGGTATCTGCAAGTTTGTGTCGTTGAACTTGAATTTTGCAGGAATTCAACAGCGCTTTCATCAAGTCAATTTAGTTACACAGCTTGTACAAGTGCTTTTGACCTTGGGTCGATACGACCCCCCCCCTACCTACCCCCCCCCTAACGACCCTCCCCCCTGCGGCGTGCCGCACCCCCCGCTTTACCCTGGACATTACCCAAGCAATATCTGCAATTATCGAAAGTTTTGCTTACCCTATACGGAAAGATAGGACTTCGAAATCATTTTGCCAGAGAATGAGGCTTTTTATAGCAAAAATTTTCAAATTTTTCGGAAAATTTTTGCAAGTAGCCTAAAGTCGTGACTTTTCCTCACAACAGCCCTATAGGTTTTCATATGACCAGCCTATGAGCTCTCCAGCGCTTATTGAGCTGCAATAATGCTGCATAAACAAGTCATTATTCAAAAAGAACTTCTTTATTCTGCACACGGTGGTGGCCTTGAATGGAATGCTGAAAACCCAGAAACAAGCATGTGACAAATGTCTTGGTACTAAAACTTGCAGCTTACAGGAAGGGTTAATCTGCTTGAATTTACAGTAAGTTCAAATAAAAATTTGGAAAAATTTGCAAGCGCTTGGACTTTCTTTACAACTTAATACTAGCTCTTGTGTTTCGCTAAACATATTCCGATAGCTCTGTGGAAAATTTGAAAAATTCAGCACATATACAACATTACACCAACGATGCATTCGTTCCAATGCAAAACTTTGCAGACGGCAGAAACAAAGACCTTAGGCTCAATGTTGAGCACTTCATAGTAAAGTGAGGGGTGGGTCTCATACTGCACGCTTGCATCAGATTTTTTGAGTCCTGGCACAATCACGGAAAAGGTTTCTGCGTTTAGTAATTGCCAAGCTCAATAGAGGCTTAGAACCTTAATGAAAGACATTTTATGGTCTCGGTAGTACTCTAGGCCTTTGTCTAGTAGTGACGTTTCTCTTTTTTTGCGGTAGGTCCGTGTTGCAACATATGAACATTCAAGATTGTAGTTCAATGTCAAAGTCTGAGTGCCTGAGGTTACAGGTTTGGCGAAATTACAGCCTTGCCCAAGGCATAGTTAAGTAGCATCACAATCCGATGCCTATTCGATACGCACAACAAACTTCATTTTTGTACTGTCTACCGCTTTCGGTTACGCCTTTAATTCGCTTGAACAATCTTAGAAATCATGTGCTTCAAAAAGGCTATGATGTGTTTATGCGCACGTTTCTCGATAGTTAGGCGATCCCTCTTGCAACAAACAAATGCTGTAAGAGTAAACGAATAATATTTAATAATCAGATTTTTTGAGTCCTGGCACAATCACGGAAAAGGTTTCTGCGTTTAGTAATTGCCAAGCTCAATAGAGGCTTAGAACCTTAATGAAAGACATTTTATGGTCTCGGTAGTACTCTAGGCCTTTGTCTAGTAGTGACGTTTCTCTTTTTTTGCGGTAGGTCCGTGTTGCAACATATGAACATTCAAGATTGTTGAATGTTATTTACAGTATTGTAAATATATTATTATTAAATATTATTATTCATTCTCGCACGTGCGCTGGCCGTGAGCGGTTGGCATTTCTACTCTCTCCCTCCCATCTTCCGCTTTCATCGTACAATTGCAATTCTTTCAATATCCATCTCTTATTAACGTTTCTTTTGTGTTCTTTGAGTCCTCAGAAGAAACTTTAAGAACAGAGTCGTTTACTTTGGTTTTGAATAACCTTCCAACAGCGTCCATCCTTCACTGAACCTCATTTGAATTCAATTCGTCAATTTCTCTGGATTTTCCCATTGAATTCAATTGATACTATATTTGGTCGCATTTGTATTTGGTCCGGTGTCGTTAGTAGTTACTTTGCAAATCTCCTTCCTCCTTTCGTTTACCCCAAATCCGAGCTATGCCTGCAAAAAGCACGAAATCTCAGCGCCAAAATAAAACAGATGGTCTAGCAGATCCTCTAACTCAACGCGCTAATATCAATACCACTTCACAACATCCTAGCTCAATTTCACAGAACGGGTATGGTAACAATCGTGGCCCGACAACAATTTTTCAACTATTCAAAAAGCTGTTAGACCTCAACATACCCGAGGTAAGTGATATTACGAATGAAATCCTACTGCGTTTGGGCGAGCTTGGAGATGGGGCGGTCGAGAGGGATGTTAGGCAGAGAAGCATCGTGGTTGCTGGCCTACCCGAACTTATGGGAGGAAACGATCAGACCGCTTCTTTGGCGTCTGAGCGTCAAAATGATACTGAACAAAAGGTTCGTGGAGTTCTTGACGCGTTGGATATCGAATGTAGACCTGTAAAAGTTTTTCGTATGGGCAATAGAGTGACTGACAGGCCACGTCTTGTAAAGGTTGAATTACCCACGAGAAGTCATTGGACTTCTGCTCTCTCACGTGCCAGACTGCTCCGAGACTCCCCAACATTCAAGGGAGTCTACATAAGAAGGAGCATGACAGCACATGAGAGGGAACAAGAGCGTGGTCTTCGGGAGCAGGCCAAAAGAATGAACCAGGGTAGAAGTTTCGAAGATCGATTCGTAGTTTATAAAGGTGAGGTAGTTCTTGCTAGCTCACTTTCACGTAAAAATACACCCTCTTTACAAAATTTAGCAAATTCTCACCGCCAACCTTCTGTAGCACGCCAGAAAAACTGAATAATTCGCAAGGTAACTCTCTCAAATGTTACTTATTAAACGCAAGATCGTTACAAAATAAATTATCTCATTTGCATCATTTTTTGATCTCTAAATTTCCTGATGTTCTTTTCGTTACTGAAACATGGTTATCTCCCGAAATAACTGATGCAGAAATTGTGTTTGACCTACCATATACCATCTTTCGATGTGATAGAAAACATAGAAGAGGTGGTGGAGTTTGTATATTTGTTAAGTCGATGCTTTTATGTGAAAAAGTCGAAATAAACACTAATTACAACTGTGAAATCTCAGTAAGCGATCTGTACCATCCTCGATCGCTTGCCAAACTACGAATGTTATGTATTTACCGCCCTCCGACTTCCGATCCTGACTCTGATACTATTCTCTTGGACCTGCTCTCGGTTTACGCTCTCGCTTCTACCGAAGTCTTGATTGTTGGTGATTTCAACCTCCCCATAAGATACCCCCAAGATTTTCACTTTGGTAATCAATCAACAACCAACAAATTTTTCGAGATCTTTCAAAGTCTAAACCTACATCAATTCGTAGATGAACCGACACGTGAAGAAACCATTCTTGATTTGGTCCTTGCACATAATCACTCTGTTGACAACTTGTCAGTCAAAGCACCCTTTAGAACCTCTGATCATAATATAATTGAATTCCGTTACAAATTCGATATTCCAAAGGTTACATTTGTCCCATATCCTCGTTTTTCCAAGACTGACTTTGAAGCATTGAAGGCAGAATTGAATAGCATAAACTGGGAAGAATGCTTCAACCAGTACATCAGCCCTTCCGATGTGTATTACAGATTTTGCCATATCATGTACAATCTTATGGCAACATACACTCCCTTTGAGGTCCACAAGATTGGTTATCTTAAATATCCGGCCCACATACAGTCGCTCATTCTCCATAAGGAAAGACTTTTCAGGACTTCACGATATGATAGTCCATTGTACAAAAAAGTTTGTTCTGATATAAAGTACCATCTCAGAAAATTCCTTGCAAACTATGAAAAACGTTTGGCTTCTTCTCAGTACTCCAAGAATCTCTTCTCTTATATCCATCATAAGATGTTAACAAGAAACTATGGAGCCTTGAAAGATTCTTTAGGTACTATCTGCCTAACGGATCTAGACAAGGCAGAAGCCTTAGCCAAACATTTTGCAAACACATTTTCTACTGATAACTCTACACCGAAACCTTTTGGGCCTCCTCTACGCCACGCATGTACAACTCCTATAATCATGGCTTCTGCGATCGAACGTTTCCTCAGAAAACTTAAACCCTCAACGTTTGAACCCTTCGATGGACTCCCACAGATTCTCTTCAAAAAATGTGCAAGAGAACTTTCAATCCCACTTTCCTATATTTTTAACATTTGTCTCATTTGCAGACAAGTGCCAGAAATCTGGAAAGAAGCCATTGTAACTCCTGTTCCAAAGATAACCAAACCACAATTTATAACCGAATTTAGACCCATAAGCATGAATTCCATTCCATGCAAAATACTTGAAAAGATATTACGAAACAAACTCCTTGATTGGTTCGATAAGTTTAAACTCATACCACCTGAACAACATGGGTTCAGTAAAGGTGCGTCTACGGTAACCCAACTGTTGGACTGTACTTATGATTGGATTAATGCTGTTCTTGATAAGAAGAAAGTCGATGTAATATATTTTGACTTATCCAAGGCTTTTGATCGCATAAGCCATGAAAAACTGTTGTACAAACTCAACCACTATGGCGTCAGAGGAGATTTATTAGAATTGTTCAAGTCTTATCTTCAAAATAGATACATGACCGTTCGTGTTGGCATAGAACATTCTGGACGTTTCCCATGCACGAGTGGGCTTCCACAGGGAGGGGCATTGTCACCTCTTTTGTTCAACATCTATACGGCCGATTTACCTAAAATATTGAAGACTCACCCAGATGTTCACGTACTCATGTATGCAGACGATATAAAAATTTATGGAATTTATGATAATGAAAACCACACATCAGTCAAGAATGCATTACAACGTGCCATTAATTTAATGGTGGACTGGTGCAAAGTCTGGGATATCTCTGTCAATGTGAATAAAAGTTCTGTTTTCCACATCGGTTTTGGCACTAATGACGATTTTCAATACGAACATGCCGGTATAATTCTAGAAAAAAGACCTTACGTCAAGGACTTGGGAGTAATTTTCACCCCATCTCTAAAACCTGACTTACAGATCAAAGCCGTTATTTCCCGTGCAATTTCTGTTACCTATCTCATATATCGTAGCACCAAAGTCGATAACCCTAAGATACTTTTAAAACTTTACAGAGCTTTTGTTATCCCCATTTTAGAGTATGCAAATCAGGTGTGGAACCCCTCTCTGGTGAAGCACAAACAGTCTCTGGAGAACGTTCAGAAAGTTTTCACACGACTTCTGTTTTACCGTTGCTTTCCCAATCCAAAATATCCCCAATCACTTCCTAACCATGAAGAACGCTTGAAAAAACTTGGTCTGAAAAGCCTCTCTTACCGTAGAGTTGAACACGACCTTGTACTTGCTTTCAGGATTTTCAGAGGGGAGACCATATTAAGGCCTTCCAAGTACTGGGTATTCAGACCCACATACGGAAGGATCAGTTGTTTTTCTATTTATCATCAGCGAATCGGTGGGCGAAAGAAATCAACGTTATCAAACTACGACTTTTTCCAACGTGTAATAAACCTGATACAAAAACTACCTAATGAAGTTCTTTCATGCACTAATGGCAACTCTTTCAAAAATAAACTAAAAACTCTGAGATTAAATGAAATCCTTACAGATAGTGCTAATCCGACATCTGTTTTTCCATGATGAGGTGGCTACGTGCGATTGATGTGCGATTGAATTTTCTGAATGGACTTCAAATTAGACCAAATACGGCCATTGATACTTGTCTTTCTACCAATATTATTTGCTTTCTGCATTTCCTACTAACCCATATCATGTCATCATGTTAGTGCAGGTCTGAACAACGATTGCTTCCTTTTAATCAGCAAAGCTTGCTGACTTGCTCTAGTTGAGTTAATAAGTGGAATTCTATCGATATTTTCTCGGAGCATTGGTCTCTCCCCGGAATCATTTGGGCAAGGTTATTTGCTACCCTACCGACCAAGCCTTGCTTTGCTAACTTTACTACTTCAAGAGCATTTTGCCAGCAAGCGAGTAGGCGTGAACACCACCTCCACAGCTTTCAACAACTTGCTAATCTTCTCGATCACATACGATTCATTACAACCCTCCATATTACTCAAGATTATCTTGAGTTATTAAGCTCGTCCTACTTGCCTCATATGGTGAGAGTATATCCACCATACAAACCTAGGCTATAAAATATCTTAGAGAGTTTTGCTGGCAATAATGGGGGCATGGGTACCATCTCCATGATCACATCTTTAGACTCTGACAAATGTAATCTAGAGCAGTCACATACAAGCTCAGTCAACATATAATTCTTAACCAATTTAAAGTTTGGACCTAATCTTCATGGTAGACTTTGATTGCGGTTGTAAGAATAACTCATGTTCTTTTTTGTTCTTTTTGTAAGGAACGCCAAGAGCGTATTGAATAAATAAATAAATAAATAAATATTTAGAGGGTGAACATGGTTTTCTATGGTTTGGCTAATCTAGGTTAGTGTGAAGGCATACTCTTCAATTGAACTGGCTTGGTGGCTGGAAGGCGGGGCTTCGTGACCTAACTAAGGCCATCAGAGAGCACGCGCACAAGAGAGGCGCAGGATGCGTAGCGGGCGCGTGCGGCCTCAATTAGGTTACAAAGCCGCGTCTTCCAGCCGCCAAGCCGGTTGAGTCAAAGGCTACCTTTTCTTTCCGACCGGAATACTTTTTCTGATGTTGAATAATCTTTTATTGCTCTCTGCTCCCCTTCATCTTGCCGTAAGAGGAGGTCGTGGTCACAAGCATTGCCTTGATCTTTCGATCCTATCTCGTAAGCTATAGATCCACATATAAATTGCCACATACGAGACATCAGAAGTCCATGAGAGAACTATAAGGTTAAGAAGTATTAGTGTGACACTCGTTTTACAAGCGCATATTCTGCATGACTGATATCTACTTGATCTAGAGTCGAATCCCATATTGACAGTAACCAATTCGTAGCGTTTTTTCGAAGTTGCTCCTGTCTTAAATTTCGAAGGGAGCGCTTTTGTTCGAGATATCAGAAATAATAGAGCAAACATAAAACCCATGCATATTTTTCGTGTTGATTTTTTTATGTTTCAAGAGTTTGCTTGTGAATTTTGTGAATTTTTAATACATTTTTCGTGTAAAATAAATAAAAATAAATAAATATTCGAATTACCAAGAATATGTGGCGTATTCTAGTGACTTGATTAAGATGATGGATTACCCTTCTATTTGAAAGTTCCATATCCAATCCAAAAAATGGGAATCTCCTTTTCTTTCCTAAGCTAAGCTCTGCTCCGGCGATTTAAGAAGAAAACGCGTTATTTTCACTAAACTTGCGTGTACAATGGGTACCTGCTGTACGTTACTACGTTCATTCTGCATCTTACCACTTCTTCTTCTTTTTCTTCTTCTTCTTCTTTCTCTTCGAAGAAAAGTGATCGCAATTCCTCACTTCTACACAAAACTTATATCCCTGTCTTATTTACGCATGCCATTTTGAGCGCTTACTACGGGGGCTTTCAGTCGCTCTCAGCGGATACGGTCTTTTCTCACGCTTGAGGCGTAGGAAAATCGGTACTTTTCCGTTATCCGGACCCATTTTTTCAAAAAAGGAAATTGCTTCTCTTCTTGTACCATATTTGGTCCCAACTTTACCAGAAGAAGTGTCAACTTCCTGCCACGTGTCAAAATTTGACATGTCATTTACAGGTCGTTTAACAGGTTCAACCAAGAGGTTGTGTTGCCCTACTTAGCGACGTAAATTTAATCTATTTTTTAGTCAATAATGGCCCCAAGTTCGGTTGAAAAGTATCGAAAATGAACATTGTTATTAACATTCATGACGTCATTGTATTATTGATAAACAGATTAGACTTGCCCAGAATAGGATAGGCTAGGGTCCCATCATATAAGTGACAAAACAAGCAGTAGCGAGGAACTTCAAGCCATTATCTATAGTCTCGTCTACCTAAATTCGCAAGGCGAAAAGTTTAAAGAGAAAGACAATACTGAATCATTGCTGAAAACGACGAAAATGTTCTAAACTACGTTCTATGTCTCTTAAAGAAAACAATTAAATAGCTTTTAGGTGGTCACAAATGCTCTTCTACCTCACCAGAAATGGCTTCGAAAAAACATGTCAAAATGGACCAAAACCTGCAGTATTTTTCTGACACGTGGCAGGGAGGCAGTTCTCGTTAAATTTGTAAAAAATCATTTTTAGACCAAAGAACGTATTTTATGAGAGCCTTTTGAAAAAAAAGGTCTGGATAACGGAAAAGTACCGAAATACTCTATACTCGAGCATCAATGGCTGAGCTCAGGAAAATGCTCCGAGACAGGCCGCGAACGCGTTGAGTGCCTAAGAGGGGCGGAGCGCGGGGACCCAACCCGCTCCGACCGTGGCACTTGAAAACACCTATATATTTTTGGAAGCAGCATGCTCACTTAACCCTGCACCAACTCTCAGCTCGCTAAGTCAAAAATTGCGAAAGGTTTATAAAATCGATACGGTGGGAACTTTTATAAGTTTATATTACCTTCGTTGTGAGTAAGTTCACTTACTCCCGCCCTTTGCACCAAGGCTGAAGGCAGTTCAAATCTTGCATTATACATACACGTTACCGTAAAGCTTCATTTATAGCGATCAAAATGATTGTTTGAAAGCGAAACATCAATTATGCTAATCGCAGTTGACACAAGTATAAACATTGCATTTAGCCGTAACTAGCTTGCTTTCCCGGTCCGTGGGCCCGACGATTACATATAAATTATTCAGACCGAAACGAGCAAAGAATCCCTCTTACCTTTATCTTCTTTCTTATTTTTCTTCACTTCACACTTTTCTTGATCCTACTCCTATTCCCAATCCAGGCAGCAGCGCTTCCGTGGTAAATTTGTCTGCTTTCCTTACCACCTTGCTTCGGAATACCGCATTCTTCTCACCAATGTAAATGAGATCCACCGCCCCTTTTACATGGCTATTTGAGACAACACCCAGTAAGAATTATTGAGCCTTCTCGATAGGTGGCCCGAGCAAATCGCCGCAAAAAATAGCTTATCGCGTGTGCAGGGGTTGAAAACATATGTGTGCAAAGTTTGGCGCTTTTTGTTCCACTCATAAAGATCTCTATTCGACACATACTTCACGCAAACATACCTACTCATGAACTTTGAGTTATAAATAGATATATATATATATTATTCACTTAGCAAATTGAGAAGCGAATACCGTACAGCAGCCTACTATGTCAACTCCCGAACCCGCAGTCCAAAGCTCAGAAGCTCAAAGGAGCAAAATTCAATATATCTTGAAATCTAACGCCTGTGCAGGACTGAAAGAAATGGCTGGTAGTTACAAAAACCTGTATACTTGGTGGACCGTAAAGAGCGTTTCTTAAGGAACGGCCGCTGGTTGCCGGCAAGAGTTGCCGAGGTTGGTGGTGTAGCCGACTTTGACAGGTCAAAGACAGCTTAAAGGCAGTGTCCGGGCAAAAACTAGATTCTGAGATTTTATGATAATACGGGCCTATTCGCCATAATGAATCCGAAAATCCACACTGGAAAACGCGAAAACGGCAAAAAAGGCTCTAGCGCAGGAGGGAAAGCAGCGCCGTCCCCATCTCACGCGTCTTCTACATCCAACACGCCACGAAGGACAGGCAACCTCCAGACGAGGTAACCCCGTGCGTGCTCGCGCCTGGCACACGCCGGCGACACCGCCACGGGGGGTTTCCGATATTGTCGGCCCCGAGGATAAGATCTGGCTGGTTGTGCTCCACCCTTGTGTTTGAGTTTGGAATATCTTGTGTCATCATGTTGTGTGTACCTTATAATCACGCCTAGTGTGAAAGATTTGTCAGAAGGCAGGCACAATCCTGGGTAGTGCCTTGGTTGTAAGTACCATGCCCCAACTGTCGAGAGTTGGGAATGTGAGTCGAGTCGCAGGTGTCGAGTAGCTGCTGAGTAGGCTGGTGGCAAGGACCTCTACGTGTGTATGGAGTGTCCATGTGGCAGGCACAGGTAGCCTTATCACAGGTAACGCCACCACAATGTACGCTACATCCTATCACGGATGAGACCCCTGGCTCCCCTCGCCGGTGCAGGAGAGCCATGTTACCACTGACGTTGGGAGCTGGGGGCCTAATCCGCGACAGACGCTGCCCACCTGCTGATTTCTTCCCCGGCTTAGGGCCGTTTTTCGCCGTTTTCGCGCTCTCCAATGTGCGCTTTCGGATTCAGCGTAGCGAATAGGCCCGAATGAGCACAAAATCTCAAAATCGAGTTTTTGCCCGGACACTGCCTTTAAGAGCGCCCGAAACGTGGTGGCTATCATGAGCTCCTACAACGACCGGCAATGCCGGCAACCTCGGACACACTTGCCGGCAACCTGCCATTCTTATGCGACTCGCGCTGTGGATATTAAAAATGTATAAAGTGCACTATCCAATTAAGCGAAGCAAGCTCTAATAGACAGCTACCAGGTTTTCTCAGAAGCTAACCTGCTTTAAATCGTACATATTTTACCTTGAAAAATCGGATTTTCGAAAGTGTTGCACGCCCACTTGGCCGTGACCTAGTTTACACACAGTAAGTACATATCTGCAGTTGCTGAATTTTTAGAAGCTAGAAGGCTAGAGGTCAAGGAACAAAAAGAGGTAAGAATCCGAAAATTGCGTTTTTTTAATTTTTATACCTCAAATGAGAATCTTCGACGACCAGGGCACATTAACACATTGACGATAACGTCACCCACATGCAGGGGGTCATGCATGACTGCTAGCATTGATGATTTCCTCGAAACACTCAGGAAGCAGGGAAGTTCATCAAAAAGAGGAGAAGAATCTGCATTGAATGGCATCCTAGTTGCCCGCTGTTTGATGTTCTATGAGGTTTGGGATGACCAAAATGGAATTTGTTAGCAACAAAAAATCGTTCCATGGTAATTATTTGGAAAACTTAGATGTGAAGGGCAAAAAATGCATTGCCTGCATTTTGTCTGCTCCATTCGAAAGTGAAGGCTTTTCCAAAACTTTGAAAGGTTTGGAAAATAGCTAAAATAAGGGTATTCAGAAATCATGGGTTGGAGATCCTGAATTATCGAGCGAACATCAAGAGAATTGGAATAATACCCTGCAAAAAAGAGGAGGAAATTCTGCACCGGACACTTTCTAGAGCAATTTTCTGTCTTTAACTTGAACGATTCTAGGTCACAAACACGGCAGTAACTTCGGTTTGACCTAATATATATCGGTGCATTTTTCCTTGGCTGAAGTTGAGGAAACGAAAATTTTCATGCTTTCATCGAAGCTGAGCTGTTTCCACATGGATATGTGTACTATAAACCTTCGGAATACAATTGTAAATTGAATCTCCACAGCTTTAGTTTCCGATAGACTGTTTTAGCGAAAAACAACCTAGTGAGAGAAGCTAAATCCGATGATTCTCGAAAGTCAAGGTGGTTGGAAAAAAATGCACTGCTGTACTTCCATTAGTAGTGTAGTAGTGGAGTGGGAACAGCCAGCATCGCTTTGTTATAAGCATGAAATTTTTGATTTTTCGGTGTCTAGCAAACGAAAAAAACAGCTCAGGTATAAAATGTTTGATGTAAAATGTACATGCTCGAGCAAAAAGAGACCCGTAGGGTTTTTTTCGACGGTCGATCTCTTTACAATTTGAGCGCTTGGAAAATTTCATTTTGGCTTCGAACTTTGCGTAAGTCAAAGTTCGTGAAAGAAAAAAAAACAAAAAGCATCTTGTAGAGCTTGCCTTGCAATATCGGGAGGTACCATGAACCCTACTGAACATGAGAAATGTTTGACTTAATGTGGTAAAAAGTCAAAGTGGTATCAAAACTTACCCTTTGGTTCAATTGGATTGGCGGCACCCTTTGGTTCAATTGGATTGGCGGCTGGAAGGCGGGGCTTCAAGGCTTAATCAAGGCTAAAGAACGATCAGAGAGCACGCCCGCCCTTCCAGCCGCCAAACCCTTGAGTTAGCTTATGTTACATATTTTTAGAACAAGGAATAATGGAGAGCTTGCGTTTTTCTGCATTCAACTTACACTGGGTGCTGCAAAAAGCTGGAAACTAAGGGAAAATGCTCCGAGCAGAACAAGCAATAGTAATCGAACTTCGAGCTTGCAGTAGGATGCTATGCGCAAAATCAGAGGTATAATAAGGTAATACTGAACTTCCACTCCAAGAGACCATGTGTGTGCAAAGAAACGATATGCCGATAGCTGAAAGTTGTGAGGTAGAAACATAACACTATCAAACACCTCAAGTTTCTATCACCTGTACCCAATATCCTGTATCCTGAAAGATCGGCTGCAGATTATAGGTGTATGTGCAAGCCCAAATGATATCACGAAAGATTTGTTTGCGATCGAAAAGAATTACATAGAAATAACCATCTGCAGATGTGTATTTTTTATGATGGTTTTTATGATGATGGAAGTATTAATTAGAGTTGATTGTCTTGTAGATGTGTGACAAGTATCATTGCTATCTTACACATATATGTCAGGAGGATTACAATCATATACACTGGAGCAATGCGCTTGAACCGTCTGCTGTAGAAACTGCACACTGATTTGATTGATAATCCTTTTTTGAGAAGAATTCCCGTCATGAGATATCCGGACAGCACGAAAAAGCTGAAAATTTAAGCTAGCTGTTGGATAAAAACAGAGCAGCATGAAGCTCACATGTCTACGCCTACAAATGCCAAGCGGTATGATTTTGGATTTAAGTGCATCAGGAACACAAGAAGAATAGCAACCCCTCTAAGTCCTTGTATATCTGCTCGTTTATTTTTTCTGAATGCGGATCTCAATTACAGTATTCTTTTCTGTATGACATGACTTACTGAGCTGTCTGAACGTTCTTGATGTCACTCATGACAAACCACCAAAGCAGTGAAATCAGTACCCTGCCAAAACGTGCAAGAAGTGCCGTGGAAAGCGCTACACACACTAAACAAACGCACAATACAAAATACTAACACCCAAACACAAAAACACACGCTAAACGCATTGTTCGGCAACCATTCAAATGTTATTTTTTGAATACCTCACAAAAAGAACAAAGATGGTAGTTTCTGACTAATTTAGTGAGGACCGCCGCACAGTCACGATGTGCAATGATGCCAAAGCAACGGCTTCATATTTCGCAACTTCCATACAAAAAGCGGAAATAGCACACTGTTTAGAATCAAAACGGTAATAAAACACACATTTGATTGATGATCTTCGCGATACGGTAACGGTATGTATGCATTGTGAATGCTACACATGTTCTAGAACATCGTGTCAGCAAAGCATAAACTTATCTTACAGCCTAACTAATTATGTGATGGGAGCAAATTTTTGGCCAGGAGTTTATAATCCGTATATGATATGACATTTTGAACTGGTAAACATAAAAGTTGTGGAACAACAAAGATAAACAGCACTGTCCTTCTGCCCTAGGTTGGACAGTGTGCAACGGGATATGCTAATTTTCTTGTTTTGACCTTTCTCAGACAATCGCCGGGGGCAAGCGGGCACCGGAAAAATAGATGGCTGATTTCTCGCACCCCGCTCGCGGATTTATTGGAAAACAATCAGGACTTTTCGGAAGACCGCTTGCTGAGTTCTCGATTCCTCAGAGATTCAGCAATATATCTGCAAAAGATAAGAGTAAAAAATTCAACAGGCGGTCTCAAAAACTCGCTGACCATTTTCCTGGAATTTGCGAGCGGAATGCGAAATTTCAGCAACGCGCATTTTCCGGCGCCCGCTTGCCCCCGGCGATTGTCTGAGTTGGTGCAGATAGTCATGTGCTATCTTGCATTTCTCAAGCAATAAAATGATTTCCTTAACAAAGTAAATTAGGTTGAAAAAATTTGTCCCTTTTGCGAAAGACTATGGATCTTTGCTACGATAAAGGTATAAATGCGTTGAAACATACATTCGATGCAGCTTTTCCTTTTCTTTCTGATGATTACATTCTAAAAACCCTGACTTTCGGCTAATTTTCACTAATGCTGTTTTAGGATGTGGGAAAGAGAAGATATGATACAAATGGGGCAAATCTCGGAGTATGTGGCTAAGCTCTTACAATTAGATCCGTCTAATCTGCCGTTTGTAGCTTAGAAAAGCATTTCTTTGGAGAAACCAATTTTGGCTGAGTCATGTAGCATGCAACTGCAGCAAAAACATAAAAGTGCGACTTCAAGCCTGATTGATTAAAACATCAGTCATGGAAAATAATCAAGATTCAATCGTTTTAGTCAGCATTACAGATTTCGGAAACTTGATCTATGTACTCTAAAATGAATATAATGTAGTCAAAGGCTTACACACATATTAGCTAGCAGCGCTTTTTGAATATATCGGGACACCTTTTCAAAAATCAAGAAAATTCTGGCGTCACTGTTGAACTGCTCTAAAGCCATAACGATAACATCTTGCGTAAATCAGGGAGGAAAAATAGCTGTCAGAGAGAGGATAAAAATCTGCAACGAACGGTACCAAAGTAGAGTAGATTATCAGGTAAATGGAGGTGCGCTTGCAGAAGTGGAACTTGGGAACTATTGCTGCAGAGTGAGAGATTGCAGGTAATTTGTGTTTTCTTTGCTCATTCTTCTTTCTCAGGCATACCTACATCTAATAGGAGTAGAGGATAAGGATAGAGAAATCATTTTTGTTGTTTTGAATAGTCCCTCGTTTAAGTTCAGGTGTACCTGATACAAGCTGCATCACGTGAAATGTTTGTGACGTCACCTTTTTTTCATCTATTCTCTACCAAAAAGTTTATTTACCACGCTAGTAAGTTTCTTGAATGTTAATTACTCACCAACAGTGGATTGTCCACCTTAAATTAACATTGTCTCACATCTGCACTTTATGTGATGAATGAACGTCGAATAGGATGACGAAATCTAATAGCGTTGTAAAGAAACGCTTTCTATAAGAAAGAAAGACAGGGTTAATTCACAAATACTCAATGCGTCGTAAAACAAATGCGACTGTTGTCGGAGCCGCGCATCTCTTTCATTCTAGTGTCACTACCAATACTTCAGCCGGGACTTTTTTGTTTTGCAGATTTTTGAAGAATAAGAGTGGAGGTAGAGATGTCTTCTTTGAAACAAATCACTACTGAGAGGAAAACGACAATGAACAGAAGCGGAAAAAACCGCTGCTGGATTTGCTGCTTATGCGGCGTCGCGCATAGTGGGCGTCATAGCACATCAGCTCGAGCGAAAACTGCTGCGCCTTATACCCGGAAAATTAGGGTAGTAGGAATGGGTGGAAGGCTGGCGGAAAGAAAATTTCTGCTTTTAGGAAAATTATTGGCGGAGATCAAAGATAAGTTCAACCCAGTTTAGGCGTAAATTGGAGTGGCGAGCATTCGCCTCGCAACGGTACTACAGTTCATATCTTGCTAAATTCTATGTCTGCGTCTTCTTTTCCTCACTCTTCTTGACGAAATGCCTGCGCTCTGCCCTCAGCAAAGCGTAAGCCCTACTTTACTGCGACGATTCTTCTATACCGGCTTGAAACAGATTGTACTTTCGTTTTGGCACTGTATTTACGTGAAAACAACTGGTCTTGTTGAGAAACATCAGAGTTCTAATAGCTACTTCAGAACTTTTGCACAAGACGTTTGTGACTATTGAATAAAGCAATCTTTTTTATTAACAATGTCTCGATGGATCATTATAGCCAGTGAACCCATCTGAAAGTTTTCCGATATCTGACTTCGCATCTAAAGCGCTAAATAGTTAGTTTCGATTTCTTTCCAATTTTCTGACATTTCTATCATTGCAGAAAGAGCGTGCGCCTATCTAAGTATGGAGTTTTTTATTTATGCAACTTTGTCATACACCTAAAATGAATGTACATTGAAACAAACAAAACTTTTCCTAAAGTGGATCGAGTTAAGTTCAGCTGCTTTTCATGGTAACGGCATATTTTTTTCTGTTATTTGCCGATAGAAAGAATTACGCCGTTACTAAAAGCAGCTTAACTTACACTTGATCAAATTTGGAAAAAGTTTTGGTTGTTTCAGTGTACAATCATACTAGGATGGCAAAGTTGCATAAATAAAGAAAGCCCATATCTTAGACATGTGACCTTCCTTTTACAATGATAGAACTGTTGAAAAAAAACAGAAATTTTGCACAAGACGTTTGTGACTATTGAATAAAGCAATCTTTTTTATTAACAATGTCTAGATGGATCATTATAGCCAGTGAACCCATCTGAAAGTTTTCCGATATCTGACTTCGCATCTAAAGCGCTAAATAGTTAGTTTCGATTTCTTTCCAATTTTCTGACATTTCTATCATTGCAGAAAGAGCGTGCGCCTATCTAAGTATGGAGTTTTTTATTTATGCAACTTTGTCATACACCTAAAATGAATGTACATTGAAACAAACAAAACTTTTCCTAAAGTGGATCGAGTTAAGTTCAGCTGCTTTTCATGGTAACGGCATATTTTTTTCTGTTATTTGCCGATAGAAAGAATTACGCCGTTACTAAAAGCAGCTTAACTTACACTTGATCAAATTTGGAAAAAGTTTTGGTTGTTTCAGTGTACAATCATACTAGGATGGCAAAGTTGCATAAATAAAGAAAGCCCATATCTTAGACATGTGACCTTCCTTTTACAATGATAGAACTGTTGAAAAAAAAACAGAAATAGTGCGCGGCATCACGGTGCTCTCGGCCATCTCTCAAGAAGAGCGGTCGATAGCGAGCCGCGACAATCTGTAGATAAAAATCACGAATCTCCGCATATTCTATGGCACACGTAAAGTTTGCTTCAGTGGACGATGCCTGCTATGTCATGGTATCCTGAGGACTTCTTAATCATAGCGAAGCCGTTGTGGGAAAACTCCGTTTCATTTCCTTTACCCCCTATCCCTCCGCGTGCTAGTTTCTTAGCGTCATTGGGTTTTCGAAAAAAGTAAGCCAGCTCATCATTGGTACCAACTTTCAGTGCTCCAGATGTTTTCTGATGTGTCTAATATAAAATCAGCTACGGCGCTTAAATGTCTGCTACTCTGTTCGCTTTCGGAGCGGTACGCATCCCAGCCTCGGCTTTCGCCCTTGTGGCCTCTTCTTTACTCTTACCTTCGTTCGTGTCGCTTGCATTACTGATCGGTTGCTTCTGTGATATCGGCGTAGTGCCTACTTCCCCGCGCCTTGGACGAGTGTATGGATTGAATGGTTTGATAGGCACGCAAGGATGGGGTTTTAGACGTTGAACATCTAGGAATGCATAGACACGCAGGACGTGTGGTGAAGCTGGGTTTTCGTCGGTTAACACCTGCGGGTCAGTGTCAACCGCACTGTCGCTACTGCCTTGGTGGCAAGCGCGGCCGACCTGTGGACCAGCTCCCGCGAAAGCTGGGAGCGGGTAAGAGTGTGTCAGGGAAGGCAGTGTGAGTAAGTTAGAGTCCTATAGGTAGCCGGTTGGAGCTCAACCCTCCACGTAATATGTTTCTTTTATTTGTGCGTTTTGTTTTCTGTCTTTTTCTTTGATAAATTTGTACGTATACGTATGCTGTTTTTTGGGTAGGCGCAACGTGTTGGTATATAGGCGCCACCCGTTATTGTCGAAGTCCTTTGGAGTGAAAACTGTGGCACATGGCAGACGAGCACTCTCGGAAACGCAGAGCCCACCAGGCTGCAACACAGATGCTTGTCATCGAACTGTATTCATGCCATTTATTTTCAACGCTGCTGCAGTTATGCGAAAAGCGCTATCATTTTAATAAGAGTTCAAAGTTCTAACATTTGATTGCCAGCATGTACATGATCTCGATGAACTTCCAAATCCGCAGAACATCACAAAATTTTCAGTATTAAGGAGCAAGTTTTTTTGCAAAAATCATTATCACCCTTATTTTTAACGTATCATCACCCCTTAAACGCCATGCAGTCTAATTGTAGTATGCTGAGCTGAGATCTGCACAACTAAATCCGCTTTTTTAGACCATGTCTTTACCTACCCTTCCTTCTCCCTGTAAATGGTCTCGCTAAAACGCGCCCTTGTTCGTTGTACCTCTCAATCGTAGAACTTTTATCTCAGGTGCGTGTACGCCACCTGCAAAACGATTTTATGAAAGAAGTGGTGATGGTTGAAAATGGAAGGTCATAAGTATGCTGGATTTTGCAAAAATGATGAGTTAGCAGCGAGCTGGTGCAGAATAAGACAACCTGTTTTTGCAGCAAAAGAAGAACAAACCAGATAGCAATCAGTCTGCAATCAGCACCAAGAAAATGGTAATGATGCAAACTCTTTGCGAGATTGAGTTGTCTTTCTCTGAATAATATTCAACATAACTTGACCATTATTTGGAGCAAGTACTCAAACGATCGTAGAGGGTAGACGGGCAAATAATGCGCGCTACGTTTTTTCTCAAAGATCTTTGTCAGTCCTTTTCGTTGTGACAAATGACGTATGGTGCTTTTTTTCAAAGGCAAAGAATCAAACGGTCGCCTTTCCAAGAGCTCGTGCCGCGATTTACAGGACGAAGAGTGGAATACAAGGAATTGGTTAGCTGTCATTTCGTAACTTATCTTCCACCCAAATTGTTGGGGACACATTTTATGAGCCTTTTTTGTGTTTTATCTATCCCGCCTTCAAATGCGATATCTCAGTCCGAAGCAATCTGGTTTAAGTGCGCTAATGGAAGTTCCAGCCTTGCTATTTGTGATCTCGACGAATCAACGGAAATCGACAGCGGGACTTATAAAATTCGCTCCACTTCGACGTATGTGCCTACAAAGTTTGAGCGTAAGAACAAAAGTAGAATATTTGATTTGGGACATACTCGAGCAGACAAAGAGACAGATCTATGCATTTTGTGCATATCTTGACGAATGCACGTAATTCTGGCCGCTCCAATAAAAAAAATTCATTTCCTATCCACTTCGTCCAAACCCATTCGATTAAAAGAAAGCAAGTACCGTTTTTATGCCAATGAGGCAGACTGAACACTTGAAAATGAATATCAGGTCAAACAGGGGAGTTTACAGCGAAATAAAGTCCAGTCTGTTAAAGCCAGACGATCCATAGAAGATAATAGTGCTGCAGTGAATTATAGAGCAATTTTCATTACCAATATTCGGTTTTCCCATACCGCAAGCAAATTTCTCAACATGTCAACAAATATATAATGAACGCATAGCAAGATATATATATATATATATATATATATATATGAATGATTGCTCACTTCCGATGCTATATTCGGAAAATTAGCTCAAAAGATGAAATTGCGCAAGCAGGGGTTTATTATTTATGTTGTACTTTCAAAGGTTTGAGTAGACAGCCATGTATGTGATGTCAGCATCTTTGACTGTCAACCGCCCGACACTTTTCTATGTTTTTTAACAATGAAAACACACAGCAAGTGCAGAAACTTATTTGGACTTCTCTAGTTGCCGGAGAACACGAGTTCTGTAGAACAAACGGGTATTCAAATTTCTGAATTGAGCAAATACTTTGAGCTTCGGCTTCAGGCTTTCCCTAGATCGCAATTCATGCGTATGCCTAAAACTTATCTTGCAGAATTTGCCCTGTTCCGTCGAGTAGCACCATGAATTCTTTGTTGCCGCATTCCTGCGATGTCAGAAAAAAGCAACGCTTTTTTCAACCGGATGTGTATCTTTGATAACCATTTTAAAAGTATTGGCATTGACCTGGAGGCCTGAAGTTTATTATGGAGAAACTAATTATCAAACATGTACTCATACCTTCGATACATAGAGTCATGTACTCTTCACTCTTAGCGTCATGACGCTGATATTATGATGTAACTATATAGGAGTGAATTCGAATGAGGCATGTATAGTGAGCGGTATTCGAAAAAAAAGCTCAGAAAACAAAAAGATTGCGCTTTTGTAGCCTTATCTGCTAAAACGAAGGTTTTTATCCGAAAATTTTCCTAGAATTGAGGACAACAATTCTCAATTAACTTTTTTACAGACTCCGATTGAATGTTAGAAGTTCACGAAAGCTTTTGGAGTTTAATAAAAACGAGAAACTGCGCTCACATCTTGCGCAGAGAGTCGCCATTTGAATGCTGGTCTATCTCGTTATGGTGTTTTTCAACATCCGCGACGTTGTCAGTGCTCCTGGTCGTGGACACATGTCACATTACCATTCTCCTTGATGCTACTTACTTTGATATTGGAAGCCAAAGCTGTTGTAAATCATTGATGCGAAGCTTTATGAGATAACCAAAGTTGCATACTCAGACACTTGGAGCGTGCAGAGTGCGTACCGTCACACGGTTGAGCAACACCCAGTCCGCGGATGGCGGGACATTGGTTGCCGCGCCGTTGCTGCTGGTCTGCGGATGGCTACCATTTGCCTGTTTTTTGTTGAGCTGTATCCCGCAAATCTTGATAATCAACTCCACACTTCATATGCCAAGAATGAGTTCGTATTTAAATTTGAAATTTTAGATCCAGCACCCGTTCGCAAAACCACCAATCGCTCTTCATTACTATGGGACAATGGTAGGAACTGCTGGCTTGCAATGTCACTGTGGAATAGTCGTTGTTCACGAAAAAAATCCAGAAATTCTGAAAAGTGGAATTTTACGCACGCTGATTTCACTGCTCAACTCTCCGGGACTGTAAAGCCTTTCAAATGGCGTGATCACAATTTTAGGGAGCATTGTAAAGACAGCGATTACGACCAGGCATAGATTATGGAGGAAGCATTGTGATTAAAGGCAATGTTCGTATTTGGTTGACTCTAATTAGCCTAGTGTAAGAGTTTCCAAATGGTTTAGTTTGCTTTCTAAGGCGAAATAGGGCTCTCAATGGTCCAAAATCTTCTTCTCAGATAATCGCCGGGGGCAGGCGGCCATGCCATTTTTGGGTAAGCGGGCACCGGAAAAATAGTTTGCTGATTTCTTGCGGTCCGCTTGCAGATATTTGAAAGAATTTCAACGAAATTTTGAACGAATGCTTGAATAACAATTGCGGTTTCCTTGCAGATTAGCTGCGGCGCAGTGGCCGCATTCTCGCGGACTTTCCGCGAGAATATGCAAAATTTTCGGGGTCCGCACGGTCCTTTGTGGAGAACCGCGCAGCCCCCAGGTACTTTCCGCTGAGAGAAAGTACCCCAAACTTGAGTAATTAAACCATCGATGACTCCTCTGCCATGTAGAGTCTCACCTTTGCTCGGCGTACACCCGAAACTGCTTGAAAACCGTCCGAGCGCCAGCTGAAAATTTGACCAGCGCTCGCTGAAAGAGATTATTTGACGAGCGCTTCTGTGTTGCTGCCCGCTGGCAGAACATTAGACAGTAAAGGAAGTGCCGCCCGCTGAAGGTTTGGCCACGTCCCAAAATTCTGCTGAGCGCCTGCAGAAAAACGCGAGTTTGCGGACCGCCTGCCCTCGGCAATTGTCTGAGTTGAAACGCCTACCGCCTATAGTAATACAGGGGTCGTTGATTTGCTCCATACTGTAAATCTAAGTTGAGCTAGCTTCACAAGATGGTACCTGAAGTTAGGCAAAAGACTTCTAGGAAAAAGAGATATGAACGATCAAACAGTGTATACGTACTTTTGGGACATCCTGTATAATAAACTCAAACCTATCGTTACAATGACTTGCTGCTGGACTATACATCAGGATGCCAGTTTGCTTGTAAGTGTTTGGCACTACTGTTTGGAGACTATCAGATCGTTCTTTGTAAGAACCTGAAATCATTGCAGTGCCAAGAGAAGGTCGTATTCCCATGGAATCTTAACTATGCCAGTGGCCAAAAGTGAAGGCGGTTTTTGCAAAGAAACTGTATACTTAGTTTTCTAGTAGTTTTTATAGTCATTTTCGCGTGGTGATCATTGTACTTTTTTCTTGGGAAGGGCCATTTCAAATCAAGTACCTTCCCTTGTGAGTAACTTGGTGCCTTTGCATCCAAAGTGCGTTCATGAAAAGTCAGGCGATCGGAACGCAAAGTTTGCTAGGCTTCCTATCCTAGCAATAAAAACTAGCAGCCACCGCGCATTCTTTTTAAGAATCATGAGTGATGTTCGGAAGCAACAAGCTGAAGTCACACTCAGTAACCACATAACTCGCGAGAAAGTACTGTCAATGGTTTGGCCGTTTGATATGAGATGCACCGGCTAAGGCATTTTTGGAGGCTGTTTTAGTTAGAAACCCTTTTGCATTTTGAGTTGAGTTAGCTAGGCACTTAGAACCGTTTGCACACACTACAATGTTTTTGACACACTGGACCTTGAAAAAGAGAATTTTCCGGCATGGCTGCATGCAATAAGTGCCTCTTTACCGGATCAGGGCTCGGCACAGGTGGCTTATAAGCAAGCTGGATATTATTTTTGGGACAAAAAGCAAAGGGATATCGTTTTTGCGGTCTGAAAAAACACAAGTTAGGTTAGGTTCTTTAGTTGACGTTTCCGATTTTGGGTCAAAGAGGACTTCGTAAAATTTTGCAATAGTCAAAGGGGATTCGTTTCTTGCATATTGGGAAGGCACCACGTACCGAGCTCTGTACCAATTTCGAAAATGAACTCTCGCCCCTATTATGCCAGCATACTAGCCACTACATCACTCAACCACTAGCCTGCCTAGCAGCGTCTTCGATATCAAGGAGCGCCCAAAACGGAATTTTCACTCCCACAACTACTTTCAGAAGAGAGATTTACAGAAACGGAATGCAGATTTGAAATCAGCGTTTAAAAATGCTTTGGGCGGTATGCATCTCACATCAAGGGCAATGGTCATTGGAAGTATTTCCCTTGTCAGTAGCATTACATTACAAAGTAACAGTTCTCTCGCACGCTTACATGGTCTGCATCCGCTACTTGACAGCGCAATCCGGATATCAAGATCAAGCCTCGGCACATGTGGCTTATAAGCAAAGGAGATATCGTTTCTGCGGTCTAAAAACACAAGTTAGGTTAAGTTTTTAGACGACGTTTCCAATTTTGAGCCAAAGGGGACTTCGTAAACTTGCGAAAGTCAAAGACTATTCGTTTTTTTTTGCTAGTGCTAGCCATAGCTTTAAAGCCACCTAAAACTCACTGTAATTTGCTCCCTCTTGTTCGAAATTGTCTGAAAAACCGCTATTCCGTGTCAAGGCCCGGCACAGATCGTCTGGAAGCAGGCTGGACATCGTTTTTCAAGCAAAAAGCAAAGGAGATACCGTTTTTACGAATCGGGGCCGAACACCAAGAATAAGCGCTATTCAGTCGAACACAAGCTTTTCGGCCAGGTTATCACACGATCGGCATGCTCGTGTATGGCGAAAAGTGCGCGCGATTTGAAAGCAAGGCTAAAATAACCAAATTGCTTGTTTACAGCCCACACTGAATCATATGACACCAAAATTGAAATGTATGCATAAAAACTTGTTTGCAAAAGAATTATGCAAAAATATTTGAAAACTTATGTGAAGTACTACCTTTTCTAAATTTAGTCCGCCTCCAGACGGTCAGCAGATGATCTAAGATCGTCTGGAGCATATATTTCTGTCGCTTCACAAAACTTTCGGATTTTCCTGTCATGTACGGATTCCCCGGTCAATAATCTATCCTTGAGCATGAAGACATTTTCTTTATTGCATTAAATTTTCCATAAATCGCATTGTTAAATATTGCGTTCCAATGCCAAACTCTTGTGCATGCGCACTATTCAGCTCTAATTGGGATTTTCACTCCTATCTTACGTTTTTTCTTTCATAGTCATCTTTCTCGTTTTCATCTTCTCCTAAGTAGGTAAGTCGAAAGGGACTTCGTAAAACTCCCGAAAGTCAGGGGAGACTTCGTTTTTAGAAACCCTAGAAACCGACTCGCGTCGGGCCATGCTCCGTGTGCAAACTAACGTCTGTCATTGACCAGGATGGCTCCCAAATTCATTGGTATTGGCCGGAGAAAAATTGAATTTGAAAAAAGGGGTTCCAAGGCTGGTCACAGCTATAAAGCCACCTCTCAATTCTAATCAATACTACGTGTTTTGAATCTCAAATTTTTTGTACATACACAACATCAAAATATAAAACATTTATCACACTTGGAAGCAGTCGCCTCTTCAAAAAGAAGATTCATCCTGCATTTTTACTTCAAAATGTATAAAAAGTTATGTTTAGAAAAATGCCTTTCCACCGATTATCAAGCTTTTGATTGACTCGAATGAAGGTTCTAGGCTTCGCCGAGCCTTTGCAATAAATATGGTGAACAGCGCAGGAGTAAACATGGCGTAGTCGCTGATCTTGACGAGCCTCAACCTCACCTCCAGGTAGACGAGTTTTCGAACCGCAGAAGCTGAGTTTCAATGCCCAAAAAGCTCTGCCACGTGCTCAGCACGTCTCCTGTAGAACGACAGGCTCGTGCGCATAGCTTGAACGTCATCGCAACTCTCAGGATTTGGTTCCGCCTTGAACGCCTTTTTTCCAAAAATGAGTGGTGCACTCTGCCTGATCATGACACACTCTGACCTCTCGATCGAGCGGGAAGCTAAACTTCAAAATTCTAGTATTCCTGTCAGTTTTGTAAGATTTGACTTGAAGAGGAGTTCAAAACAGTAAAATTTGAAGTCATGTGAGATACACTGCGCACAGAACTGCGGACAAAGCTTTCTAAGTTCGCTGCAAATGCGTCTTTGTAAGAAGCCTGACAGCTTCTGCATGAGTACGTCACCATGCAAACAAGGTGTCAACTTCCAACCGAAAATTTTCGCGCGTCAGAAACCGAGTTTTACGTCTCAAGATGAGGCTCGTTTATCATTGTCAGCGACTACGCCATGTTGACTCAAGCGCTTTCACCGTACTCCTTGCAAAGGCTCGGCGAAGCCTAGGACCTTCATTCGAGTCAAACAAATGTTTGAGAATTCGGTGAAAAGGCAGTTTTTTAAACATTATAACTTTTTATATATTTGAAAAAAATGCAGAATGAATCTTCTTTTTAAAAAGGCGACTGCTTCCAAGTGTAACAAATGTTTCTATTTTGACGTTGGGTATGTAAAAAAATTTGAGATTCAAAACATAGTACTGATTAGAAATGAGAGGAGGCTTTATAGCCGTGACCAGCCTTGGGAACCCCTTTTTTCAAATTTTTCAATTTTTCCTCGGCCAAAACCAATGAAATTGGGAGCCGTCCTGGTCAATGATATGACGTTAGTTTGCACCACGGAAAAGTGGTTTTTCAGACAATTTCGAACAAGAGCGAGCAAAGTACAGTGATTTTTAGGGTGGCTTTATAGTTATGGCCAGCACTTTATTTGGAAAGCTACCTCATGCAAGCTTTGATCAAGAGATTGCCATCTGCACTCAAACTGCACAATCTTCCTTGTTAGATGCAGCGTATTGGGATGGGCCGATGCAAAGTACTTCTCGTAGTCAATCACTTTCGACTAAAAAAAGGAATCCTTTATACAAACATCAATTCAAATATATGTGAGGGTCATAATTTCAAAGCTGTACGAGGTGAAAGCGTAGCTGGGGTAGTAGTGATAAGAGTCGGTTTTTTGATAGTACGAAGAGACCGCGTCGAGGTCAAAGCCCGATTTGTGAGCACCGGTGTGAGATCCTGATCCTGCACCAAATGCGTAGCGCTAGCGCTTCTCTTTCTCATCCGTTCACTTGAATTTCTGAAAATCACAGGCTAAGAGGAAGTTGTAGAGAAATGGTTTCAACTTTACTCAAGACTCAAGGCTTTGCATGCGAGATATCAAACAGTAGACCTTACCTTACGACGTTTGCAGAGCAGGAGAGGTGCCGATCGGCAGTGGTTGCTCTAGAGCAGGTAAAAAGCAATTTGAGCTCTTTCTTCAAATCGAAAGAGAAATAACCGTATAGATAGGGAGAGATGGCAGAGTTAAAAACGGCAAAAGCATAAATGAATTTTCGCACATCTTTCGGGATCCTGAAAATTTGTTCTACAGAAGAGGCCAGAAAAAGGAATCTACTTTGGGCGAAAGCGAACAATGTTTCTTGTGCTTGTATAAATCTTAGTCTTTGATCACTCACCAATCTGTTTTAGTAAGAAAGTGCAAGAACATCATAATTGCGTAAGGCGTCCAGCAACAAATGAAAGCGACCACAATGACAAAGGTCATCCTAAAATACAAAATCAAAATGATACAGCGACCTTTGCTGTTCAATCACCACATAAATTATGGGGGATTTTCGACGAGAGTGTTTTAGAAATTTTTTTTCGAGAAAAGTGCCGAATAAGCTGTGATGTATTAACAAAACCCCTTGTACTCTAGATCAGGGCTTCTCCACCTTTACCAAATGCATGGAAATCAAATGTTTTGATGCAACAGTGTGTCTTCTTTGATGACGGTCAACAAAACAAACACGTAGAGCGCTAAAATTCTGTCCTCCATATTCATTCGTAGTTTTTGGACACGGCGACTTGTTTATACTTTAAATAATCAATGCAATTTCCAAAAAAATTTTAAAAATTGAAATTAGTCTTATAAAAAAATTTTCGGGGGCGTAATGCCGCCACGCCCTCTTTCTTTAGAATTCCTCTAGAATTTTGGGGTCATGGGCCCGAAACTCAGGAAGCATACCAAAAAAATTTTTGACACCATGCACCTTCTTCGGAAAAATTTTTTGTAGCGTCCCCCCCCCCCTCCCTCCCTCTCGAACGGAAATCCTCGCGCTACACCACTGTTACAGACTCATGTTTGAATTGCTTGGTATAGTGTCTATCAATAACAAACACTCGCGCATAAACTTTTGCATGATAAACCTGAGTAGACAAGTGCGGCTGCAACTATAAACAGTAATGAATTGATAGCTTGAGATAAAGCTCGTTCAACTACAATTCTACAGGTTAGACTTGACGTTTCAAAAACGAATCGCTGAAGTATGATGAATTTCATTTACCTTTCATGATTTCAATGATAATAATAGCTTTTTTGCACTGTAAATATCTTTCTTGGAGTATGCTCTTGTACACTATTTCTGAGAGGACATTAGGTCGCCAAAGGGCAGCTCCAGCGGGGACAACTGCAATAAGTGCACTTCCCCAGCTCGTGGGAGTAGTCCGAGAGGGTGGAGCTTATTGGAAACCTTCAGTCCTCTCCTGTCTCTGTATCAGATAGCGATGGTTTGTGTCCATATTGGTGATTTTTACAAAGTATCTAAATGTACCAAAACTTTAATTAGATTACCAAAAAACGCCATAAACCCCAATTTTGAGCTTCGGATTCTGCATATATCTCCCTATTCTCTAACTGTACACAAACCTAATATGCTCTATCCCTAAAAGACAAACCACTTTGAAGGGAGGTATAAAGTATCGTTTCCCCTCATTTTGGTCCGGTATAAACAAACACTTCACCAACCTTAATGTCCTACTCCGTGCTCTTTCGAGAGTGTTGACACCGCTACGGCGAAGCAGGCCATCAGAAGCCAGTTCTGCTGGAATTAAGCAAAATCATGATTTCTCATCATATAAGTCCAAAATATAGCTTGCCTTCTTTTTTCTTGGCAGATGATTCTTCTGATATTTTCCAAAGAATTAGCGAATAACAAACGACAGTGACAATAAGTGGAAAGAAGTAGACCTGTATGATGTTGAGAATGGAGAAGTAGAAAATAACCTGTAAGGGAGCACTCTTCACAACGGAATCTGTGTGCAAGGACATAAAATCTTTTCTTTACAAAAGCGAAAAAAAGCTCACCCCTGTAGAGATTTCGTTGACGAGATTTCTGGAAACACATTGCGTGTATGTTGGGTAACATGGATGAGTGGCGGTTTTAAAGAGGTAGAACTGGAATGAAAAATAGCAGCATTCGACGATGGAGCCGCGGCTTTAGCTAATGCTTCTGACTGATTCCCTGGAGGAATCACTGGCACCGAACACCATTTCTTTTTGTTTTTCACACGCTGGTTTGTTTTGCTCTTGCGCGTGCAGTGAGAATGTTTGGAAGTTCGACCTTCAAAGGCTAGCAAAGCTCATAAATTATCTCCTAACGATACTGGGTCAGACGCGTTGGGTAACATTCAAAGTTGGGCAAATTTGCTTTCAATATTTTTGGCATCTGTCAAAGCTCAAGCAAACCCATAATTTTGAAAACGCTGAAATTACCTGTGGAGCACTTGTGAGGAACGAGGTGATCCAAGCAACGATCACCATTTTCTGTACGCTTTTCCGCGCACGCATTGCATACAGAGGGAAGAATATGGAGTAGAATCGGTCAAGGGAGATACAGATGAGAATGTTCATCGACAGCGCTATGCCGAATACGTCGAAGAACTTGCACGTACGACACAACTGAAAACACGAACCTGAACTGATTTCTAAAGAATACTATTGTTCATGAACTGTGATGCAATGTTCCGAACGCTGTTGGACCTAGCGACAGATTTTCCAAATCCAAACAAGGCACTATCTACGCAAGGCTACAGATTTTGCTGGAATTTGCAAATGGCGTGGTGAGCATGGGAGTGATATTATACTGCATGGTTGAACCTTTCCTGGGTTATGGTAGGTGCTGCATCGGGTCAAAACCTGAGATTGGCTGTAACCTTGCGCGAAGGGGTCCATGCTGTAACCTTGCGCGAAGGGGTCCACTGCGTGTTGAAGCCTCTATAATGAATCGAGGTGAGATCCCATACCATGTACCTACCGTGACTGCACTATGAAGTGGCATCGATGGGAATGGATATGATTTTCGTGGTCAGCATGTCTAACTATTCTATGTTGCAGATTCCGACTCTGTTGCAAGCCTATTGTATTCCACAAAGCATCTTCTTTCTTGATCAACACGCAAAAAGGCCTCCGTGTGTAAAGACGTCAGCGAAATTCGAGATTTGGCATTTTGTATTGTGATACTGCCCTTAACCATTTTAGTTCTAAAAATCTTTGCGAGATCTACCTTTTGGACCACAAACTTTTCGTCAATCAAAGCCAAAAGGTCGTATTGTCGTAGTGTCAAATTAGAAGACAGAAGTACTATGTCGTTTATGCATTATAATGCTATCAAATTCGTGAGTTCTGTGTAAGCAAATGCATTGAGACTGGCCACTCTTCAACCTCAAAATTTTTATAGCCCAGCGTAACAATCTTTCTCCTTTTTCAATATTCATAAAAGAGATTTGGTGCAATTTAGGCAGTCACAATCGGCCCACAAAATTTTACTTTGAAGATCACTCATTGAAAGCTTTTTCTCAGAGCTCACGAAGAGACCTTTCGTCCTACTTCCGTTTCGTCCGAGCGATCGCACGCCATCTCCTTTCCGCGCTAAAGAATATGCATGTTTACAATTTTGAGAAAATTTGGTGTTGGCATGCAATTCTCTTTGTGTACTTCCATCTGTGTCAGTGGAACTGGCAAAAAAACTACAGCTAAAACACGCTTCCAATAACATATCGGTACATTTATGCACGAGCAATGTTGTTAAAAATTGTGAGTCTATGTCACGCTTGCTCGGAGACCGTGCAAAGTAATCAGACCACTTTCCGGTATGCAGACACCGAATATGACCGGCCGCGGGTTCAATAACTTCTCAGGAATTTTTAATAACTTCTCAGGAATTTCTAATTACGTGCCTATGGGCGGATAAAAACACAAACCACAGAAATTTTGTGAAACTTCCCATCAATTTTTTTTCATAAGGAAAAATTGTTATTTTATAGGAACGAGTTCAGAGCAACTCGATCGAAAAATCATCTTTCTTTTTTCTTTCACCGCACTCCCTCTGGAAACGTCGAAAAAATTAGCACGAGAGTTCTTTTACATTTTACTTAACAAATGCAGCTTTGTTTGCGTCTAAAAACTTCCAGCGTAGTTTTGAGGACAAAAGAGAAAAAATAGAAAGTAGCCACATACATGCATTAGCTCTACTGCCGCGCAAACCCTGGATCTTCGGTGAGTGCACTTTTCTACTAATAAACTCAACAAAGAAAGATCTTTTGCAAGCAATGAGCAAGTTTGAAAACATCGGAAATCCACTTGAATTAGACATTTTGAAAACAAGGGTCTTCACTAGCTTCACCTGGAAAAGGAACAAAATCTTTTACAAGTTTGAACAATTTTCAAAGTCTTTTTTGGCGCCAAAGCTAATGGGAAGTGGAAAATTGGCTTTATTTGTGAAAAATGGCCTGAGTGATTTAAGGCTCGTTGTTTGCGATGGGAGCAAGATTTAGCCAAGTCGAAAGTATTCATAAAGTATTCATTCGAGTTTTCTTGACCATTGTCTCAAACAGAGTTTGACGTCTCTCATGCCACAATTTGTCATATCATTGTCTGCTTGTTCTAAATGAGACATTCCATGGGTCCACCCAAGACTCGCGCAAGAACGATGTTTCGCAGCTGAAACCCTCATCAATATCCAGCTTGTCCCTGTGGCAGCCGTGACAGGCTCTGCTGCGATTGTTTATAAATTCATTTTGCAACATTTTCTGGGGATGATGTGATTTTGCTTGGAAAGAAAGACATAGGATTAGAATTCGATACACAAGGCATGTCAGTTCCTTTATCGACTGTGTTTTTCCCTCAGGTCTCAATGGCCCCAATGTAAGTCTAGCTTGAGAGTTGACCCTGCAGAATCCCCGTAATTCCTGCAAAATTTTCGAAGAAAGCTTCTGTCGTGCCAAATTTTAATGCCAACATCTTCTCACCGATTCACAGACTTCTAAATGCTTAGATTTCAGCTACGTAATTTCAAGAAAGTTTGCATTTTTTGATAGAAAAGTGACTGGACGGACTATTTGAAGCGCGGAAAATCACGACAAGGCCATCGAACACTTTCGCAACTTACAATATCGCCTCCATACCAAGCGATCGTGTAATTGTGTAAGATCTCCTTCGGCATGTAGAATAGCGTAACCATTAGATGAGCTATGTTCATCTGTAGTAGCAAAGAGTGTACCCGTCGCACTTTGATCCACTGATTCCTAGAATTTGCGCATAAATCTGGGGACAAACCACAAAAAAAAACTAAGCACCTGCAGAGGATGAGAAACATTGTGAAATTCCCGACGAACGCTATGATGAATACTATTATATAACAAAGTACTATGGACATTATTGAAGAGGTGACCGTCAAGTCGGGCGGCGGTATCTGCGAGCAATTCAGCATCTGAAATTTGTAATTGAGGAAATTTTAGTTGGCGAAAGGATCTTGAGCAACGGAAGATCAGCAAAGATGGCATCCCGGACATAATCCTCTCGTTGCAGAACATGCAATTTAATGGAATGAGATCTTTGACTGAGCTATTCATTCATTTGCACATATGATACATTTTTTCATTTATTTATAAATATTCTCAAGTGCATCAAAATGGAAAGTCAAAAAGAAAGTTCAAACAGCACATGAGACCAGCCAGTCCTTAGCTTCAGGGGTAAAAGAAAATCAAGGATGGATAACAAGACACGAAGCTCTAAACCCATCTAAGACTAGAAAAAACGAGCATTTCCAAAAAAAATCTGAATCTTGCATTCTCAAAACGGTACTTTTCCGTTATCCGGACCCATTTTTTCAAAGAAGGATATTTCTTTTGACCATGCACATATTTGGTCTCAGTTTCATAGAAAGTAGTGTCAGCTTTCTGCCACGTGTCAAAAAAATTTGACACGTCATCTACATGTTTAACAGGTTCAACAAGGGTTTGTGTTGCACTATCTAGCGACTTAAGCTCAATCTGGATTCTAGTCAATAATGACCTCATTTTCAAAAAAACAATTTCAGAAATGAACACTGTTATAATAATAATGTCATCTTGTTATCAATGAATAACTTAGACCTGCACAGAATGGAGAAGGGTGCTAGGATTCCGTCATCCAAGCGGCGAAACAAGCAGCAGCGAGATACTGCAAGTCATCATTTATAGTCTCTCCTGGCTAAATTCGCATGGCGGAAAGTTTGAAGAGAATAACAAATTGGATTTATTGCTGAAAGCAATCAAGATGTTCTGCGATAGTTCTAGACAATTTTGTTCCTATAGAAAACAGCTGAAAGGATTTTAGATGGTCAGAATTGTTTTATACCTCACCGGAGATGATTTCAAAAAAAAAACAGATCAAAATGGAATAAAACGCGTCAAATTTTTCCTGACACGTGGCGGGAAGGCAGTCTTTGTAGAATCTATAAAAAATTGTTCTTAGACTAAAGAATGTATTTTATGAGAGCCTTTTGAAGAAATGGGTCCGGATAACGGAAAAGTACCCTCAAAACTCATGTGAACCCGTTTTTGGGTGTCAGCGAGCCCCCGGTAAAAGCTTGCCGGCCTGACCTCGATATTTTTTTGAAACATAGCAAGATTCTGAATCTTAGAATACTACATATATATAATATGTAGGTATAAAGAAAAGCTTGTCCGTGGTTCGAGAGGTCGTTATCCGAAGTTATCAGAAAAGGAAAAAACAGGCAGAAATTAAGTACCGGAGAACAATAGTAAAAAAAGCCTTGTCTTCTTATCATTTGAAGTTTCAGAAGAAGTGAGTGGCTACAAAACTCAAAGTTGCCTATCCTGTTGAAATCTTTCCAAAACTCATTTAAGCAAACTGCAACCAAATTCTGAAAACCAGCGAAGTGGAAGATGACGGAGGCTAAAAACGGGTGTACATTTTCGCAGATTTGCAAATCATAACCGTGTGGACATTTTTGAAGCTCATGCTCTGTGGCACAAATTTTAGAATTTATGGGTCTATTTTTCCAAATTTTGATATTGGATTTTCTTTGCGGGAAACCTTGTTTTTAACTGAGAATGTGATGAAAAACGAATTTCCCCAAAACTGGAGGTTCAAGATTTTTTACTCTTTGCCTTATATTATGAAGTTATTATGAGCAACGATTTTGTGAAGCTCAACTTGTGCTGATATAACTTTGACTACAGTGAAAATACGACATTTTAATGGTATTATTCGCCAGGATGGGAACTGATCAGAATCAAAAAAAAACATGTTCATAATAGATCAAAATCAATTGCTGAGCTAATTACGGTGCATGGGTTGTCCCTAATCAACCCTGCGTTGTAGGCAAAGTGAAAAAATCGAACTTCCCTCTTGATGGAAAGAAACAAAAACGTATAGAGCTTATACAGAAAAAATATCGAAAGCACTCAGATAGAAGGAAGGAGTGCTCAAACGCATGTTTTGTCTGAGTATATTAGCGCGAATTCCCATGACTGCGTAGGAAATTGTACCCTCGTTTTTGTAGCAAATGATTTTCTTCAATGAATATTAAGGATGTTTTCGATTGCCGACAGTAAAAAAATTGTAGCAAAACATTATACTAGTTACTGAAAATGAAAAAGGTGATTTATCTGAGATATTATACCTACTGAGTCAACGCTGCCTACGTACGTTGAAGGAAATTTATTCCACGTTCTAATTTTGCGCCCCCTATTTCAAGCTCAAGATAATGAAATTTTTTGTCAAATCTAGATCATGCTCATTTAGCTCAATGAACCTCATTTAATCAACTTTATTTCAGTCAGCTCAATCGCTGTCATATTTAAAGCCTATAGCCTAGAACATGATGGATATTTTGGAACCATATAGCAGGATTCTTTGCGGAAAAAAAAATGGAGGCAGTTGTAACTGTAGACTTGAGCCGAGAGATACAGAGCTATGTAACATTGGCATCAAATGTTATTCATACCACAAATGCACCAATTCATATCCACGTTTCTGCTTCTGGAGTCACTTACAGTCATGTATCTCTAAAAATTGCTACCTCGATTTATAGTAAACGTTCTTTAAATGGAATTGACTTACTGTTAGAAGAGTAAATGCCGATCCGTCTTATTAGAGGCTTGCTACTTGAATGCGAAAAGTTTATTTTGAGGCAGCTATGTCTCCACCAACGATTAGTTATTTTTTGTCGCTCTCGAACTATTCGGTCGGCACATAGGTCTTTTCATATTCCTACCTATAAACTGATATTCTTCAAAACTAAGGCATCCACTAGGGTGCAAATTTGTGGGAGTGTTCTTGAGTGAACAAGCTGTACACTTATTTGCAGGAGCATAGACCTCTTATAGGCAAAGTGTGAAAATTGAGCGCCATATTGTTTCTCGATTTATAGCCGTCAAAATGTGCAGCAAGTTTATATATGAATATATATAGTGGGGAAATTATATGCGTGAGTAAGTAGGAAATTTGCAGAATGTTTTTGAACTAAGACAATTGTTTTCGTTTTTTCGCAATTTGGATTTTTTTCCATTTTGTCTTGAAACTCGATGCGGATCAAGGCTGGTACGAGCTTTTAAAAGCCATAATCTAGAGCTTGCTTTGATCTTTCTGGTGCCTCGCATTGGAAATCTAAGAAGAGCAGACTCATGCTGGTGAAAAGTCAGATATGAAAAGATTTGTGGAACAACCTAACACTTACTACAACCACACATATCTCCTTAAAAAGCAAGAAGCCTGCAAAACCGTGGAAAACTTGCCGAATATGTACAAATGTGCCAAAGTTACGCCAGGTTTTCTGCAAGCTCCTTGCACCCCATTAAAATCTTGATAACCGATAATGCATAAATATATAGAAAGATTATTGAAAAGAGAAGCAGCAAGTGAGCCTTTCAAATAAATGATCTCCAGCACTGATATTCAAAGCACATATGGCAATTCTTTCTCTAAGAAAATTTGAATAAAGAATTTTCGAATTGTTTCTGGTTCCAAGTGCGTTCACTAAACGATTGCCCTAATAGTAATTTTTGCACAAAACGCAGCATAGCACCTGTTTTATACAAAAAACCATCACTCAACTTACGGAAATTTGGATATTGGTTAGAAAAGAAAAAAAATTTAGCCAAACTCTCCGAGAACGGGATCCAAAAACTTTTTAAACTATAATAGCTCGTTTTGAAAATAAAATAAAAGGTCTGCTATTAAGAAGGAAGAATTTTTCTGATAGGCACAATGAGGAAACAATTTGATAAAAGGTCAGGTCAGGGAAAAACACTAATTAACAATAGAATCATATTAACATTGATTAATTAGCTTTTAATACTAAAAAAGCGCATATTTTTAAAAGGGCATATTGAAGTAGGACTGCAAAAGTAGGCATAAGAAAGCGGTAAGGAGCATTACCAAGCTCAGACACGAAAATAAAAGTTTCAATTCATTTTTAATAAGTTCAGTGTATCTCGTTGTCAAAAGGTAGAGTTGATCGTTTGCTAAAATGTACGCCTAACAATAGTACAAGTGAGTTCACATTGAAGGTGAATATTTTACATGAGTAAAGTGAACTTTTTGATATCCTTCAGTCTTCAACTTACAAACTCTCTCAAAAAATTTACTGCTAAGAATTAAATCATATTTCCCGATCTAACTCTAAAGAATTGCATTGATCAAATCTTTTGAGGACAAAAAAAAAACAGTTGGGCGAGTATCATTTTTTGACGAAAAAAAATGAACGTTCTGATAGTCCAAGACATCTTTAGATGCATACTGAATACAGCCGAGTGATGACAAAAAGCACAGGATCATGCAAGATTTGGGTGCTATGAACCAAAAATCTGCTAGTACTGCAGCAGTGTGCAAATTAAGGAAAAACAAACACATCAACTACTAAATAACTTTGAAAAATTGTATTTGTAGGAGAAGGAAGATGTCAAACGATGAGCCTAAAAAGAGACCGCAGGCAATGAAATCCCAACAATATGGTTATTGCTTGAACATCAAGGAATAAACAACCTAAGATGACAAGCATAACTACACGTTCTCGGTCACGCAAAGTATAGTTTTGAAAAATTTGGTGCCTATCGTGCCAATTTTTCGAATTTATGAGGATAAATAATCGAAGGTATATGAATTTTTTGGGAACGCAAGAACGAACTTGTCGAGAGATTTCATGCTTCAAAGGAGTAAATCAGCGGTGTGGACTTCAGCTGACTTTGAGTGGATGTAAAAAAGATAAAACTCAAGTGAAGCATGTTTTGGAGCGCTGAAAACGCGCTAAATGGGCAGAATTCTTGGCAAAGAGGTCGTCGATTATCGTCTGGGGATTCATAACGGCGTGATGAGGTGGCCGGTCCCGGAAGGCTCGTGGTGCCGCGTTATCTCGTGCCAAGTGTTCTGTAGGGGAGGGGGGGGGGGGGGAGGGTGGGGGGCTCTACAGGGCCAGTTCGGCAGTTATGACATATGTCATGAGGACAAGCTGCTCGGGTGAGCAACGAAGACTGATGACTACCAAGGCTTAAGCGGTACAGCAGTTTATTACAGCGCAACACGCAGTTATCTCCGAACTGCACTTATTTCGCACCACCACTGGACTTTAGTGCTCCCTTTGGACAGATTTGGGAACGACTATGGATGTCGAAGACATCGATATGGCTTTTATGTGGCTTAAATGCAAGTTTCGCCTTCTGGGAAGCCAATCGCATGCGGTTGTTTGTGATAGCTGCCACAAGAGTACAGACTTTGAACAACTAGAAACTATAGTATATAAGGAGAATCCCACTGAGAAAGCAGAAGCTATAGGAAAACCTATTCCTAGGGCCATCCTCGCACTCATTTGACGAATTAGAATTTCTCCTAGGTTGTGAAGAAAATTCCCAAGTTCTCATAGAACTTTCCTTTATTCTGTGAATTCAAGCGCATTGACTCTTTTCGAAAGGAGCAAATTTTTTTGCACAGACATTATTTTCTATTATATACAGTTGAATATTACGTATAATACACATGACGAAATGTTATACGGATTGGAATGTCTACCTAAGCTAGGAAATAATTTTTAGAATTGGTGCAACATTATTTTTTTCTCAACTAGGTCAAAGTCAAGAGACTGTCTAACATAGATTTAGGAAAGAAAGCGCTTGAAATTGCAAATTTATGTCTGATGACTGCCGTGACCACTGGCAAAGTCCATAAAATGAGTGGGATGATCGGGAGAGAAGGAAAGCAGAGTGATGATAGCTGAACCCATCTCCAGACCAGATTCCTGGAAGAAGAGAGTTGTTTGTCGCGATGCAAAGCGATTACCATCCTCGTAAGCATTCCTAGTGCATGAGAGGTCTTATCGGAGTAGCTGTCACAAGCAGAGGAGCGTTAATGACGACATGAAGAAATGAGCAGAATAGCTAGTAGATGAAGCAGCAGTTTGCTGCTGCTGAAGAACGAGTCAGAGACCGATAGGTTTAAAATCCGAAAAAAAAGTGAGAAACAGCTGCCTGTATGAGCTTTGTCGCACCCTGTTCCAGGAAGGAGGGCTGTCAACATTTTCGCAACAAATTCGTTTTTCACGCTTCCAGAAGCAAAAAATTATCTTTTCGTAGCTTTGAGTTTACGATAACTTTGCAGTGATTGATCTGAGAAATGATAAGCTGTGAGCTACGGAGCAGCAAAATTATCAAATTTTTTTTTGGAATCGTCGTACGCCACAAAATCTATTAGTAAGAAGACTAATAATGAATAGATTTAGAAGCGTTGTTACGCGCAGCTTCCAAATATTCGTGAACGTCAAATTCTTTGAAACTGAAATCTACCAGCTTTTCACATATATCCACTTGTCACGGAACTGTCACAGCTAATTATGACAGCAGTCATGCAGTAATGACATATTCTCGCCTAGTGTAATAAGTTTTGAGCTCAGATAGAAGCTTTTGAGCACTTTTTCTTCTGAGGATCCTCGCCTGCAAACTGAGAATCAACGCCGTGAACGGAGAAACAGGGACACTGAATGCCCGACCAAAACCTTTGAAATTAGGACGGCTAGAAAATCTTTGTAAGCCTACGCAATCTATTTGCGCTTGTTTTGTATGTAAGACAAGCATTGCACATAAACAGCACAGAAGAAATTTTCTGATTTATAGTATGACCTGGATAACCTCTTCTAATAATGGAAATAACTATTCAGAGCTGCGTAAAGCCAGCAAATCAAAAAGTTTTTCGCACGGAAATAACACAAAAGTAGATTACCAAACAATATGCACAAACATCTATAACAACGCATACCAAATAAATTTGAAATTTTCAACAATATTCGAGTGATAAAGTACACGCCTGATTTCACTGAATATATAGCAGTCTTGGAGGAAAGTGATAAACAGCCTTCGCTGGAGACAACGAACCTACTATTCTGCTCCAGATCATCTGAAGATATGAACAGCTTTAAACACATTCTCATATATTTTCTAACCGCTTAAGAAAAGTGGCACTTGCTTGGGTGAAGAAGTGCAATGAATTAATCAAAGAACTGGAAAAGGAAGGCCGCAATGGCGTTCAAAATCGCCCAGAGCTTCATCAAAACAGCTATTCGTTTGTAATAAAAAAGAACAGCGGCGAAAATAAGCGAATGAGCCACCTATAAACGCTCTTTGATAAAAAGAGTAAAGTGGAAGCAGAGACTGATTCAGGGAAGCACAGGAAATGCACAGGAAGTAAATGTAATTCAGGACCGACAGGGAGATGCGGGGTGTCCCAAAAAATGTACACACTGTTTTTTCACACTGTAAAAACGTCGATAAGGATTTTGGACTATCCAGTAGTTTCTTTGACTATGGCAGAATGTATTTGCCTAAGCCCGTGGAAGAAATGCCAAATCCTTTATTTTTCAAGCCTTGGAGTAATTTAGCATAATCATCCATCTCGCCAAAGATTTGTTACGAAATTCACAGTGCAAAGCAAAATAACATTCTGAAAAGTTTGTGAGTTAGTGGAGCCAAAATGTAAGAAGCTTATGTTCCTTTCTGAAAGAAGCTTTCCAAGTAACAAAGCGATTTACATTTGGAGTAAATTATAAACTACTGCAAATGAAACGTTCATGAGAGAGAAACACATCAAAGGAGAAGAAAAAGCAAAATGTAAATTGTGCAGGTTTCAAGAAGAATTGACCGAATCTGTGCTGAATGCCCTGTAAGCATTGAAAAAAAATCAGAAAAGAAAACGTTAACTATGTGACTTTTCAAGCGTAGAAAACCCATGCCAGAGTCGGGGCATTCAAAAAAAGCATGAATCTATGGTGTATAAATAATGACTATTTATACAGCTGCATTCATTGATAGATTTTTTATATGGCTTTGTTGATGCTGAAAAACGTCAGAGTTCATAATCCGCAATGAGTAATTCAAGCTAGGAATTGTGTGGAGAGATCTAGTGAAGCTATCGACGGATTATTTCCTTCGTGACCAGTCAAGCAAAAAATCGCACACACTTCGGCATCTTACGCAAATGTAGTAGGTGCGAGGCTCTGTTATGACACCTCCTACTCTCAGCGTTCCCCTTTTCCTCCTCCTCCCCCTCCCCTCCCCAACCATTAGCGATGGAATAGAGACTATGGAACAAAGTAGATCTTGATTAGTCACAAATAGAAAAATTTCGTGAACTCCAATTTTTAACCACACGATGAACTAACGTTGAGCTCGAAGTATAAGTAACTGTATGCATTTCGTTCTTTTGAAAGGAACAACAAAGCGTATGAATAAAATGACAAAAATAATTCAATCATTGAATATGCTCAAAAAGAGCCACATATGACGGATTTCCGTTAAATAAACGAATATGAGCGCAAAAAAAACATACTAGAATACTGTTCATGAATTTACAAATTGAGAAGCTCGTTACAATATTTGAAAAATCCTTTCTACGATTCTAGAGTTTACGGTGAAAACAGCGTAAGTCCTTGCATCACTTTAATCCAAGAAACTATGCGAGTATCATAGACACCAGCGGCATGATAAATTATTAGAAATGTACATGCCATTCTTATAGTTTTATATCAGAATAGTACCATAAGAACTTAGCAAAGGCCCAGTGAGCTCCAGATGTAAATGGCTCAATATTTACTTGAATTAAAATTACATTTACAGCTCATATTACCAGTAGCTAAATGAAAGATGAGCTCCAGAAAAATTTCGAATCTCAAATTGGCTTGCGCCTGGAGTTTCTTCTGCCAGAATACTTGCGACATTCTAAGGCCCGTATGCACGTACATCCCCGCGGGGAGGGGAGGGGATCTGAGAGGGGAAGCGTCATATCTCGCTAGTCTATATACTTTTCTTCTTTTTTCTCTGTCTTGCTTTTGAAGGTTCCCATACACTGATACTTGCGCATATTGGATGCCAGGTTACTGCCAAACATGATTAGATATTCACTATTTCGTCTGATCCCCTGGGGATCCCCAGGGGATCAGAAGGACTAGTGAATATCTAATCTTGTACGGCAGTAACCTGGCATCAATTATGCGCAGGTATCAGTGTATGAGAGGCTTCATAAACAAGATAGAGAAAGGAGGAGAAAGATATGTAGACTAGCGAGATATTACGCTTCCCCTCTCAGATCCCCTCCCCTCCCCGCGGGGATGTACGTGCATACGGGCCTAAGCCGCTCGAGTGGCTAGCCGATCTTCCGTGAGAAAGTCCACGAAAAAAGCGCTAATTTCGTTGAAGATGCGATAGCTCCAAAAAAGAGCTCTAATTGCTGCAAATTAACTCAAAGAAAAAAAGGAGAGAATTTCTTCTATTTAGGTCAACAATTTCTTTGTGACATTGCAAAAACGTTTCTTCAGCAAATTGCTCTAATTAGCAAGCTGCAAACTCTGAAAGTTATATGTTTTCTCTGCCTTTGTATGTAAGTGTCCTTGCAGTCAATATGGGTACTAAAAAAGTAGCAAACTATGTAGCACCACATCCAGTGACAAATTTGCGAACATCAAGAGATTAACGACCATACTTCTCTAAAACATTGCATGAAGCCGAACGAGGATAAGAATTCGTCACATAGTTTTTGATATACCTCACTCAAAGAGTAGAAAAAGGATTATTTTCCGCTTTATTGACCACATCTTATGCCTCTCAAAAATTGGCTTCTTCAATGTAAAATTTGCGAATAAGTACTAATTTTTGAAAAGAAAAAAATACTTTTTGAGTTTAATATTGAAATTCTTTTCTTTTTAATTTTTTTATTTCAATAATAAACTCAAAAATTGGATTCTGAATACTTTTCGGAGCTTTGCTGAAGAGAACATTGGACTGAGACCAATTTCTCGAAGAGCATGCCTCAGTAATTGCTTTTCATTTCAATATTCTATTTACCAGATGCACTGTCATGAAATGCAACCTAGTTAGATTGTTTGAAAAAGCTGCCTCCTCCGCCTACTCATTAAAAAGTGACATCTTTATTCTTCGATTCATTCCGCTTGACGGAATAATTTGCAAAAATAATTGTCTTTGAAGAGGTCACACAAAGAGTTGCGAGGTAACATGCATAAGATATTTACTCTAAGAAATAAGCTTCAGTGTATGAGATTTTTTCCTAGGAAACGAACCAAAAAATCGTTTTTTTTCTTGCATATATTAGGTTGTCCGGAAATTAATGTCCGTTTTGAATTTCAACCGCAATAAGTCATACACTTCTCATTTCTAAAAGGTTGCAAAGTACCATTCGATAGAGCAAAGCAAGCCCTACAAGATGGCCTTCTTGTTTTAGCAAGAGCTCTGGTCCATCTCGAGTTTCGAGCCAAAAACTAAAAAGATTCAACTGCCCGAAAAATCGAGAAAAATCATAATTCAGTTCATAAGAATTCTACAAAAATTCTAACTTGCTCACGTAAACACTATCCACATAAGACATATATGTACGCCGTTGCCGTATTTTTTCTTCTATTAGAAATCGAAAAAACGAAAAATTTCATGCTTTTGCCAAAGTGATGCTGTGTCGTCCCCACATAAGTAGATGTGTACTACAAATCTGTAGAAGTACAAACGTAAATTTTCAGCTCTCTACAAGCTTTAGTTCTCGAGAAATATCGAATATAGCTTTTATTAGTCAGGTGGTCCAAACTAAAATTCAAATTTCTTGAGAACTAAAGCTTGTAAAAAGCTGAAAATCCACGTTTGTGCTTCTACAGATTTGTAGTATACATCTACTTATATGGGGACGACACAGCATTACTTTGGCAAAAGCATAAAAATTTTCGTTTTTTCGATTTCTAAAGGAGGAAAAAATATGGCAAAGGCGTACATATATGTCTTATGTGGATAGTGTTTACGTGAGCAAGTTAGAATTTTTGTAGAATTCTTGCGAACTCAATTATAATTTTTCTTGATTTTTTGGGCAGTTGAATCTTTTTAGTTTTTGGCTCGAAACTCGAGGTGGACCAGAGCTCTTGCTAAAACAAGAAGGCCATCTTGTAGAGCTTGCTTTGCTCTATCGAATGGTACCTTGAATGCTATTCAGGAATGAAAAGCGTATGACTTGTTGCGGTTGAAATTCAAAACGGACATTAATTTCCGGACAACCTAATAGATATGTGATAGCTATAACCATGGTCCTCACGACTCACAACCTCAGCTGAAAAATTTTTGAAAAAAAAACGAAGGCGGTGGGAGCAAGGCATAGTAATGGCCATGAGTAGAGATTTTTGAGCTTTCCAAAAACGAATTCATATAAATGCGATAGATAGGGGAAGCAGCGAGCGAGCGTTTGCAATATTAAACCTTAATTTTTTGAAATTCAGGTGCTGCAATCCGACGCAATCGTTTTTCTTATAGAGTTCCACATTTATGTAATTATGAAGCAAAGGTAAATAATGCCGTCATGTGGTCCAAACCAGTCATTTTAATATTATTACATTAATTCGTGAATTCATTTGGAGAGGGGAGCTCAAATTTCTCGATGCAGCAAAGAATTCGAGACTTTTTTGGAGCTGTGAAATAGAAGAGCTTGGAGTGCATTCCTTTGTCTACTGTGATCACAACATCAGCAATTTCTTTCTTTGCGACTTCTTTTCCTTTTTTTTCAAAAAAAGGAGAAAAAATGCAAAAGAGTTTGCCGAGCTGGAATTTGACCAGACATTTGCCATTAATCCTTTGTTGCTGGTTTGTTGCTAAGCAATCAGAGAGTAAATATAAATATAGAAAGAATGGATGCCTTATAAGCGCGTATTCGAGGTAATAATTGTTTCTAGAAAAGTGACTCATTTGTGCACGTATGGTACATGTGAGTACAATTCGAGGTCGGAAATCCCAGCAGATGATTTGACGACGATAATAGGTAAAATTTCACACAGAGTACAAAGTCTAAGGAAGTGATTCGATGAAGTCAGACTTACACTGCAGATGGAGAATGACTGCAACTTCCCAAAAAAAATTTTTAAGGAAGTCAATCAAAAAAAAACATTGGAAAATCATTTGGATGCTGCTGCAGCAAACAGCGTAAATTTTCCAGGTTTTTTTCATTGTTCTTCTTCTCTTTCTCGTCGCAGGATCAAAATTCAAGACATTTGTTTTACACTAGCTTTATTCTCCTCTTTTTTTGCTGGACGTACATGTCTAGTTCTTTGTTCTTTTGTCATACTCAGATTTCAAAGTTTTTGGCAAAATTTCTCCGGGGGATGAAACCATAGTGTGCTTTTTTCGAGTGTAGGGATTCCCACGCATCTTATTAGTGAAATCAAATAAAAATGAAATGTAAAATTGAGGTCAAAAATGAAATGTGAAGGAATAAAAAAGTGGGTATTTTGTGGCAAAAATTTTTTTTCATGAAAACAGGCACGATGCACATTGTTTGCTTGACGTAATGAAAGAATAAGAAATCACATGCTATACAAGAACCTCATGGGTGATGAAGGATATACCTTGCTGAGAGAAAAATTTGTTAAAAAGGAGGGATTGAGACAAAATTAAAGAAGAAGTTTTTAACCTCGAGGCATTAACTGAAAGTGTGAGTGGCACACTAAGTACGAACTACGACACCCTTACTACTAAATTCTTAGAACTTGAAACTTTTTCTAGCGTAAAAAACTGTGTGTACAATTAACTTGTTCATGTTGATTAAATTGAAAGAGATAAGGAAGCAAGGAGAGAATGCAAACTTGGAATGAGCAGGTTTCATTCTTAACGCTTTCATGGTGTGCAATACGCATAGTATGTTACAACTGATCGACGATAAGCTACACTTTGATCTAATATACTGGGTGGAACTGATTAAACAAATTATTTCTTGGGCTAGTAAGGTAGAGGTCGTGCCCGAGCTCCCCGGCAAGAAAAATCATTAGCTAGTCGTGAAATTAGAGAAAGCAGATGTCAGAGTGCGTTGGGAAACGTCAGTTCAGCTGCCAGCGGGTTCAAAACAAGTGCGCGAACAGCCCCCCGTAGAAGGCGCTGAAGCACCCGTGCGAAGGCGAAATTGCACGAAGCAGAACGAGAGTAAGTCGAAGTTGTTTATGTAAAGGTCAATGCATAACGATTGAGAATTCGTCCCCGGACAGCCATGTGCCGACAGACGACGAACTTACTGCACGGGATCTCTGAGCAACCTGTTCGGGAGATTCTTGGGTGGCTTCGGCATAGTCATACTTGTCCTGCAGGTTTGGTTTACGTTTGAAAATTCGGTTCTGACGTACAATACAGCAGCCAAATAGAGTGCAAAAAATAGGGCTTTTCCGCAGCGACAGGATAAATCATCAGAAAACCTGGTAGCATATAAAATGCCTCAGATTCAATTTTGAAAGTATGGTTCCAGAATGTTCCATGGAATTTGCAAAACAAAAGTCTGGCATACTTCTTGAGCTTATGCGTACATGCCGAATTTTGCTTACGCAAAACGCTCCTATGGAGAATTATGAACAATTGTTACAGCCCGACATCGCGCGGCGACTAAATCGCGCCAGGTATGACCTATGCCTAAAGGGGGTGCGGATTGAAGCAGATATATCAAGATCCGACTTTATTGAAATAAATTTCTTGGGATTTTTTCCTAACTTTTGGAATACCAATGAGGTAGAACTTATAAAATAAAATTTTTTGAGTATATTGTTTTTTTGAAGCGCCTCAAAGTATTCAATGAAATGCATGCAGAACTGTCGCAAAATAATAACCTTGTCCAAACAAAGTCGAATATCATGGAAATCGTCTTTCACTTTATGATGACTAACCTCAAATTTCATCAGAATAATGTGACTATGAACGAAGCATTATCAACAGAGAATAATTTGAAAATGAAGTTTTTTGAAGTGAAATTTATGAATTTGTTATTGCATCATTATGATGAGTAATTTCATCAATGTAATACTAGCTTCAGTGACCAACACTTATTTCATCATTTTAAGAAGTCAAAGAAATTAACTATTAAGACTTTTTTGCTAAATTTGACGGTTACGTCGTCGACGGATCCTCGCATTGTCATAAAACTGCTTCCATGCAAAAATTTCATAATCTTGGAGTGATAATGTGAGCGTATGTTAGATGCTACCAAAAAGGTCAATGTAAGGAGCTCTGACGCAGCTATCTGATCCGTAACCAGATATGTGTTCAGTGCACTTGCAGAACCCTGCGTCATCAAGCTCCCTAGTTCATTTACGGTGCTCACGATAGATAAATACTTCTATAAATAGTGCAAATCCGGCTGTAAATTCAATGCAGGTAAATGAGTCATGGAATCAAATGAACCATAAAACAGCGGACAGCAATCGGGTCTTATGGAATGGCATGCTGGTATATCGAGGCAAAATGCCAATCATCATTCATTCCATAGAATGATAGGTTTTTGGCATCGCTGCTATTTTTTGGGAACCCTTACTTCTGGGGAAATAATGTCATGGATTTGATGCGTGATTCCATTTGAAACTAAAAGCCAGTTATGTCTTTTGTTTTTTCCTGATGCAAGAACGCATGAAAAAAATAAGCAGACTAATTAGATAACATAGATAAAAATAAGCAGATCAATTAGGCGGCTAATCAAATATTGCTAAAGATAGATAAATTGTTTTAGATGACTGTTCAAATTTCTTCAACTTATGACATTTGCCAAAAGGCGATGAAGATAATGAAGATGGTACTACAGCAGTCTTAGTAGATATGGCTGTCGATGTTGTGCCTCTGCGGTGCCCACAGCATTTGCGCGTAAATTATGGAGGGCCCAAAACTTGATCAAGTGAAATTTGTAGCCCTTTTTCGCGCTAGGCACTGTAATATATAAAGCATTACAGGGTGTCCCAATAAAATGTGAACACTGTTTGATCGTTAATAACTCCGTTGTTTTCACGTCTTTTGCCTGAGCTTGAGGCACCATTCTGTGGAGCGAGGTTCAACTCAGATTTGTAGTATGTAGCGAATTATCGATCGCTGTTCGTTACTGTAGGATTATGGTATGAACTTCTAGCATGTGGAATAGCTTCTAGCATTTGTTGTGAAATATGCCATTTGACAAAATTTGTTCAAAAAATCTGAAAAATTGTTTACTAGGGTTTTCGTGCGCGCTGATTCATTACACAATTTTTTACGAGTGTTTCTGACTTTTTTGACGGTGTAGTCACATTTCTGACAAACGCTAGAAATTCAGATATTACGGTTTAAATAGGATAACTTGAAAAGAAGCATCACAGTAAAATGAAAAATTCATATTCGAAATTGGCGTCTTCCATTGCCGTACATAGTATAGAAGTTTTTGGGTTGTTTGGTTTTGTTCCGAGGCAGAATATGGCCTATAATGGCCTAAAATCCTTGTCGAAGTTCCCACCGTAATGCTACAGTAATGAAGAGCGGTCGACGATTCGCTCCATAGTGTAAATCTAAGTTAAACCTCGCTCTATAGAATGTTGCCTCAAACTTGGCGAAAGACATGAAAACAAGGGAGTTATTAACAATCAAACAGTGTTCACATTTTTTGGGACACCTTGTATATAGTCGGGGGCTTTGCTAATGTGTGCAAATGCATATTTTGGACAATTGAGACAGGTCATTCATATGGGAAATGAATGACACGCAATCACTCTCATGCTCTTTCACACACAGCATGCCTGAACGATGAGGAAAAGTACGAAATTAGAAAGACAGTTTATGGATTCATGGCTTACCCCACCCCATGAAAATGAGCATTTTCATACCAACACGGAATGTATAGTCGACTATATAAACGTTTTTCTAAGGATTTCTCTATGCCTGTATTTGAGTCTACAGTTTGAATTATAGTTGACTCTAGATGTGAAATTGCTCTTTGTGAGAAGTTGGGACTGGTATAAGGAAAGCTATAAATGTGAGAAAAATATTATAGCAATCGCTGAGGCTTCGTCACACTAGCAATCAAGCGAGATACATGAAACGAATAAATCGACATGAAAACATTATGTGAGTCTACGAATTGTGAGGCACTACAAAACAAGGATTCGTTCGTACTCTTCTACATCCCAGAAGCCTTACTATGAACGTTTCTTAGAATTTTCTAGGCTCCTTCACTCGAAAAGCGAGCACCAGAAAATCCTCTTATACTTTTCAAGGATTCTTAGAGAATTTTCGGAAGGCTTCGTCCATAAATGAGTAAATTGGAATGCAAATAGACCATTAGTATGCAACAGCTTGTCTGATTTCAGAAATATGCTTAGCCGACTTTTTTGGGGGAAATATCTTCGGGGGTTGCTGTCTTAAAATTCACAGCACGTCTAGAACAAAGCGCAAAATCGTGGTCGCTCTTTGCCACCGTTGCAGATATTGAGTTTGTCCGCATTCCATGTCTAAATTCAATGTTCTAGCCACATGCTCTATGGTATACAATTCGATAGAAATGCCTTTCTACAAAATTTTCGAAGCTCTGGCTTTTTAGATGGAAAGCTGCAATGTTAATCGTAAACTGCTGACGAAATGGTCGTTACATGTGCTTCAGAATTGAAAATGAAAAAAATTTCTCTCATTACATTCACAACAAGCAGCAATTACAACGCAGCAGGGAGGAGAAGAAGTAAAATTTTTTTGAAGCTGTTAAGTAGAGGTGATAACTGTTGATGTTAGACTGAATAGTATCCAAATCTCAAATTTCTGAAGGTGAAGGATAAAAAATGCGCGTTAATTGAAAAAAGCTTGCTGGACCATAAGATAACAAATTGAACCGAAAATCTGCTTGTTCTAAATTTAGAAAATCGTAACTCCTTTCTACCTCATCAACATTGGCATTAGTTGAGTAGTTAATACTTTCATAAGTATGAATCTTGACTGTTTAAAGGTATTTCGTGGGTTCCATATTGAGTTCAACTGCAGAAATAAAAATGAAAGAAAACGATCATTTATGCTTCGATGGTTACAAGCAAGCCTTGGAAATCTGGAAGCCATGCAGGAAAACTTATAGTTGATATTAAAGGTTTTAGGTTATCTTCTTCGTGACGGTGCAAAGTTTGTGTAAATTCCTTCTTTGAAAAGTTATAATCAAGAAAAGTGCTAAAAAATAGATTTTTCCATTTTAGTTGTTTACAATACCAACAACTTTGGATTTGATGGGCTTCCCTAAAATCATAGAAGCATGAATGATCTCATTCTTTCATTGTCTCTGCAGCAAGTAGTTAATAGAAAAGTACCTTCAAAAAGTTCAAGGTCTACTGTTTCCAAGGGTGTAAATATACTAATAGCAATAATATTGCGTTAGAAAAACTCACAGTTTCCTGAAAAGGCGTGAATGAACTTTTGGTCCAGCCTAATATTTTCCATGCCCATGCTAGAGAATGATTTTTGGTGTGTTTTACTTAAAAAAAGAAAAATGTCAAGCATTGAATGGCGTAACGTAGAATTAATTCCGCTTTTAAACACGTCTGAATGCTTGTCTACTTTTGCGTACTCTAGATCTACTAATTAGACGGCATCGAAGAAGTGGGGACATGTTATTGGGACCTCCTCTTGACCAGAAATCACCTGCTTTCTTTCAAGAATAACGGAAAGAATCACGGTCTCTCGATGTTAGCAAGGAGCAGGGCTTGGCACGAGCTGGTACCAGAGAAATTTTAAAACGTCCCGTTTGATCTTAAAAATTTCATACGAAGTCCCCTTTGACTTGCTTGAAGACCCGTCATTATTTTTAGATTATGTAAAAGTATGTAGTATGGTTTTCATGCATGCTGATTTTATGGAACAACTTTTCACAGCTTTCTGAGCTTTTTAAGTGGTTGAATCACATCTTGAGAACCAGAAAAAGCCGATTTCTCGACTGCGGAGCAGACCGAGCAATTTTCAGATGGCTATAAAACGCTGAAAAGAAAACATTATGAAAATGTTTCTTCTCTGTATGTAATTTTACAGTGTAGATACATTTTATGTAAAAAGTATGAAAACTTATGTGAGCAAAATGTCGGTGCCAGCTAATTCAGAAAAAAGTTCAGCACAGCTTTTATTCACATAAGTTTCCATAAATTTTTGGCCCATAGTTCGGGTCCCCCAACGCGCATGCACACACCAAATGTGGTGTCATACTATTGCGTTTTGGCTTAAAACAATGCCTTTGTTTGTTAGATGGACAGCATGCCGGCGGCATTCTTGCGGCTCTTCTTCGCCCGGACCCCGGAAAAACGAAATCCCCTTTGCTTTCTGCCTTAAAAACGATATCCAGCTTGACCCGGTGCCAGCTGTGCCAAGCCCTGGCAAGGAGTCCAAGTCTAATATGTATGTTGGTGGCGCTGATTTTTCAGTGGAAGAAAACAAGGAAATGGAAGTGGGAATGGTAGTCGTTTTTGTTCCACCCTGTCCCCCACTGAAGAAAATATTGAGAGATACCGCCTAGAAACTGAAGGAAAAGCTGAGAAACAATAAGGCTCCAGCTTGGAATGAGTTAACTCAATTTATTCGAGTTTCTTCTTTGCGGAAGCATAGGAAATTGAAAAGCTGGTGGAGTGCGGACGAGGTGCCAGTCCAAAGCTGGGGTAATGCCATATTCTAAATATCACTTTTACTATAAACTGAATTTCTGAAGCTTCGATCTCAAACTCAAAGTCGGGTTATTGCCATTTTATCCGCCCTCCCTTTTTCTGCTGCTATTCAAAGTACTAAAATAAGAAGCTATAAACACTTTTTCCACCGTAACTCATTGCATCGTTTTCACGTGCTCGAACCAGTGACTGCCTTCCCGCTTAGTACTTGAGTAGAACCCACGAAAAGCTGATTTTTGTTTCTTGATACGCATAAACAGATCTTATATTTACACTAGCCACCGTTAAACAAAATGGATGGAACCCTCGTGTTTGAAGTTTCATGAAACTTTTTTGCACGCTAGTGCAATACTTTTATATACACTTGCATTTTTTGCCAGGAAATTTTTCCAAATTAATTTTTGCGTTTTTTTTTGTTGCGCAATATTCTACCTTCTTATCTACCACATGACATCGGAGATTTTGGCCATGTACGGCAAGGATACAAAGTTACTCTAGGAATTTCAAAGCATATTTGGCGCATTTCCTCATATCCTGTATCAGTTGCGTTGTTGTACAATTAATTGACCCCTTAGCAGCTTGAACGGTTTCTTGATATAATTTTCAGACTTTACTCAAGAGAGAGTTTCAAGACGTACTAGTCGGGGAACAAGCCTAAAATAAAAGTGACTCCCTTCTTTCCCGATTCTGGAGAAGAGGGGGAGGGGAGAGAAATGTCCTATATTACTGACAGTTTGCTTATTAGAAATCCCTGTTTGGGTCCTAAGAAAGAATACGGATTTTAGTATTTTCAAAAAGTGCCCTTCAACGACTGTCCTCGTCTCTAACTAAGATTCCTCAGCTTTTTTCTATAACTACCAATGAAACATTAAAGATTTACGTTTTCTATTATTTATAAGTAATAGTTTGCTTGAGTTCTTGCGGAAAAATCGGATCTGACTTTTCGCACAAACGAATGTATATCACTGCTGCAGCGTATTGATTTCATCCTTCTAATGACTTATTAGCAATTTATTTTACGAATTGCGCAAGTTGTGAAATTTAGAAAGAAAGTGCAGGTCTACTTTTGTGTGACAGATGTTAAACCATTTACGTCGACGAGTACCATAGATTGCGAAAAAGGTCCATCCATCTTTTCGCTGGCTAAGCTTAGATTCTCACGAATTAATGGCATTAGAGTGCTAGTTGTGTACACGTCACGCCATCGCCGCGATATACAACAAACACAAAATGCTCGATTATGCGTGGGAACAACGAAGGTGGAGGAATTTGAAGATAAAATGAATATCTATTCAGCTCAATTTACAAAGAATTAACGATATTTTTTTGGATGGCAATGATCACCAATTTACCAAAATTCAGTGGCGGGAAAAGAAGAGACCAATTTGACCTCACAAGAGGGTATAAAAGGATTTGAACAAGGTCTGCTAACAGAGAGACTCGCGTGGAGATGAACTGGCCGGGGAGAACCAGACCTCCCTCCTAAGGCGTCGAGAAAGGGCACTCGAGCCTAAAGCATGCAATTTCTCTTAAAGGGTCAAATGGATCCTTTCTCCTCAATATCGAGTTACTGTTAGCAGTTCTTGCTCGTGTTGGCCTCAAAGCCGTGTTACTGTCTTTGTAATTAGGATAAACGCTGTGCTATTTCTCTGTTCATTTGCCTTCCAGTTATACAGCGGAGCTGCTAACTCTTGGAAAAAACGGATTCCGGCAAATTTTTTCCGTCGCGAATTTATGTTCGCAAAACCGTCACAATGCTATAACTTTTTTCAAACTAGTTTTCTAATGAAACTGAGAATATCACTGGTTCTGAGAATTAGCGATTTAGAATCGTTAAAATTTCAAAATTGCTTTTATTTAAAGGCAGTGTCCCGGCAGATTCGGGTCCTGGGGGATATACATGTGGTGGGGTTCCTGGTCACCCCACCGACCTCCAGGAGCAGTCCGGCTGGGTGATGTTCCCCCTGCGCCGAGAAAATGGCCCTTGAACCGGCGCGCGCAACCCCAACTGGCGCGCGCTTGGACGGCCTTCCTTTTCTGTTCGGCGCGGGACCTCACGAGCGCTCTCCCCCATGATGCATGCTATCCGAAGCAAGAATTACAGGCGGCAGGGTCTTCGTCTGAGGACCCCTCCCAACTTTCCATTAAAAATCTCGTCCAAGCTGCTTTTTTGGAATTAGGAAAACGCCCCAGAATCGGCCTTTTCAGCCCGTTCAAAGCTCAAATTCGGATTCTACGTGGCGAAAAGGCCTAAAACATGCAAAAAGATGGAGGTGCAAAATCTGCCGGGACACTGCCTTTAAGCTGTTGCGCGTTTGTCGCGACAGAACCGTCGCACCGAGATAAGTTGCTAAAACATAAGTTTCATAAACAAATTGACTTAGTAGATGCTTCAAAAAGTTGAGGAAGCTAAACAAGTAAGCTTCGAAACTAATTCATAGCTAGACACTTCCCCTGTCACAATTTAACATTAGTTTGCTAAAAGCTGATGTTCAGACACATCTAGTTTTCCCATGAAATTTAACAGGTTTCCGCTTCAGATTTGATCTTAGAGCTAAGAGGGATCTCAAGACGCTGCCAAGCACGTTCTTTTGATATCATCAATGAAATCAACCGCCGACTACTACGTAGGACACAAAAAAACAAGAAATGATCTTCCTGGTTTGAGTGCGCAAAATTATCAACCCTACTAACATCTAAAACACCTAACCCTAATCTACCAACAGTGGCGGATTGGGGGGGGGGGGGGGGGAGATTAGGCGATAATGAGTCGCAAAATTTTTGGAAACGGTTCACATAACCATTAGAAATGCGTCACTTTTTTGCTCAAAAATTATGGTAATTTTCGAAAAATTTTAACAATTTGCCTTTGTGAAAAAAATCTTTTTTTTTGGGTTTGGCTGCCTCTGTGATCCCTTTCTTCTATTTTTCTAGTTGGAACTTGAAGTCTGAAATGCTTTACTAAATTTTTTTCGTGGGGGATTTCGTTGAAAAAAATTCTGTTGGCCCTTTCCACCTCTTCCAAAATATGTCCAAACAGTTATCTACTAAAAGTGGACAGCATCGAGTTTTCCAGATCTTAGTGGCTTCAAGTGCTGTTTACTATGTTCAGAGACTAGTCGATTTGACAACTGATATAGAGTAGAGTAATGCAGTGCAGACAACACTTGGGTGTGAAAATTGCTGTAGGGGGAAAAACGCATCGAAAGGCACTGTCAATCTTCGGTGTTACTGGACTGTTCTGTCATCCTCATTTCAGCACTTGCATAGGCATTTGTGCGACCCATAGTAGAGCAAGTCGTGGCGATAGATTCACATCACGACTGAGGAAAACAGTACAAAATCATGAGAAATGAAACGACGAAAATTTGATGCAACTATACAGCATTCACATGGTTAAAGGAGGACTAGTGTAGACCTGATCCAAATAATGCGATTCAAAAGAAAACAGGAATCTAGTCAAAGAAAGGAGATACTCCTAGAAGAGCGCTTTCAGATAAAATCAGTCTTTAAAAAATTGCTTGCTACTCCAGTTGTACTCTCTATTTACTCGCATTGGTTTATGCCACTCGTCCAGTTATCTGCAGATCTTATAATGTGCCATTTCTAACAAACATGTCAATCACTCGCTCTTGGAGCTCTTTATCCCTATAACCAGTGCGTCACCTCTGCTTCGCAGAGGCTCGCACTGGCCCTACTTTCTGTATGCCTTACTCATTCCCGCATAATAGTGACATTAAAACTCACCGCGTTATGCAGCCTATCACGAATGATTTGTAAACAGCTACTCATTCCTAGATCTTTTTTGCATGAGATCGGTATTTTCACGTGGATGAAACTTTTCTCGAAACAATAAATGCAAATTTGTGTAGGTTTGTGGACTTTTTATGGCTTGGTAGTCGCCATAACGACATTAATCATCGTGGGCTACATCTCTGTGCAAAAATCGTCTCAAATTATCAGTTAAAATCTTGGGAAACTGAGCATTTACGCAACTAATTCTTTTTGGCGCCATCTTCGTAAAGTAACCAACTTTAGTCGAATTTTTTGGGCTAAAGTCTATGGCTTGTATAGTAGCTTGTCAAACAAATCCACGACTTTGCAAAAAGTTTATATACGGACCCAAATTTGCTGGCCAGAAGTTAAGTGGACCCGTTTCACGCGCAATTTCTAAGGGATCCACTTATCGGAACCGCTTGTGCTTTTGCACAATGGACTTTCCTGCTGATAGGAAGTATTATGCAAAATTTGGGCCCAATTCCTTGGCTGGGACTCCTTCGAGAAATTCGTGACAGACAGATTTTCACACAGACAGACACACACACAAACGTAAACAACCCTTAGCCCGTTATTATAAGTTATGATGCTTTCGGAGGAAAATACATGAATATCAGTGTTGATCTCACAGTGATAGGAAATTCTATAGCAAAGTCGCAGCATCGTAGAACCAATCGTCATTTACTATTGACCAAGATCAGCCGCGCTTTGCAGGACTTTGGCTAACAAATTAACGAATTTGAAATAGTACAGGAAGCAGCGAGATACTGAAGCTCTTCTTTTCTCTCCATCCAGTCATTGTCTAAGCAGGCGCCAAAATTCTAGGTTGGCATGATGCGGTTGATTCAGCCGTAAATAGCAGGGTATGCTGCAAAGAGAAAGTAAGAGTTTTTCTTTTAGAGTTCAAGTGGTTACGTTACGCAAGCGTGAGGTTCTGTACATAATCTTTCGGCCTTGGCGAAAAGATTCTGTTAATCTGCTGGTAAAATAGGGGAAACCAAAACTCAAATCAGCTTTCTCAGAAGAACTGATGATTGTCACTAACAAGCATCTATTTGCTTTTTTCTTAGCGCATACCAATCAAATTGTTGTTATCGTTGTTTTTTTATCAGTTTTTGGCGCACTTGTGTGTATTCAATAAATAAATAGATAAATAAATAAATTGGATTCAACGTGATGTTTTCACTCTGATGTTCGGCTAAGATGTAAATGGTTTTGCACTATTGCAGCGCTTACAAAGTCCTTCTTTGTGGTACGGAGAAATAGCATTCCACCTTCACCAACAAATGAGGAGGACAGGTAAGGTGACTACTCTGTCTGAAAAACCAAAGAGTAATGATCATGATAATAAAAAAGTGATTTCTTCATAAGAGTTAGGTTTACTCAGAATCCTGCAATTGTTTGTGCGTCATTAGACTCCATAGAGCTGCTCCTGCGTTGGTAGAGCTCCGAGACCTCGGATAAAGAAATCAGAAAAAACACATTGAAGAAAATCTCCAGGAAAATTTGGAGAGCATTACTGACAAGTTAGGATAAATCAATCTAGTTACTTCAACCATTTCGGATCAAATACTGGATTGTGACTGCTACATGTGGTATACAAGAATAGCAAGAGATTTACGATGCTACATGCAAACTGCATTTCTTCATCTCCGTCCTTCAAATCCATCTCTAAGATTTGGTACCTGGAGTGACCAACGCAGGACAACTTGCAGAATGCCAAGAATGAAGGAGAACTTGGTAAAAAAAAACAATGATATATATTCTATGAATAAATATCAAAAAGCTCAATTGCAAAGAAATTTATGGGAAGAGGAAGTTCGTCTTGCACAGATAGTAGTGCAGAGGGATGTGAAGTTGAAGGAGGTAGTTATTTGAGTCACAACCAACTGTCGCTGAAAAAAGCAAAAAAATCAGTTTTTGGCAAAGCTTTCTTTGCCTGGGAGGAAACCTGAGACGACGTATCAATAACCAGAATGAATCGTTTTCTCTTCAGCATAAGTGTAGATGAATTCAAGCAAGGTTAATACTAGCATGAGACATGATTGATGAGAGTTTATGTAATATCAGTGCAATATCGGTGAGCAGAAGTGAGAGGGAAAGAAGTGCCTTTTTCGCTTTTTTTTTTCCCCGAATTTCCCATTTTTTACAGTATGGAGGCCTTATGAAATAGATTCAAAATATTGAGGAAAGACTTAAGCAAGCAAAAGTGAAACGACGGCGTACTTTTGAATGCTAATTCCGCAACTATAGTCCCAAACGAATTCTAAGAGTGATAAGCATATTCGAATTTTTTTTCATTTTAATTTCTTTCATTTGCAGCAAAAAGATTCATTAAATTTTTTCGGATGGTGTAGAGTAAACATGCTTGCTCTCGTGCCAATTCTACAACGAAATTTCCGATACTACAAATTCAAGGGTAGAATCAATCTTTTATACTAAATCTACTTCTTATAATGACATCATAGGACTCATTTGTTTACCTTCGACGCTATGAGTAAGGGTTATTTATTTCACCGCATGAATAAGGAGTGACATAATCTTGTCATCGGCCAATTCGCCACAATTTATGCTCAGATTGTGATGGAATTTTATGAGCGAATACTCATAATACCATGTCGGGGCCAGAGTTTGATCTATGAAGAGGAAGTCATTTGAGAAGCAGACATAAGAAATTCCATATGAAGTTCATCGAAATTTCTTTCAATTTAAATATTGGAGTTGAGTCTGAGGTAGAATAAATTAGAAGCTGAAATGAAGGCAGGTCAACAAGGATACGTTGCAAGTTTGAGGTAAACTAATAACGATGCGAGACTAAAATGTAGTGGGATGATCAAGATAACTGTCATATCTCGTGGCAATAATGTGAGAATATCGCAAATATGTATACAATGTGCACGCAGTCCAATCGTTGATAGGCCTCTTGCTTGGATGTCCCTAGCCGGTTTAGCTACAGTTGTAAAGCTGTCCTCAACTTAGATTTACAATATGGAGACTATCATCGATTGCTCTTCAGCTGTAGAATAGGCTAAGAGTTTTTGAAAGAAATTTGAGCCACTTCAGAATCTACATTTTGCCTTATGTTGGTAAGGAAATCAGGCAAACTAAATGCTCTTATATTAAGCTAATCAGACTCGCTCACTCTAAATATAAAAAGTCACTTTACCGTAATGCTCATAATTTACGTATACCGTAACGACGGTTTTTTCAGTGTTCCATCACAATATGATTACGCTGTTCAAGAAGCTCGAAAAACTGGTAAAAGTGTAGCAAAATTATCATGCATGAAAACCCTGCTACACAAGTTTCCGAATCTTTTTTCGGATTTTTCTCAAAAGAACAGGCTATGGCGCTGTGGGTTGAAAATTACTACCGTAATCTACAGTACTGAAGAGCAATCGGTGATTGGCCCCATACTGTCAATCCAAGTTGAAGCCACTCCAAAAAGTCATCCGAAAATTGGCGAAAAAACTTCTTTGCAAGAGAGATATCAGCAAACAAACAATATGCACATTTTTTAAATCTCGTTGCCTTGCCTCAAGGCTGAATCTACCCTCCAGTAATAAATCACGGACTGCAATGACAATGACTTGACTTTCTTTGCAATTTCGTATTCGCTCAACTATTCATGAACCTGCAGAAATGGTAGAGTCAATTTGCAGGAGGGCAGGATTAGATCCAATCTGCAAGAGGTAAGGATTGGATTAAAGAGTTATTCAAGGTCAAAAAATCTACGATTTAAAAAATCCTTATTAGCACAAAGATATGCTTTAGAAACGTTAGATTTCTGTAGTACTCATGAATTTCTTTTTTCTGTCATTTATTCCTCGTCTCGTCGTTGGCGTAACAGAAGTTCGGATTTTTTTGCTCAAATGCGTTTACGCTGAGCAGTTGTAAATTCTCAGGCACACATGGAAATGAGGAAGAAGAGAAATTACTATTTTAGGCTTCATCAACAGTAATCATTATCATGGAGCTTGAACGAACAAGCATAATGCTGCGAAAATGGAATTTAAGATTCTGGAAGCACTGGGATTGCTGGTTCCCAGAGATTGTTATGACATGTGGAAGAGGTGATTTTGGGACATAATTGCTAGTGTAACGGCAGCAGAAAAGCCTCATAAAATGGAATGGTCATGGTTACAGCTTACAACGGAGTTCGGAGCATTGTATGAATAAAAAACTTCGATGAGTCCTGCAGTACACAGCATCTTTGAACCAAAGGAGTTGAGCAAACCATGCGTGTTCACGTTGACAAGTTCAAACCTGTTAGTTCGCCATTATTATTATCGAAACGCTCGTAAAAACCAAAACCGAGTTTTGAGTCGTTAACACGTTCACGACAATACGACCCAGCGGTGAGTCGTAGGTGCTCTGCCGTTTAGAACAATGCGATCCACCAGTAGGTCGTAAGATTTCTGAAGCTCTATCCTCGCCAGTTTAGGATGAAATTCTACGGGGTTTGGCACATGACTGGCGAACCTAGGCGAAGTTTCACTCAGAGTGGTCCGCGCTCAAGATACTGTAATATAATGGATAGAGACGAGGCGCATGCTCTAGCTCAAATTCTTCGGAAATAGATGCTGTATCTGAAAACTCAAGTGTACATGCAGGAAATATGGGGTGGGCAAAAAACCCATGTTAGCCCACCAAAAAAATTATCGATTTCATGGATTTTATTTTTTTTTTGCATTCTTCATCCCTGGAAGCTCAAATCTTACATATAAAGGTTTTGTGGCGTGCTGATTACGAAAAACGATACTCTCAAATTCTAACGACGCCTTCTTACATCAATTTCTTGATTTTTACGAAAATCCTGCGGTACTGTTACCGTAACCCCACTGTGAGACATTAGTGGACAAAATGGACGCTATAATCGTGACCAGCTCGTTAGATAACCCCAAAACACAAATTTTCGGGAAAATCCATGATGTTGGGTTCGTTCAGAATGTCTACTGAAACCTTATCGTATAATACCAAAAACTAAAATAAATCACATTTTGATAATAGCGCTTTCGATAACCCCCTTGAATATTATTACACACATTTTTTGAAATTTTTTTCAAAAAGACTGCCATTTTGGACAATAAGACCTAATGGTCCCAAAAGGGCAGTACTCAAAAAACTGGCTTGTCGTTGATGTGTTGAACGAATCCACGTCCAGCTAGGGGTTACTGTCGTACGAAGGCGCAACTTAGGGCGCGAACGCGTCTTTGTCGCAGAGCGCATGGGGCGCAGGACTTACAATGGTGAAGGTACATACGCACGCACCGCGTTCGCGTTCCATTCGAATTCCGAAAAATTTTTTAGTTCTTATTGAGCCCAAATACCTAACAAAGTGAGTGATTATATTAGGATGGCATGAAGTTCCTGTTGCACGAGTTTTAGAAAATCAAAACATGGTAGGTTTCCTACTTTTTCCGTTTATGTTAGGTTACAGAGCGCAGGACTTCGAATTTTCATTGTCTCATTTTCCTTTCATTTTTTCCAGTTTTTGACTCTACTGGGAGTCGATTACCACCAGCTTTACTAACTTACAAGGAATTATTAAACTTTTCCCACCTATCAGAAAGAAAGAGGTACTGGAAAGGGAAAACATGGGAAATAAAAAGTTTTCAAGAAGAGAGGTTTCTGTAAGCATTGAAAAGAACAGTCAACGAATGATTGAAAAATATCAAATCTATCTGACATTATTTTAGCATAAAAGAAAAAATCAATCATGAAAGTACACAAATCGTGCGGTATTGCGCGGCATGCAGTCACACATATTAAGTTACAAATGACTGACTATGCCACAATTAGTCCATAAAAGCTCGAAAACATAGGAAAACATGTAGCATGGAGCAGGATAAAAACTACTTCCATAAAGCTGCTGCTCGTCCAAGCAGGAAAAGGATTGCCGAGCCTGTTGCTGTGGATGAGCGAGCAATTAGCGGCGTAAAGCGACACCTAGGATTCGGCTAACGAGCTCCACTCCACCGTACTCACGCGCGTAAGCGTACGCGCGAGCTGCTCTCGTCTTTCGTCTGCTTTTCCGGGTGTCAGCATACAAACAACACAACGCCTACACACGCGTAGCATTTATAATGAGCATATCAGGCTACCGTGAAAGTGAGCAAGATTTTTTGGCATATGAATTTGAAATCCCTGTGGATAACAGAAGTAGTAAATTTGTAGGTTCAGGTAGTAGAATGTGCAAATGCATACCTTTTGCATCTGCACAAATA